>JAUPFZ010000003.1:11205000-11805000 GCA_036937285.1 Euphydryas editha
TAATTAAAAAATGTTACCCTCATAAATTTTATATATACTTGTATAATATCATAATACAATCTATGATCAAAAAAGTTTATTTATTTTCCTATTTATATGTTCCAGTCACTGATTACATTTTTAAATATCATAAAGTACCTACATTTAAGAAATAAGGATCATTGGTATTAAAGGTATAATAGGTTTGGAAATATAGGCGATATTGGAGGAATTGATTCTTTCCAAGGTCCATAAAACCATTTGACCAATCTAGCTTTATGGAGGTTTCTTTCCATGTAGGGGAGAGTTGGATATTACCGAGCCTCTCAGAACATGGACCTATAATTCGGAGAAGGTTCGATATATATATTTCAAAAATGCAGTAAATAGTACAGAATTTATTTAGCTACGCATACATCACGGCAAAATATTTCAAAAAATAAACAAAAATTAATTATTGCAAAATAATAAAAAAACGGGAAAGCGTGGTATTATCAGACTGGTCTGATAATATCGTGCCCATAATAATTTCGTGAATTTCTATCAGTAAACTTAGAATTTAAAAAAAAATGCAACGTTGAATAAACTCGTTCGTAGAAAAAGAAGCATAGACTCCTTTCTATACCTAGATATAATTATTATTTTACGACTAGATTAATTATCATAACCATATCGGCCATTGGATGTCCACTGCTGAACGTAGGCCTTCCCCCATCGACTCCGGTTCAAAGCAGCCTCCATCCAACGACTTCCGGCGACTCTCTTCAAGTCGTCTGTTCATCTCGTGGATGGCCGTCTGACACTGTGCTTGCCGGTACGTGGTCTTCACTCGTACACGCCCTGGGCGCGGAATTGACAAACTCTGTTATTTCCTCTTTTAACCTCAAAATAATACAGTCAAGTTAATTGTGTATTCAAATCAATCTAGTCATTAATTCTATAATATGTTAGGATTAAAATAAAAGTAATCAATGTGTTACAATACAAATATAGAATAGCTTACCTCTTGTCAAAAATGCCCGCGAAATTATAAGGAACGAGGGTAAAAACTTGTAAGACACGATGTGTCTTAATCACTGCTCCGAGTAAATTAACGTCGTGCACGGGGAGGGGTAGACGACTCGGGCTGTGATCTTTAAGGACTGGATAGCGCAATTAGCGTTTAGTTTTTGAAATATGCTAGGGCGCGGAATTATCAAACGCGCGGTATTATCCAACTCTCCCCTAATATGTAATTAATAAACTATTAGATTTTAAATGTTAACAGTAAATAAAAATTGCAGTGTATTTATTTACCAATAAAATCTAAGTTTAATTAAACATGTTTTTAATCTTTATTTGTTACCCTTTTTATGTATACATATTTAAAGTATGTATTTTATTGTTATTGAAATGTTACAAATAATTAAGGAATATATCTACATATATTTGCACTGTGCTTTATTCAAGGTGTACAGTATATTCAAATTGGTAATATATTTAATTATTTTTAAACACTTTCCTAAATTTTATTTTATTGCAAAAATATTCAAGCATGTATGACATCCATGTATTTAACAAACAAAACTCTTTTCAATTTAATGCAACACCAAATCGAAAATTAACATATCAGGGGGAAAGGGTCGAGTTAGTGGTGTGCGATAATTATCGATAATTCGTAACTACTCGATAATTTTTCATTCGATAATTATCGATAATTAGCGATAATTATCGATAAGTGTTATTCGATAATTTTGATTCGATAATTATCGATAAATTTTCATTCGATAATTATCGATAATTTTGTGCGATCCGATAATTATCGATAATTTTGTGCTATCCGATAATTATCGATAATTTTGTGTGATCCGATAATTATCGATAATTTTGTGTCATTCGATAATTGTTTTAGGATCCGATAAGTATTGATAATTGTGATTCGATAATTATGGTACGGCGGATGACCTTTGTTTTTTGGGTATTCGGATAGGGTTTCGAGGGTTATGTCGATAGTGGACGGCGGATGACGATAGGGCCTGGGTGTAAACGGCGGTACTGAAGGCCGGATGACTTTTTTTTTTTCGTCGTCCGAAAATTTAACCGATAATTATCGATAAGTATCGTCAACTACCGATAATTTTTATCCGATAATTATCGATGACTATCGTCAACTATCAATAATCCCATTTGATCCCATAAATATCTCATAATCCAAATTATAAATCCAATCCAAGTTATAAATTATAATACAAAGATTTGGAATTTTTAGATTAAAAAAAGGACTATCGACTCTCGGTCGACTCTATCGACTCTACGGTGTCGCCACCGTACATATTAGATAGATTAGAAAGCAAGGAAGTATACTCGTGCCAACTTTGTTTTAGTAATAATGTAATAAACACTGGTTTACTTAAGCTCATTATTGTTAAAAAAGTATATTTTATTAATCTTATAGTTTTGTTACGCCATGGAAAAAAACAGAAAGAGTTGTATATGTATTTAAAAAAAAAATCTTAACAAAACGAAATATGGAGTTGGAGTGAGATAATTTTACCGGTGTTTCCACCCTCAGACTATACTTATAGATTCCTAAAAAAATATGTCATCACCGGTACATAAAGAATTATGTGATACTAGCGGCCCGCCCGGCTTCGCACGGGTATTTAACTAAAATTTTAAAAATTAGAAATTTATATTTTTTATCACCTACACCTGCGTCGATACTGGAAAATATTTTATAATAGACGGATTGAGTTGTCAAATCAACTTCGAAGCAAAAGCAACCCCCTTTTAACCCCGTTAGGGGATGAATTTTGATAAAATACGAAACACGTCTTCAATCAATTCTGTTAAAGAATATTTTATACAAAATCTGAAGTAGATTGGACCAAGGAACTACGTTGTCCCATACAAACTTTGCCCCCCTTTTTTGCCCCCTTAGGGGTAAAATTTCGTAAAATCCGTTCTTAACTGACCTCTCCTTGGCAAAAGGAATTATCCTACCAAATTTCAAGTTTCTAGGTCTTATAGTTCCAGAGATATCGTGATGAGTGACCTTTCGTGTATATTAAGATTAAGATTATAAAACGGACTCGTTAACAGATTTATTTATTATTATATGTATAGATAGTACGGATGAAACATTTGAACTGATTTTTTTTATTAATTATTTTTTCATTGATGAATATCATATTTTAATAAGTATTATTCCCGACGAAGACAAATCCAAAAACACAAAAATCATAAAAAACGGTCCACTCGTTCTCGAGTTATAAACGGTGTAACTAACACGACTTTTTTATATATATCGATTACAACTTAAAACCATACCACTTTGTACAATCAACATACACATAACGACCAAATATTTTAATAACAAACAAACAATCAAGACTGTAGTACCCTAAGGTATTAAATGCAAAAAAGAAGAACATTTTTTTAAATACGGGCGAGTGTCATTCTTTAGGCCGAAGTTTTGGTCAGCGCGATTCAAAAAATTATATTACATATTCTGCGGCATCTATCGTATAATGGTAGAATATCGTTTTTATATTTAATGACATTTAACATAATAGTATATTAATTGAAAATGATGTTTATCTAAAATATTAAAACGATTTCTATCCCTATCCGACATATTTAGTAAACTTTTAAGTTTAACAAAATAATAACTCAAAAATAAGTTTTGTGAGTTTTTAAGATTCGTTAGACCAGATGGCGTTGCATGTAGGTACCTATTTCTATTTTCTTAAATATTTATTTTTAAATTTAATTACAATGAAACAAAAACTAAATGTTACTGTGAGTTATGTATAATTTTTATGTAATAAAGTTATTTACATTAGTTTTGTACTTTTTACGTGATACGCGTACAAAAAAAGCTTATAAGAGATGGCGCTGATTGAAATTAAATTGCGCTATTCAAATTTATTCTTGATGATATATTGTGTATTAATAAAACGGAGGTTTTAACAGATTTATTATTAGTATAGAATATAGAATAGATGAGTTTTAAGTTGCTTTAAACTATTGTAATTTGAATTTTGAAAGAACTTTACCTGAAACATTAAATGAGTAGACATAACGTGGAACGCATTTAGTTAATATTTTTGAGAATTCATCACCTAAGAAAGTAGCTGGTATTCAATACCAGAGTGTGAAGCTTCTGAATAATCTCTGATTGGAAATCTCATCTGGTTCTCTCGAACGAGTTATATTATTTTAGATAGTTATTTAGCTATAATAGTTTCACCTTTTCTTAAAACGCGTTTTAACTGTAATAATAAGTAGGATAGGGGCTTGGAAAAAGTGAAGGGAAAAGGATCAGGGAAGAGAATCATTAAGATCCTGATTCTCTCACTTACCGTACAGAGCACAGCTCTTTGGAGTGTACGTGTTCCGTTGGCAAAAAAAAATTGTGGGCATTTAGAATAGTTTTTACGTCAAATACAAAATTTCTGTACAAAATTTTACATCTCCAAAATACATTGATTAAGCCCGTAAATTTATTAGGTCGTTCAAAACAATCTTTTATTATTTAATTCAGGGGAACTATTTTCTTACCGTTTTCTTTAGAAAGGTGGTATACCACTCGATTACTACAGCAGATTTTAAACAATTTCAGTGTCTTTATTGATTACAGTTATTTTTTAAATACACTGCTCAGTTAAATTTAAAACTTTGTTTCTATCATTTCTTTGACCTAAGGCTTAGGTATAGCTATAGTTTTGGCTTTATTCTGCAATTTAATATTCATGTTTTGAAGAGTATCTACTCACCATAATCATAAACATTATCTCTCGTTAAGTTTTCAGGATCTTCAGCAAAAAAGTTAGAGGAATAATAAAGAATAAATTTTAAGAATAATAATAAAGAATAAATTGCGAATTTCAAAATAAGTAAACAAATCATAATTATCTTTTCAAATATTACGTATTACGGCTTTTGAAATTTATTATTTAGCTTATGGACTAATATGTTCCAAATCCTCTGACAAAAGTTTATCTACTGTAATTACTTAAACTGAATAATATGTATTTGTTCATTGTAATTATTAAATTTCTTTATTTCTATCTACAAAACAACGACAAAAAAATTGTCACAATAATTTTGACTGACCCATTTGCTTTTCTAGATATATTGTTATTATTATTGCAAATTATTAAGAAACATGTAGGTAAGTAGGTACTTTAATAAAAACGAAATCACATTCATTCGTATGTTACTACTTATATTTGTATTATTTTATTAATTAGATCAAAGTATAAGTATTGATAAATGCAGTGTCGTTACGAAAAAATCGGTACAATAACGAAGTAACAGGTTTCACCATATTCAATGTTATCACCGTAATCGCTAGCAAAAAACAGATCTACCATGATAAGAACGCACAGTACAGCTATCGCTGTACGAATTTATCTAGACCTGCTTTCATTATCTTATCAAGTAATACTGCCCTTTATTTTACAAATACTCGTAAGGCATGCGTTGGGTGCGCCACTAGAACTATTCATTAAATCTTTGTTATATTTAAATATAATCAAGTTTCAAGTGAGGAATATGTGATACTTATATAATTATACGGTGTAGTGCGAAAATAACAAAGATAGACAAATAATTGTTTTGAGATAATACAGTAATAAGTGCATTGCCTTGTTGTAAAATTTTGTAAGTATGACATTATGTAGTTAATTATTTGATTCAGTGTTCACTGACTTACCATACGTTAATTTTATTCCTTGCAAAACCTGATTTGCCAATTTTGAGTAAATTAAATATTATTTGAAATTGTTATCATGTTCGTTATACTTCATGTATTAAGACAGAGTTAGTACTGGCTCACAATTACTAAATCTACATTAGGGTTATATTATTTTGGTTAGCTATTTCCTGGATTAGTTATATGTGCATCTATGTCCCTATTTTACATGGTAATAATCCAAAAATATAAATGAGGTTCCACTACGTAGATATACTCGTAATAATGACTTTGTTAACCTATTTTATAATACTAATGCCACAATGCAAATACTACAGTGGTCCAAAGTGTTTGAAGTATTGCGAAATGCCGCTTTGTGTTAATGACACTGGATTGTCACTAATTCTAAGTTCTAATTTTTGGCTATTAGTAGTAAATATGTACAATAAAACAAACAATATATCTAAACTTAAAAAATATAATAACATGTCGTTACTGACTAATTACCTAACTGAATGATTCATCACTGCCAAGCCAAACACAGAAAAAGAAGATGAAATTATACAACATTAAATTTCAATATTCTTTTAAAGTACAAAATATTCAACTTTAGTTTTGTTTTTTTTTTAAGTAGGAATAAAAAACAAAGTTTGTCAGCGTTTTTGCAAATTCCACGAAAGTAAAACGGAAATGAAAGTTTAAAAAAAATCTGTTTTTAAAACAAGAAATAAGAATCTTTAGTTAGAGCTAATGATTATAAATATTTACGAATTTTAATCAAAAATGTGTTTGCAATTTAACCCTGAAAGGGGCAAAATGAGGAATGAAAGCTTGTAGGTATAATATTTTTGTTATTTTTTAAAGCAAGAAGTTGATGATGATGACAGTACTTTATATTTTTTATATTTCTATCTTTGAAAATGGCTTTTGATTAGAAATAAATAAACAGGTGTTTCACCGATTTTCAAATTTTTATGCGTAATAACTTTATATAGAAACTCTGTAATTTTGAAGTTAAAAATAGAAACATGTTTACCTAGGCTTTGGATCGGAAAACAACACGTATATACCTAAGTGCTTATTACACCTTATTTTAAATTTTACCTGTGACATTCTTAAATTTTTTAAAATATTATTTCCTCTGTTAAGTAATGTATTATCAGGTGTAGCATAGCATAATATTAATTCTCAACGTGTTTTACAATTGTTATCAAATATAGGTTTATTTGATAACCATTAAGGCATATTATACCTACTCGTATGTACTTAATAAGTAATTATTGCAACACGAAAATTCGGAGCTAACTGTAAATAAGTTATTATTGAGCGTACCTTGAGATTTAAGAGATATATGAGTTTGTTAGGTCAGTAGGTCTAATTCTTTTTATAGCTGTGGACATATATGTTATAGTGGACATGTATGTTTATATATTATTATTTTATATTATGCACATGTATGTTATTACAATGTCTTTCGACATTTCAAGGTAAACGTAATTTTTGAGTTTTTTTTTCGTTTGAATTAGGTAACTATTTTGTAAAAAATTAAGCTTTAAAAGCTTTTTAATTATAATGTTATTGTTGTAATTTAAATATTTTTAATATTATAAATTGTAATATAGTGAGTAATTTAAAATGTAAATAATCACGCAGAAAAGCTTAGATTTAGCTATTCTGTATGACACAAGTTTGGAAATGTTTATAGATAATCTTTAATTTCTTACTTTTATAAGTACTAATTAACTCTATATATCTTAGATTTTATTATCGAACTTAACTTACTTAGAAACTTATTATGAAAATTCGATTCCACCTATAATAGGTTAGCTCTGGCTTAACATTTGATGTTTTTACGGTTCCATAATTTTTTTTATCAGCTATTTTTTGCTTGTTCTTAAAAAATATATATTGGTGGTGTTAAGCACATTACATAGCCGTTGAAGGCGATAGTCTAGTACCGACGAGCAGGTGAGAGAGGAGGCCGCCGACGTGGCCTCCATCCGTGGGCGACGAATGGGGGTGCGTAGGAGGCGCTACTTAATGCGCCTCCAGTAACGCCTCTGTGCCCGTGTCGGGCCGGGATGGGAACCCGGTCCTGCTAGACACGGCGTCGTCGGGACTGTTCAGAGGTGAGCCGGACAGTCCCCATGGAAGAGAAGTCTGGCCTTTTCGCCGAGGCCAGACTGTCACTGGAGGGATCCTGTTGCCTGCAGATCCAGGACCCTCCAATTAAAGCGGTTAAAAGCTCCCGCAGGGTTTTAGTACGGTATTGCACTCCCAAGTGCTGATTCCGACACACGGTCTAGGACTGCCTACCCGGACGTCCTGGATATCACCCGTAAATGGGTTGCCCTGCGATACAAAAAAAAAAAATTACAATGACCGTTCTCCGTCTTCCGTCTCGTACTTGACCGACTTTTTGTGTTTTCTAGACGCTCAGAAACAATTACCAACAACAAAGTCTCAAATATGCCTTATAAAAATTACATAAATAAAGCAAAAAATATTTCAGTTATTCGCGATACATAGGTTTACAGCCAGTGGAATTACGATGATTAATTGTATGGAAAGTTTAACAAAACATTCTTATCTTTTTAGCCGCCTTCTTATTTTTATTTTAGATAGTTTGTAATTTTTTCACGATGATAAGTTGTGGATACAATATGATATTAGTATAATGACTCAAAAAACAAATACTTGAACGCATTTGTCATTGATATTTTTATCGTCTTTTGATAAACATACTATGTATATAATGATCAATGATGAATAGATATCATGTCGAATAATATAAGCCACGTCTCATATCCTGCTTACAAACTTATAACAATAAACTACCTAAATCAATTTTATACTTTTTAATAACAAATAATGATACCGACAAAAAAACTAAAAGGAAAAATCTTTTGTAATTTAATAATATAAATACTACCCAAAATTTTAAAAGAAAACGGTCAAGTACGAGTCGAACTATACTCGTATTCCGACGAAGAGTACCATCTAGGCGTTTAGTTCAACTCAAACATGTGAAAAAGCGGTTTGGAACTTTTTGGAGCTTGATCCACCGGGTTGCTTCACTACTGTTTATAATAACAACCAGAATTGATGGCGTTACGTTATATACGAGGGAAGATATTAACACAGACACTACACACAGACAGACAGATACTAATATTTGTATAAATGCAAATATCTACTCAGGGCGAGAATCGAAATTGCGATTGTCTGTGTTAATAAAACTTTCGCACCACTACACCAGAACGGTCGTCTCTAATGTTTAACGAGATCAAGCTAAACACGTTAAAAAGGAAGTTTTTTTTTATAACGGAAAACAGCTCTTTAATTGTTAGCTTTATTTGATTTGTATTATTAATCATTATTATTACAATATACATTCTGTAAAATGCTTACTTTTACGGATCCCAGGATATTCCATATTCAGATTAGTCCGTATTATACATATAGGTTACCTTGGATAGGCAAATGGATAGCGGAGTTTTATCATCATCTCAATCAGACAAACCAATGCAAAATTATGAGTGATTGTATGCGTATGTGTATATCTTCTCAGTTATTTGTTATCAGTAAGTTTTTAATATTTATATATTAAGTATACGATCAAACATTCCCAATGTTCTTACATTTAGAATTAAAATATATTTTTGTCATTTAGGTGAAATAAATTTTAATATTCACCATATTCAATAAAAAGAATCATCGCAATCACACATTGGCATAAATGAAAAGTTATGTGTGATAGAATTAAAAACTTTGTTCGTGTAAAAATCAATTATGTAACTTAATGTTTCTGAAAGTAAAAATGACCTTACTATTATAGTAATAACAACAACAACATAGTATGAAGTAGAATAAAGAAACAGTATTGTACAGTGTGTGTGTGAAATAATTTGTAATAGAAATGCCATCAAAAACATAACTTGTAAAAATAAAACCAAGTCTCGCAACTCACTTCTTCTTCCGTAAAAAGTTGTGAGATCCATGTAAAACCAAGTCGGCTAATTTATTCAATCCCTACTTAAGGGTCCTTCTGTCTTAAGGTTTTACGTAATTAGCTAACCTAACAACATCTTATAGTGATCATATCAATATTAAAAATCTTTTATGTTTTAAATAAATAGATTGTCTTGGCAATCGCAGTAAACAATCTAATTTAATATAATACTCGTATGTATTACTTGTAAAATTCGTTGGGATTGTGTTGTTTCATTACAGAGTTCCTATGACCACCTTTCAGCTATGTCATCAGACCCTGGTTACCATTGAAAGACAAACTACTCGTCTAGAGGATTCAAACGAGCCCAAACTCGATAAGGTTGTGTCGTTTAATTGCAAAGTTCCTATTGCCACCTTCTAGCTCCTCCATCAGATCAGCACTATGTAATCATAATATTGCATTGTCACATGATTTACTAATATTTTGGATCAAATTTAATTTGCAAGATATGATGACAAACATCGGGACAGGTGAAACAAAATAAAAGCTTGTAAAAAGTGAGTTGAGACATCTAGTGCAATGAAGTGAGTTGGCGCAATTGCGCGGCGCCTACTTGCTAAATTCATGGTATCGGTTTTTGTCACAGTGTGCACGCGCATCGTATAAAAATTTACTCCCATCAAGAAGTTATACCTTTAAAATACAAAAGTTATTTTGAGTCCTTATTTTCTATATATATTTTTATTTATTAAATGTTATTATACATTAATTTACAGTTATTACTGTTATGACTCACTTAATCAATCAGGTGCATTCTAGTAATGACAAAGGTAATTATATGAACTCGAAAATGATGACCACCCTTGCGAAATGGTACGCTCTGTTGTATATCAAGCGGGAGGTCCCGGGTTCAATCCCCGGCAGAGTAAATTTTCTTTCCGAATCTGGAATCTGGAATCTGGTCTGCTTTGGTGGGAGTCTTTGGTAGTGGCTAGTTACTACCCTATCGGCAAAGACGTGCCGCCAAGCGATTGAGCGTTTTGCTAAAATGCAGTGTAGAAATCGATTAGAGGGATGGGTTTATTTATAGCTGCCAACTGACTAAAATAAAATAACTTACGTACGGGAAGCGTGGAAGCCGTGGAGCGGGCAAAGTACCTCATCTAGCCGCAGTTATGATTATTAGTGTTCTTTCTTTTATGGCAATTTCGGGCAATTTAGTTTAATCCTTTGCGTGATTTTGGTACAGCTACATAAGAGATGTTCCATTCTTGTTTTTCATTCCGTTGACAATTTTACAGGTTACCTTTGAACATAATTATATCTAGATACCTATCTCCACCTATTATTCCATTTATTATACTTATACAGGTATACAGATTCATTCACTGCAAATGTTACTTTGTAATCCTATATATTTGTATGGGATTACAAAGTTATTTATGTAGTTTGTGTATCTAGAAAACTGGACCGAAATTGCAAAATATTTGAGTTTTTCTTTAGTTTATATACTAAACACTAATGGTATTCTAAATTTGAAGCTTCTATGTCTGCTAGAAGTGCCCTAGAGTTTTGATGATCGGTTAGTCAGTGACTGACAAAATTAAGAAACTTTGACTAGTTGTAATTCTTAAACTACTTATTCAAATTGAATGAAATTTGAAATATACCGTGTTTATACAATGCCTGCTTGGGTACTGAAAATTCAAACTTCTAGTTTTATCCACAACGAAGTTATAGGGGGTCAAAAATTGCCTGAATTGCTTCGAGAAAAGGATGGTACGGCCGTGCCAATTTTTTTTTTGCTCAACTTGGCGGGGGCACTGCCGCTCCACCAGATATACGGTGTATAGTATACCAAGGACGTAACCAAGATGAGCCCTCCAATTAAAGCAGCTGAAGGCTCTCGCAGGGGTTTAGTACGGTATTGCACTCCCAAAGTGCCGAGTCGGACATAGGTCTAGATCCGAAAATGGATTCCTCTGCGTCACAAAAAAAAAAGGATTCTCTATGGTGGAGGGCAGATAATGAAAATCTTGGACTATATTGTTTTAATCGTGGTTTTTAACATTATATGAGTATCCTAAATTAGTAGTGGAGGTATTATTTTATTCGTTTCACTGATCGTTATGATGATGCTTAGAATAAGAAAACATGGAAAAGTCTTTTTTATCAGTGACTGACCACTCTTCTAGCTCTTCTAGAGGTGGGCAGTTGCCCCCCCCCCTCCCCTTCATTATAGAAGACAATTGTGGTGTGAATATTTATTTAATTTTCGACATTTTCAATTTGCAGACTTAGCAATGATTTGGTTGGTAATGATATTATTGACTGCCGCTAGCGGTGTGCATGGGCAGGTGAATGCTCAGTCGAGTGTAGCTCCATTACTTAGAGAATGCTATACAAATCCAGAGCTACTTAACAGAAATAATTTGCCTCCAACGACTATGCCGGTATTAATAGATATTATCCGTAAAATTGAAGATGACAGCAACGTTAATATGGATATGAGACAATTGGTTGCTTCAATACTTCAAACGTAAGTAATTTCCTATACTTAGTAAAGATAATTAGAGCCGCAGAACGGTGGATATTCTCTCTTCCTCACATTCCTTCTTCTTTAGCTTCCTTCTACCGCCCTTTATCCCTTTAGACAATTATGCATTTGACATTCTGAGGCCAACTTCAAGTGTTGGTGATTAAACAATAAATATAATAGTGGTGATTAAATAGTACGTGTAATGAATATATAATAGTATATTACGTCAGGGAGGAAAGTGTTACATTGCAACCCGCATCTTTGTTCACCGAGCCGAAGCAGTGCCGTCTTTAGGATCAACGAGGCTATGGGCCAAGGTACTGGCTGGGGCCTATGTAAGGGATGGAAAATCCTTAAATTTTAACTTTATCATTTTTCAGTTTACAATAACAAATTTTCTAAATCTTGTTTCTATTTTACCAAGTGTGTGATTTGATATTTTTCTTATTATGTTATAAAATTTGTTGTTGTATATCGAAAATTATCAGAATTGTGGGGCCCCTGCCTACCTCGGGGCCTCGGGCCAGGGCCCTGCGGGCCCTGCCTTAAAGACGGCACTGAGCCGAAGGCGAGGAGAGTAAAATTCGGGTTGCAATGTAATACTTCCCTCCCGTGTAAAGTATACAATTTTTTATAAGACAAGGATCGAAAGTTCGGTTGTAATTAAAATAGATAAAATAGTAATTAATAGGTTTTAAAATTAATTTACTAATACATTTGATATTTTAGATGTCGCGTAATCTAACAACGCGTATCCTAGCAACGCGTACCTAGCAACGCTTATCATCGCAACGCGTTGTTATAACACCAGTATAAGCATATGAAATTAATTCATTAAGTTTAAAATAAGATGAAATTATAAGAGATTAGAGTTATTCTGTATCACATACGAATTATTACAAGGAAAATGTTAAAATAAACTATGCGTTCTGTCATAACTGTGACATCTAAAACAATATGTTTGCATCGGGACGAAAGTTGATTCATGCGCTCTTAAAATTACTCATCATTTGGCCAGGAGTAAATGTGGCACTTTTGTCCCTAAAATTACAATCGAAAGTCGAACTTTCGATCCAGGTGTTATAAAACACATTTTCTTTTACAGATACAGACAAGATGGGATTGAATTCCATCAAACAGATGGCAACCTGCCCATATCATCTACAGTGTTGCCATTTGCACCTACATTCCATTCTTTTTATCGTCACAAGTTGCTTTTAACAAGAATTATTCCTGGAAATTTACAAGCTTTGCCGAATGATGTTATAAATTCTCCTCTGAAGGTATAGTTTAAATAAAATTCTCTTATTTCAAAATTACTTCTTAATAAAATACTCTTACTTTATCAGATATTTACGATATTTGCGAAACCAATAAAAGTAGTCGTAATTAGTAGCAGGTATTAGTAGCCAAATAATCCAGTTTTTGTATATACATATATGCATCATGTAATTAAATGTTGAATGTCATATAATATAATAATACTTTAATAATTACAAATATTAGTAATGTATAATTTATAATTTATATATCATTGTACTATTATTATTATTTTTTAATTTGTTATAACAAATTGTGTTTTAAATTATTATTAATTAATTGATAATATTCTTACAGTGTGCCCTTCATCATATGTTGTCTACAACTGTTGATTTTCGCCTTAGAGGCAATGAAAATTCTTGTAATACACTTTCGCAATATCGTGCTTTAAGAACTTTCCGTGATGTTTCACAACACTTAATGAAAGACGATGTGGAAATTTTGGATGTCTCTTCAATGTAAGTAGCTAATAACTTTTGTTTTTAATATTAAAGAGGGCAAAGGAACAGTCGGTTCACCTGGTGGTAAGTAAAAGCGACATCCATAGACACCCACTACATCAGAGGATTAGCAGGGGCTTTGCCGGCCTTTAGGGAGGGGAGGGATATTCCATCGGATCTTTCGAGGGAAGGGAGTGAATGGGCCAGCGGATCTTTCACAAACCGAACAAAACACAACGACAGTGCCGTTATTTCACGTCGGTGTTAAGTGAGAGCGAAGTACTTCCAGGGGCCCGTCGCACCCATAGCTCCTAAATAAAAATAAGTATTATAGATATGTTTGCCAAATCATATTTTTGTTGAAGAAGAGTTGTTGATTGGTATTTAATTTACCACGCAACTTTTCTGCCGAACTGTCTGTCTTTCTATAACTTTAATTCTGTATTCATAAGAAAATTCGAAATATATAGAAGCAATATTATTGTTTCAGAAACTCAGTAGACAAAAACGGGCAAATGAGACATTATAATCCAAAAGATGAGATTGAATATACTGACATAAATGATTTAAAATCTGAACGTCAGGTACAAATACAGAGTCAATGTCCAATTCTTGAAGGCGTCGTTAACACAAAGTGGGGCGCTGTTTCTGCTGGAAATGTTCTCGCGGGTATCGCTGGTGGAGCACAATACCAGACAATACCAGTTACGGAATTAGCAAGAGGTGCCATAATTAACGACCAGAATATTCAACAATTTGTTACCTCGACCTATCCCACAACTTTATCGGGTAATTTTTTTCGTATTATCTTTAAAATAACTTGTTTTATTTAATATTTATTGAAACATTCTTAAATAGGAATTTAATAATTTTAGGAGATTTAGCCGAAGCTATTCTTATTCAAAACACAGAAAGAGGCAACCCGACGATATTTGTTGGTACAGCAGGCAACTGGAATTCGTCCCAAGCCCCAAGATTTTATATGCTTCATAGTCAAAATAATGTTGAGATGACAGAACCAGAGATTCGTGGTGGAATTGACGGCTTTGTTTTGGGTAATATCGTGAATTCTGACTCACGGGTATCTTCCTTGAAATTATCTCAACTTCTTGATATGTATTACACGGAAATGGTAAGTTTTTAAACTAATGATAATTCAAACAATTATTTATGATTATTATACGCACATATAACATATATGATCATATATTTTCAGAACGGAGTATTTGATCAAAATCGGAGGGCCTGCAATCGAAGAAGCTTAAGTCAAGAGTTTATAACAAATACAAACTTAGTAGCGGAAACTAATGCATTTACTGCTGCTTTAGATACGAACATACCTTTGCGTGGCACTATTATCGGTGGCTTACAACAACTCGTTGACAGTGCGGTGAATAACTTCCAAAGTTACGTAAGTGAGTATCCAGTGATTTGAAAGTTACATAGGAAGCTTAAAATAATTCTCAGTCGAAAGTATAGATCAGACTACATAAAAGCAAAAATCATTGTTTAGTAGAAGAATAAAATAACCTCATACTCAACGGCCTCCAGTAGGAATTACTACTGTGTCTGGGGTCTAGTAACATACACAATGCAAAGGCAAACGTCCAGCCACGGAAACTATCTGTATGATCCATACCAATGTTTGTCATGAGCAAGGATCGAAACCGTAACCGCCAGTGCAACAGTCAGTGCTGTGACCGCTAAGCCAAAACGTCGTAAAAAATACAAGAATAACTAATAAGACAGATTACATAAGAATATTTATGCTGCTATTTGTATACATTGTTACTGACTAAATGTTAACAATAAATTGTAATATACATTTTTTTACTTTCAGCTAATAACTTAAATGATGTAAATTGTGAGCTAACTATGAATTCTATGAGAAACTACCGACTTAAAACGAATCTGTATTTGGTAGTCGATTCGTCATGGCAGTATCAGACAATATATCCTGCTATTTCATGGCTCCTAGATAGTATAGAAGTTGATAAATTTGGATCAAGTGTAACTTTATTAAGTGCTTTTGATGGAAGTGTAATTATCAATAAAACCTTTTCTCTAGCAGATTTTCACACAAATTATACATATTCACTACATCAATCTTGTAAGTTCTATTATGATTTTTCAATAAACTTTATATTACATACTTAACACGCACACTTTTCTGTAAATTTGAAAACAGATTTGTTTTTTTAAGAATTAGACGGAATTTGTTTCACGATGACTATCTCGCAGCCGTAGCGTAATGTTCTATAGTCTGTAACTTTTATTAGTAAACAGTCCTAAAGCAAAACTATTTTTAAAACTAGATTAGTAGATCCAACAACCTCATAATAAGCCATATAATTGTTTAGACTAGACGGTCTTTTCAGCACAGATTAATACTATTGTACCTCGCAGTTTCTTTGGCGTCGGGTTGTTTATGTATTAATACGTAAGTAGTAAATATACATAAATGTCAAAAAACCATTCCCTAACTTTCCATAAAAGACCGTTTTTGACAAGATTATTTTTAAAATCGGACTACTTACGACGTTACTACGGAAATTATTAAATTTAAACGAAAACAAAACACTTCAGATTTAATAAATTCGAACCATAATATCTATGTTACCTTAAAATTAATTTAAAATTAATTGTAAATTTAATTTATGTATATATATTTATATTTTTGACATTTATTGAAATCAATAAAAAATCGTCTTATTTTTAGTACGTCCCGGTGTGGATCTTGAATCAACTTTAACAAATATCAAAATAATGATGCACAGTGAACTTGAAAATGAAAGAACAGCTAATTATGTTGGCGGAAATTCGACAGTTCTTCTGTTTTTACTTAACTCTGCCGTCCAAACTAATACGTTAGTTCACGAACAAGCAAGAATCCTAAACGAAACTGTACCTGGTAAGTAAATTGAACTAAACTGAATTAGCCTGTAAAAGTTCCACTGCTGGGGTAAGGCTTCTTCTCCATATAGAAGAAAGATGAAAGGTCAATTCGCCACGCTGCTCCACTGATAGGTGACGGATATATTTCCTTACCACGAGCAACGATCGTTATCAATTATCTATGATATCAACCGGGATTGATGGTTTTAAGTAATCTCCGAGGCTCGGTGGTCTCCCCACAAGGACATATACCCAGACCAGAATCAAGTATTTGTAGAAATACAAATAGAGATATAGAGATAGAGTGGGAATTGTACCCGCAACCGCTAGCGTTGAGGCGACTATTCGCATCGCTACACCAGAACGATTGTAAGTGAAAACAACCATAAATGCCAAAAATGATAAACTACGATACATAATCATCTAATATTATACCCTAATTCGATAATCAAAGAATGATTCTAAAATATGTAAATCTAAGTAAATTATAAAAAAGATAACCTAGGCAAAGGAACCTTATAAGGTAATTAATACATGTATTTTACTATAATGTAAGTGTAGCGGCCTGTAAAAATCCACGGCTGGCAAAACATCTAGGTATCTTCTGTCAATAGTTTTACTATAGTTCTTTTATCTACCATTCATCGAAAATCGGCGTGTGTGAGGCGAGCTTTAGAGCTAATAATACTCGACCTCTTCCATCGACATTAGTATTATTATGTCGATGACCTCTTCTTTTACATTTATCCATTAAATCTCGTATGTAATTATGTAAGTTCTCTAATATTATAGATTATCGCTCGTTTGTTCAACATTTTAAAAAAAAATAACGATCAATATTTTCCCCTAACGCGCCAAAAGAAGTACAACTTCAAAAACTCTTTTTAAATACGTGATTCTAAACTTTTTAAAGGGTGTATTTAAATTATAAATTTTTTGTCTTTTCAGATTTAAGAATATTGTTTGCTACTTCAACAAATCAGTTTGATAATCTGTGGCCTCTAGTACGTAATTTACACACCGATATAGCAACAATATCATTAAATTCAGATGGCACTAATATTCCAAATTCTATGGGCAATGTGCTACGAGTAATCCAACAAGGTATAAAAATACGATATTAGTTAAATTATACACTCGAATTTGCATGAAATAATAATAGTAAAACGACGTTATTTTACTATTCTTTAAGTAAAAAAAAAATCGGTTGTCTGTAAAGTCGGTTTACGGACGATAATTTTACGTGATAACGTCATAAGAAAACATTAATAAATAATTGCATACTTTTATGAATTGAATTGAATTATTAGTATCACTGAATTATCATAATTTTGTATAATACTAAGTAGGAGTTAATTGAAAATTGCAATTTTTTCGATAAATTAAAATTTATTTGCACTAGTTAATTCAAGTATTTTTTTCTCTTCTACTCGGACGCATCTGCCGATGGAGTGGAAGAGAGATAGATGCGTCTAAAGCCGAACACTTAGGCCGATCGTGCCTCTCTATCGGTTGTTTAGCGCTATCACTTGCGAAACGTGACAATGAGTCATGCTTTTTCGTGCGTGCAGCCGGCGTTCATCGATTTACAAGACGTTATCACGTCAATAAAATAAAAACTATTTAGAATGTCATGATAAATTGTAATATATGCTTAATCATTTTTAGTTGGACGAAGAATAATAAATCCCACCTGTGGATCAACTTATCCTCCTGAGGCACGCTCAAATACAATGCAATTCGACGATTATGTAGAACCAGGCTATACTAACTATTATTCTGTTAGTCCTAACTACTTTTACGGAGGCAATGAAAACAGGAGGATTCGCATTACTAGATCTGGTGGCGGTGTTGGCAGTCTTGTAATTTGTTATTCGCGTATCGTTTCACAACCGTCGTAAGTTTCTTTTTTTTTTGGTTTAATATTTAAAATAAATATTAATAAGTTTTTGTGTTATGTAAATACCTCTCATAAACGAAGTAGTGTACAGAATACATAAACGATTCATAATAATAAATATGTTTAACAAACACACACTGTCGTTCCTAAGGTAAGCGACTTAATACCTGTGTTATGTATAAATAAATATTACATGTGTAAATGAATATAATATAAGCAGGGTCACTGCCAACTGTACCAACAGACCAGTCAAATTATTAACTACAATTATTAAAAATATATAGGTTGTAGTGGTGCGAGAAGTTACCGGCGATCGCGGGTTCGATACCCGCTCAGGGCAGATATTTGTATTTTTATACAAATATTTATTTTTGGTCAGTTCCGATAATTATCACAGATACCTGATAACGATCATGACTCGCTAATTCTTCTCCTATGTGAAGACGAAGCAGACAGCAGTACATTTACAGGCTGATTAACATTCGTTCACATATTATGTTAGGATTAGTGATCCAAATTCCATTTACATATTTTCTATTTAATTGTACCAATGGGCCCAATGATACTTGTTCGAAGGTCTTTTAATTATTATTATTTTTTAATTTGTTTAGTAACACGGTTTCATCTGAGCTGATTGAACTCTATCTACTTATCTTGTATATCATTACATAATAAATCCAAGTTCGAGTTTTTTGTAAAAACTTGGCGGGGCTAAATCTCGTGGTATTATGATCTAAATTTCTATATGCTAACAGAGAAATAATTTAAGTCATATCTATCCTGCATGGTCATCCTGTTCATACCTTTACTAAATTACCATCTCCTTTGGCTGTATCATATAGATTATAGACACAGAATGGTATATCATACTAAACGGTATTTTGATATCTCATAAAACCATCATACTATGTTCTCCGACATGATTTTAAAACTAAAATGGTTGTACGATGAAAAACCAAGAAACAGAGGGAGATAGAGTTTCATCAGCTCAGGTGGAACAGAATGTAATGCGAGATGTGTGCGCAGAGATTTTATAATTCAGCTAATAAGATGTTAGAATTTATACAGAGTTAGATTATATTACATTATATCAAAAGGAAATTGTAATAAAGGTAAGTGAAAAATAAATTAGGGCGACAGTTTTATGACGTATACCTACTAAGAAAAAAAAAATTGTTCACTGATAGTAGATTATTACTTTAATCCACCTTTAGACACTTCCAATATACCGCATAAAAAGTCGTTGTAATTTTTCTCAAGGTCTTTTATATTCGATTTTTTTTTATCGTATAGGGGGGCAAACGAGCAGTTAGAGTCTTTTTATGACTACCGACACCCAACATCCGCACAAGAGGATGCAAATGCGTTGCTCTCTTTTTCCCCATACCCCCCAATAGGCCACCGGATACTCCCAAACCGCACGAAACGCGACAGCATAGCTGTCACTTTACGCCGGTATCATGTGAGCGAGAGGCACTACCTCTTACGAAATTCGAACGAATTCTGTGTTATTCCTTTTTAATAGAGAAGAACTCTATGTCACTATATTCAGAATTAGGACGTTACTCAGCATAAAAATAAAAAATAAAATTAACACACTCAACGAACGTCAAAAAAAATTAAGTAATTAATAAAATGTTTATTCTTTTTTAGACGAAACATAACTATAGGTTCAGACGAAAATGCTATAACATGTGAGACGATTGCAAGTTCCGGTAGTTTCGAGATTGGCTTGCAAAATGCTTGTGACGGATATTATACCATTAATTCTTGCCCGTTAATGTATATTTCTGTGCAGTCAAATGTGCCGTCTACAGGAACATCTCTGTCTTCCACTTGTACAGGTAAATGCTTAATGTTTTATATTATATTTATATTATACATACAGGATTTTTTTAAGTAGATGAGAAAAAAATTTAGCTATATATTTAGCTGAGTGTCGATTTTGAAAAAAATATTAATTAATTAAACCATTCGATATGGTTAACGTATAAATTCTTGATTTCAAGCACAATTCATTTTTGAACTCTACATTCAACATTCTGTGTAACTCGAGTTACTATTAAAATAATACCTAATGTTATGTTATATTTTATCCCTAGTTTTTGTTTTTGTCTTAATTTTAAATCTAATTAATGTCAATATTTTGTTATTATTTCACTTCTATGTTTAGGTCTGGATTAAGGAAGCATACGCTAAGACAACAAAATAAAATATTTTTATTTTTATTTACTAAATCTGATTCTTTCTTTTATTGATCACTTAAAAAATATATAAAAAAATTAATTACTTTGTGGTTCACTGATCAATGTTGTTTCCTATCAGTAAAAGAAATTTCATAATCGTATTAGGTTCCTCTTATATCTTAAACTGTCAAACTTACCTATAATATTAGTGTAGGATGAGTGTAGGTAGATGAAAACAAAGTTTTTACGGTTCTTGTTTACGTGGTGCTAGTTTGTTTACTAATTATTTTTATTATTCTTTACAGAGAACGCTTGTAGATTCCCATATAGTATGAGGTATCAAATTCAAATCAATGAGTTCGGATGTTACAGCGGTTCCAGCACTGTTGGTTTCAGTGTTCTCCTTTTAATTTTCTCTTTTGTTATTAATTATATTTAAGCACGTAAATGTCCTTATTTTTTAATCTTTTAACCGAATTTAATTATTTGTATCAATAATATATACACACATAACTGTAAATTTATATATATATTTTGCATTTATCCTAAATCAAATCGCTCATTTGGAGCGACAGTGACACAAATGCAAATTAGTTAACTTTACACCAGATCAGAATAAAGATTATTTCATAGTTCAAAAGAAGATTCTGAAGCATTATTACGGCTTATAATTATTTTAAAATTGTTTTACTATAGCTGGGTATTGTGGCATTTTCACTACCAACGCAGATGTTTATGCATAGTATTTTGGAAATAATAAGTCATTTTCGCGTATTTTTGCAAATGTGTCACTGTCGCTCCAAATGAGCGAAATGTAGAAATCTTTTTGTTTTCCTAATATTCGATGATTTTGGGAATGTTATAAATACGGACAAATTTAAAACCTTTGAATTTATATGAAAACAAACTTTTTATTATATAATATAACAGCGCTACCTATATAATTGCATATTTTTAAAAAATAAGCACTAGTAGACAATTATATAAATAGTTTTGTTACTTTAAAATTAAGTAAAATAAAAATATATTAAAATATAATATAAACATAATAAACATAGAATACTTTAGTTTTTACAAAAATCTTTAATTATTTTCGTTTTTGTTTCTTGAACTTATGCATTTAATGAATATTTATTTTGTGTGAAAGGCTCAGTAGACTTACTTTAAGTTCAACATTTTTTGTCGACCAATGTCCCACCGTTATATTACTCAGTCCCGTTAGTGTGCTGAATATTGAAAAAAAATTAAATCATTATTAAAAGTTAACAAAATAAGTACTTTTTGTAATTAATGAATGTTAACATTTCTATGATTTAAAAAAAATGTTTTCAATTTTATGTAAATATTGTAATCACATATAAAGTTTTATTACCGTTAGGTACTTAAAAACAATACGAATGGTTCACTCCATTAAAGATTTTCTATTGTATCTTACTTTATTTTAATTACTTTTAAGTTACTGTATAATAATACTGATTGTAAGAATGAGTAGGTACAATTTAAATGTTGCATTTATATAATAAAATAAATTTATACAAAAAGTTTTTTTTACTGAACCTTACCAACGACGCGACGATTGGACAGTCCAGTTATATTAGGGCCTATGCACACCACGTTTTTTAAACGCATTTTTTCACAGATATTTATCTCCTAGAAAAGTTAAAATGGCAACGGATTTATTTAATAAAACAGCAATTTGAAGATACTTCAAAGAAATACACTTCTAAATACACCACTTTTTGAAGAAGGCATAAAGTCAATTTTAGATAATAAAATTAAATAAATCCTGGACATCACTGACAAACTGGGAATATTCCCGGTCCATTCCCGTACTTTAAACTATAACCATATTAAATTTCACTACCAGCAGTTCAGTGGATTTGCCCTGTAACGTAACAAACATTCCGCCAAATATAGTAACTTTCAAATTAATAAATTCCTTCAACTTACTAAAGATTATTTCGTAGTTTCTATTATTCTAGAATCTTCAATATAGGTAGTCTGCCTTGTCGCAGCTCTTACATTGTAAAAAAGAGTTATGAGGTTACCACGCTTAATGACAATTATTAAGATCTTACGCTGTAACAGTTACCATTAACACATGGCCGTTTCGATATTTAAGCTTTTGCCTGCGGCATTGTCCACGTCATTTTTTACTTTGCGATTAATGCTGACTTCTTATCAAGTCCCTAAGTAAAAAATTACAGTATTCTTTAGTAATGACAAACTTTCATCACTGATTTCAACCCCTTCATGCCCTTTTTTACAAATAAAGGTAGCTCATGTTCTTTTGCTAAGGTCAATTTTTGTAGATATACATCAAAATCGATTCTGGGGTTAGGCGTGAAAGCGTGACTTTGTTTGGACTTCCATACGAACTTTCATCTTTTTTTCAACCCCTACACAGATTAAAATTTAAATATATGACAAATAAAATACAAATTTCATGGTTTCATCTACAACAATGACGGACTTCCATACAAACATTAATCACCTAATTCAACACATTCAAGCCTTTTTTTTGCGATAAAAGGTATCTTATGTCAAGTACAGTGGTTTAGAGGTGAAAGCTTAACAGACTACAGATAGACAGACAGTCTGAATTACTTTCGCACTTGTAATATTAGTAGAAATTGTGTTTTTTAGATACATCTAAAAATCGTAAATTCAAGCAAATTGACTCTTACGCTAATGAAATACGGACGCAAACTGTATCGCATCGTTATATCGTTACATCGAAAGTTGGTTATACAAAAAATCAAGGAGAATCATAGTTTCATCACACTCTAATATACCTATTATTTTTTACAAGCGTGTATTTGTGTGCCGTTTGCGTGTGTCGTTTGGTATATTCTGGTGCGTGTATGAGTCGTTTTGTATATTCTGGAATGTGTCGTCCTGTAACTAAAACTCGGTAACAACCAATTCTTCACTTTCTGGTATAAATGAAATTGTTAAAAAAATTCTATCATCCCATCTAAGCAACAACTTTTAGTTGACAATAGGGTTGATGACTAATTTTAAAAACTGTATTGCAATACTCATACTTAATACTTTAACCCCATAGTTCCCAAAGTGGTCCAGGGGGTCTACGTTGGCGTGACAAAAAAATGGGGGTTCACGCTTTCACGCTTTCACGGGGGCTCGTCCACGAAAATTTATCTACTTTCCATAGAGACGAACTAAAGCGTGGCTTAATTTAACCTATCAATACATGTAAAAATGTGCAGAGCTTGTAAAGGTGATCTTTTTTTAGGAATACGCAGAGGTACATATCGATACGGGGACGCGATGAACTTTTTTCTTTTTCGTCTGCAAATTGGAAATATATTAGTAATGTAGCTGCAGGGGGTTCACCGGAACCTCTGTTTTAACCTAAATAAATAGAATTTTTGCAAGAAACTGTTATGAAATAATATTTTCTTTTTTTTTAATCCTCTTTCATATTTCGCACCAAAATGCTCGAAGATGTTATGGTGGCAGTCTGACGTCGTGTATATATGAGCAGTGAGTCAGTGACAGATCGCTAAAAAATTCTATCACAGTATTATTGTTTTTGATTATTTCTTTGAAATAAAATGAATTTCAAGGTGTATGAGTGGTGTGTGGTTCCTAATTGTACCAATACATCACTAAAAACTTCCAGTAAACTGTATATTTTTGTTCCACATGAAAAAAATGTGCTATACAAGTGGTTCTGGTTAACATTAGCAAGACAAGATCCAGCATCTACGTTCGGATACGTGTTTCGAGAACGTGTTTATGAGGTTAATGTAACTCCTGAAGGTCATATAGAGGTCAAAGTATGACTTTTAAATATCTTGCTAGTTTAGTGGTAAAACAAAACAATGGTAAAACAAAACAAACAAAGGTCATACCCTGGAAACTTTCAGCGAGAAAAAAGAAAAAGAATAAAAAGAAATTGGATGATCTGTCGTTTTTCCCACTATAAAGTTTCGTTTTAAAAGATAGAAATTCACTACTTAAAACATAAAATATCATTAAAATTGTCAAAAACTGGAAAGTGACGTTTTTTTTTTCTCTCAAAAGTCACGTTTTCTCCTCCTTCATGGGCTGTAAATCTACTTGTTTATTAGAAATACAAAATAACTTCGAAGGCATTTGGGCAGTTCCGCCGAAAGTTGTACAAATAATAAATTCGAGGATAAATAAATAATTTGAACTTTTAACAATTTTTTTAATGTAGGTAGTCGATAAGTAAAGAGACGTATGTCATAATCTGTCAATTAAATAATAATTTATATTTTATAATTTTATTAATAATTATTTTTAATTTAATAATAATATGTCGAAAAAGTGCGATATATGTGATAGAAGCATTACAAAATCCACACCAGGTTTGGAGTGTAGTAAATGTGAACGAATTGTACATCTAAACACCAAATGTGCGGGCTTAACGAATAAACAAATTGCTGCCCTAAAGGCTGCCACCAGTTTGGAGTGGACATGTCGCGAATGTCAAAACGAATTACCTCGACGAAACTCATCTATAATAGTACCCGAAGACAAGGAGGAAGAAGACGATGATACTCCTGTCCAATTTAATGCGAAAAAGTTACTGGAAAACATTTCAAAGGAGGTCCAGAAAGCCATTAAATTAGAGATGAGAGAGGTACATGAATCCCTTCAGTTTCATACTTCTAAATTAGACGAAGTAGTTGAATGCATGGAAGTGTTCAGAAAAAATATAAAAGACCTAGAACGCAGAAATCAGACACTCACTAATAAGAATATAAACCTAGAAAATCGTATTGGTGCCATGGAACAACGTATACAAGAGTTAGAGCAAGAAAAACTTAATAAATACTTAGAAATTACAAACGTGCCTACTAAAACCGTTGAAGAAATGAAACAAGTGATAAATAATATCGCCGCAAAACTGAAGCAGCCTAAGGAAGAGATAAAAAGTGCCAGAAGAATTCAAGGACAGAAAGATCTATCATCAAAAATATTAGTGGAATTTAAAGACGAAGACTTCCAGGAGAAATGGATAAATACAGGGAGAAATGTAAAGATCACCGTTGCAGACATTAACCCAAATGAACAAAATAATAATAATCCAGTATACATAAGAGAATCTATGACAAAATATAACAAGCAACTGTTTTGGAACACTAAGCAAGAACTAAAGATCACCAAAAAATTCAAGTATGTATGGTTTAAACGTGGATTTGTAAGAGCTCGCAAGGATGATAATGAAAAAATATATATTATAAAAAACTTAGATGATTTACATAATATTGTAAATAGTTTATCTTAAACTTTTACTTTTTTATTATTATTATTAGTATTATTTTATTATCAGACTTTAAACAAGCTTTTCTATTGCTTACAATGGCTAATTGTAGTTTTTTAGACAACATTAATGAAATTACGGATTGTATAAACATAAATGATTTCCTTCATCACATACCTAATTCCTATATAAATCTACTTTGTATGCATGTAAATATAAGATCTACTATTAAAAACTTCTCGGCTCTTGAGCAATGTATACTTACCTCCAAAAAATGCATTGATGTGATTATTTTAACAGAGGCAAATATTTCTGATGACATTAGTTGTTTATATAATATTCAAGGCTATCAAATGTATAAAGCTTTACGAAAATCTCGTAAAGGTGGTGGTATCTTAATGTATATTAGTAACAGGCACAAATGCTGTGTTAAGAACGTAAATACTAAGCATTTCGAAAGTATTGTATGTAAGATAACCACTCAATCAAACTACTCGGCAAACCCGCCTAATTCCAGTAAACGATTATTTATTGACGAACTTAAGACTGTCATTGAACAATTAAATAAACACTCTGACTTATTCTTGTTAGGTGATGTTAACATAGACCTAAAATTGGATAATCCTATAGCGCATTGCTACAACAACACTTTACACAGTTTGGGCCTTATGTGTGGGATTAAGGAATACACAAGAATCGAATTGTCGAAAAGATCACTAAGCAAAACCTGCATAGATCACATATATGCTCGATCCAGTTCTCAGGACCTATTTACTTCGGCTGTCGGTACTACACTCGCTGATCATCGTACCGTACTTATAGCATGTGTCGGCTCCCCAACACAGGATATTACCAAATATAAAATCCGTTTTAATTATAGTAAATTAAATAAACTTTTAGATGAAGTGAAGTGGGAAAGAACCCATGACATGTCATGCCCTATCATGATAAATAACTTTATATGCAACAATTTCAGAGAATGTTATGCGAAGTCCCGATCACAATTCAAAATTAGAAATACCTCTCGAAAAAATAATCATTGGGTTACTGATAAAGTAATAAAAGTATCTCAGTACAGGGACGAACTATTTCTGAAATATATAAAAGACCCTAATAACAAAATTTTAAAAAGGGATTACAACAAATCAAGAAACTATGCCAACAGGATAATACAAAATGCTAAAAATCAACATCTTAAAAATGAAATTATATTAAATAAACGTGATCCAAGAAAGTTATGGCAAATACTTAATCGAATTACTGGTAAGATAAAAAAGTCTATCGATGACATACTTTTATCCGCTTTCAAAAAAAAATGGAAATACGAATAAAAATATCGCAAATAATTTTGCCAATTCATTTGTAAACAGTGTACAGGATATTATGCCTAAATGTTCAATACCACTATTAAATAAATCTAGTTATGCAATGCCAGTAAATGTATCAATGCGACTCAAGCCTGCTGATTCAAAATCTGTAGAAACAATAATAAAAAATTTAAATATCAACAAAGCTCCTGGAAAAGATGGTATACGGGCAATAGATTTAAAAAGACTATGCAAAAACATAACTAGCACTATTGCCAAGTTAATTAACCAAAGTATAATTAACCAGAAACATCCAGCATCACTAAAAATAGGCATAGTGCGACCGATCTATAAAAAAGGGAATCAAAACGAGTACGAAAACTACAGACCTATAACTATATTACCTGTTATTGATAAGATCGTTGAAAAATATATATGTAAGGAAATAAATAATTTTTATAATAAAAATAATATCATAAATAAACAGCAGTTCGGATTCCAGCCACATAGAAATACGACACAGTTATTGACAAAATTCACAGACAGTATTTTTAAACACCTAGATGAAAAAAAGCACGTTATGGTGGTATTTATAGATTACACCAAGGCTTTTGATACGCTTCGGCATAAAATTCTATTAAATAAGCTTGATGACAATGGAATTAGAGGTAATTTATTAGGCTGGTGTAAAAACTATTTAGAAGAAAGGTCATTTATCGTTAAGGTAGGTGATGTAGAAAGTGATGAAACTCGCGTCACAGAAGGAACAGCCCAAGGCTCCGTGTTGGGCCCCTTGCATTACATTACATACGTAAATGACCTTTCGAATATTATACAGCACTGCGAAATATACCAGTTCGCAGACGATACATGCCTGGTATCCAAAGGTATTAATGCAGAGGAAGCGCTTAGTTGGCTCCAAAAAGATTTTAATTTGTTATTGAGATGGTCACATGACGCCGGTTTGGTACTTAATGCTAATAAAACCAAATTAATGTACATCAGTACCAGCCAGAACAGAAGTGAAATACTTCCTTGTCTTATTTCACATAATCACGAATGCTTACATAAATTCAATAATAGTAGCTTTCAAAATGTTAAATGTCACTGCAAATCAATAGATGTAGTAAGCAAACAAACTTATTTAGGGCTAGTTATTGATAACAGACTTAATTGGAAAGACCATATAAATCACATCTGTGACAAATTAAGAGCTATCCTGGCGAAGTTTTCTGTAATGAAGTGGTCAATACCTTACTCGATTAGACTCCAACTTTACAAGTCATTGGCTGAATCCATAATAAGCTATGGTTTATCAAGTTATGGCAGAACGTATAAAACACACTTAAATAAAATATATACACTACAACTTCGACTCCTAAAAGAAATCGTCCCTATTAACATTAAAAATAAATTCAGAAATGATTATCACCAATTATTTGAACATTGTAAAATAATGCCTATACATGATAAGATTAAACTCACCTTATTAAGTGAAGAATATTTTAACGATAAATTAAAAATATTGAATAAAGTAGACCCTAACAGTATTATTACCCGACAAAAAAGTAACGCTATATTACTGCTACCGAAATATAATAACCTATACGGTAAAAGAAAATTAAGTTACATAATACCACATCTTATAAACGAACTTCCCATAATTTTATGGGAATCATTAACAACAAGAAACTTAAAAAGATCCCTTAAAAAACATTTTATTAATAATATCATTACATCAAATTTTTAATTTAAATAAGTAATACATAACTAGATAAAATAATAATAAAATAAATTCAAATGATATATAAAACTTATGAATAAATAAAAATTTACTAAACTTTTGCTATACTATACAAAAAAAAAAAAAAAAAAAACTTTTCTCAGTTAATAATTAATTTAAACTTAATCTTAAATATAATATTATATTATATAACATCACCCTCGCTTCCACTTAAACTGGTTGGTCGGTCTATAGGCAGACGGCGTTGAACTGACTAGTTCTAGACTAGACTAGTTAGGACTGACTAGATAATTAATTAATATAATATGTTATCGCTACCTAACATATTTTGTAATTTTATAATCTTATCTTCCTATTATAATATTTTTAGTACTAAGTTATCTAATAATATATACTTACTTGATATTAACGAAACTGATGTCCGGTAAAACTCGAATGAGTTTATGTGACATCTTACTGATGTTTGTAATTATATCCTCCTTTAATTCAATAAATAAATAAATAATAAATAATAATATATATAACTAATTTTAATGTTAACTTTGTTGTTTTTATTGTTAAAATATATATTTTTGTTAATGAAAGACCATTTGGTAGTCAAGATCATTACGAAATGTTTCTTATTTTAGTCAATAATATAGACATTTTAGTAGTTATAAATTACTTTTATTACTAAACTTAGGGAATAAGTAATCCAATTAGGAAGAAAAATCTCACCTCTTCATGCAAAAATATAGTAATTAGATCACCATAAACCCGTTTCGTTACGTTTTGGGTATTATTTAATTATAACTTTAACATTTTTTTGCTATTAAACTAGTTCTACTTAGAATTAATCACAGTCAAATTGCAGCCTTTACTATAAACTAATTAATTATTATAGATTTTGAGCGTTAAATATTCAAAAATCATGTAAAAATCACATTTTTATACAAAACGAAAACGAGAGTGACAAGGTAAGGTTGATATCACACCAAGGCATTTGTACACTTAGAATAAATATTATTTTAATGTACCTACTATGTACGCGTTTTATTCTATACCTACTATGTAAGTGTTTTATTCTTTTTACCCGACTGCGACAGGAGGGTTATGTTTTTCGAGTGTAATGTATGTATGTATGTATGTATGTATGTATGTATGTATGTATGTATGTATGTATGTATGTATGTATGTATGTATGTATGTATGTATGTATGTATGTATGTATGTATGTATGTATGTATGTATGTATGTATGTATGTATGTATGTATGTATGTATGTATGTATGTATGTATGTATGTATGTATGTATGTATGTATGTATGTATGTATGTATGTATGTATGTATGTATGTATGTATGTATGTATGTATGTATGTATGTATGTATGTATGTATGTATGTATGTATGTATGTATGTATGTATGTATGTATGTATGTATGTATGTATGTATGTATGTATGTATGTATGTATGTATGTATGTATGTATGTATGTATGTATGTATGTATGTATGTATGTATGTATGTATGTATGTATGTATGTATGTATGTATGTATGTATGTATGTATGTATGTATGTATGTATGTATGTATGTATGTATGTATGTATGTATGTATGTATGTATGTATGTATGTATGTATGTATGTATGTATGTATGTATGTATGTATGTATGTATGTATGTATGTATGTATGTATGTATGTATGTATGTATGTATGTATGTATGTATGTATGTATGTATGTATGTATGTATGTATGTATGTATGTATGTATGTATGTATGTATGTATGTATGTATGTATGTATGTATGTATGTATGTATGTATGTATGTATGTATGTATGTATGTATGTATGTATGTATGTATGTATGTATGTATGTATGTATGTATGTATGTATGTATGTATGTATGTATGTATGTATGTATGTATGTATGTATGTATGTATGTATGTATGTATGTATGTATGTATGTATGTATGTATGTATGTATGTATGTATGTATGTATGTATGTATGTATGTATGTATGTATGTATGTATGTATGTATGTATGTATGTATGTATGTATGTATGTATGTATGTATGTATGTATGTATGTATGTATGTATGTATGTATGTATGTATGTATGTATGTATGTATGTATGTATGTATGTATGTATGTATGTATGTATGTATGTATGTATGTATGTATGTATGTATGTATGTATGTATGTATGTATGTATGTATGTATGTATGTATGTATGTATGTATGTATGTATGTATGTATGTATGTATGTATGTATGTATGTATGTATGTATGTATGTATGTATGTATGTATGTATGTATGTATGTATGTATGTATGTATGTATGTATGTATGTATGTATGTATGTATGTATGTATGTATGTATGTATGTATGTATGTATGTATGTATGTATGTATGTATGTATGTATGTATGTATGTATGTATGTATGTATGTATGTATGTATGTATGTATGTATGTATGTATGTATGTATGTATGTATGTATGTATGTATGTATGTATGTATGTATGTATGTATGTATGTATGTATGTATGTATGTATGTATGTATGTATGTATGTATGTATGTATGTATGTATGTATGTATGTATGTATGTATGTATGTATGTATGTATGTATGTATGTATGTATGTATGTATGTATGTATGTATGTATGTATGTATGTATGTATGTATGTATGTATGTATGTATGTATGTATGTATGTATGTATGTATGTATGTATGTATGTATGTATGTATGTATGTATGTATGTATGTATGTATGTATGTATGTATGTATGTATGTATGTATGTATGTATGTATGTATGTATGTATGTATGTATGTATGTATGTATGTATGTATGTATGTATGTATGTATGTATGTATGTATGTATGTATGTATGTATGTATGTATGTATGTATGTATGTATGTATGTATGTATGTATGTATGTATGTATGTATGTATGTATGTATGTATGTATGTATGTATGTATGTATGTATGTATGTATGTATGTATGTATGTATGTATGTATGTATGTATGTATGTATGTATGTATGTATGTATGTATGTATGTATGTATGTATGTATGTATGTATGTATGTATGTATGTATGTATGTATGTATGTATGTATGTATGTATGTATGTATGTATGTATGTATGTATGTATGTATGTATGTATGTATGTATGTATGTATGTATGTATGTATGTATGTATGTATGTATGTATGTATGTATGTATGTATGTATGTATGTATGTATGTATGTATGTATGTATGTATGTATGTATGTATGTATGTATGTATGTATGTATGTATGTATGTATGTATGTATGTATGTATGTATGTATGTATGTATGTATGTATGTATGTATGTATGTATGTATGTATGTATGTATGTATGTATGTATGTATGTATGTATGTATGTATGTATGTATGTATGTATGTATGTATGTATGTATGTATGTATGTATGTATGTATGTATGTATGTATGTATGTATGTATGTATGTATGTATGTATGTATGTATGTATGTATGTATGTATGTATGTATGTATGTATGTATGTATGTATGTATGTATGTATGTATGTATGTATGTATGTATGTATGTATGTATGTATGTATGTATGTATGTATGTATGTATGTATGTATGTATGTATGTATGTATGTATGTATGTATGTATGTATGTATGTATGTATGTATGTATGTATGTATGTATGTATGTATGTATGTATGTATGTATGTATGTATGTATGTATGTATGTATGTATGTATGTATGTATGTATGTATGTATGTATGTATGTATGTATGTATGTATGTATGTATGTATGTATGTATGTATGTATGTATGTATGTATGTATGTATGTATGTATGTATGTATGTATGTATGTATGTATGTATGTATGTATGTATGTATGTATGTATGTATGTATGTATGTATGTATGTATGTATGTATGTATGTATGTATGTATGTATGTATGTATGTATGTATGTATGTATGTATGTATGTATGTATGTATGTATGTATGTATGTATGTATGTATGTATGTATGTATGTATGTATGTATGTATGTATGTATGTATGTATGTATGTATGTATGTATGTATGTATGTATGTATGTATGTATGTATGTATGTATGTATGTATGTATGTATGTATGTATGTATGTATGTATGTATGTATGTATGTATGTATGTAAGTATGTATGTATGTATGTCCATTTCTTACTACTTGCGCTTACTTACTTGCGCGCCCTACAGCCCAAACGGCTGGACGGTTTTTGACATATGAGGTGTCGTTGGATTTGTCTAAATTGTAGTAGTGACATAGGCTATATAAATTTTCAAAATGGCGTCCGCAAATGGCGGAATGAGGGGGGGGGGGGAGTTGAATATTTTTTCTTACTGTAGCAATATGGGTATCAAATGAAAGCTAGTAAATTGTTTTATTCTTTTTAGTTTATAATAAGAGTATTTTACGCAGTCGGGTTTTTTGATTTTTTTTAATTAAGCATACTTGTTATCTTTTCTTGTTCATAAAATTAATTACCAGAAATAATCAACAAGATAGCAAAATAAAATTTTATTCCAAATGGTCAGAACTTTTGAGTTTCCATACAAAATGTATCGCTCGTTTTTATTTACTTACAAGACACTGTGGAGAGATTGAAATAATACTTTTCAAAGTATTATTTCGATCTACTTGAAATGTGTAAATTAAGAGCAAACTATGTTTGTATGAGAATTCAGCGGGACACAAAAAATAACTAAATATCACTTAAAGGACAATTCTAACCCCACATTATAACCGTATTGATTCTTAATACCAATTAATTATCACTATCATCAGCACCGAGACAAAAATCACAAATATAATCAATAAATATTTGATTACAACTACACTCACAACAGTACCATTTATTGCACGCCATACATTTCGATATTTCGATCAGGACTAGAGGTCTATAACATTTGTTACATTTAAACGTACGTTTCACTATAGTATTCAGCGACTTTTTCTTTTTGGTTTGTCTGTATGTCTTCATATTAAACGAATCGAGTGGATCACATTCTGGTACAAAAAATTTACAACATACTAGATGTTGATGACGCGCTAGGTAAACTGTTTGACATTATCATGCTAGTATTTTGATAATAATTTTGTATTTTTTACTCGGACTCTTTCTCTAAATATACTTTCGGTTTTTTTTGCGGAGACTTTATCTCTAAAATTATTATTATATTAATTAAATTTTTACTATTCAAGGGGTTCGATAGAATAATTTAAATATTTCGTTAACACATCGAAGTCCGACGATGGGTTCAATATATAAACACAAATTTATTTACATAACTAGCAAACCCGGCGAACTCCGTTTCGCCACCAACTTATTTTCGTGAGGGATACTCACACCACGTACTGGCACCGTCGGCTCCACCACCATGCAAAACCATATTGGTTTGTAGTACATGCTATGTATCAGATATGGCGCTGTATGTGAAAAATGATTTTCTCTGTTTTCCTGCTTTTCTATTGACATTTTTCCTAAATTTTGTTTGCTATAAACCTCACGGAGCCCGAGACCTTTCCAACGAATGCAAAACCGTGGAAATCGGTTCGTGCGTTCTGGAATTATAGCGTCAGGAAGGAAAACCCGACTTATTTTTATATTATAGGGGTTGATCGTAGAGGGGTGATAATTGAGAGTAATATGAGATTTTTTTATTCTAAATAATGACAGAATAAAAAAAATTTGCAAAAAAATTAAAGTTAATAATTAACAAAAAAAAAAAAAATAGGGATTGATCGCAGAGGTGTGAAAAATTCAGAGTAATATGAGATTTTTTTATTCTAAGTCATCACAAAATAATAAAAAAAAAAAATTCTCAAAAAATAAAAATTTTTAATTACTAAATAAAAAATAAGGATTAATTGTAGAGGGGTGAAAATTTAGGTTGCATGTATTTTTGTATGATGTATCATAAAAAAATAAAAACAAAAAATTTTGTCTGAAAAATAAAAAAAAAAATTTAGGGGTGGACCACCCTTAACATGTAGGGGGATGAAAAATAGATGTTGTTCGATTCTCCCCCCTGGCTAGTATCCTCGCTAAGTATCACGAAAATCGGTCGAGCCGTTTCGGAGGAGTTCAATTACTAACCCCGTGACACAAGAATTTTATATATTATACTTTATTATATTTATATTATTTACTATATTTATTACACTAAATAGAGATCAAAAGAAGTCTTATTAAATTAACATTTTTTTAAATTGGTTGTTTTGTGTCTTCAACTTTATGACGTCAGTTTCGTTACAATTTAGGTCAGGCTGTACGTTACGTAACTATCCTGACGTAACGAAATGTGACTTCGACAATAACAAAATTACATATTTAATCCAGAAACCGCATTTATTAGCAACTTATTCTAAAAATATAATCAACATATAATACAGTTTACTATAAGGTACTCGTATAAATTGTAGTATAATTAAATCTTTCTATAAATTGCGTAACTATACTGACAAGAATCAAGGGTAAAACTCACCTCATAGAACCACAGCCCTTTACGCATCGCCTGTTAGCGAACTAAAAAAACGGCGGCCCTTGCTTGAGTAGTCTATGATCAAAGTTTTGCTATTTCTATATGAAAAATCCAAAACAAAGCAAAATTTCCACCTAATATTGTATAAAACACCGTAACTATAATGACCATGTCAGGATGAGCGTAAATCCAGGTACACTCTATTTTAATTAATTAATAATATATATCACTTACTTTCTTTGCTTGTTATTCAATTAAAAGATAGCTCTTTATTGATACTATAATCTCAAATCCTCATATTCTAGGTTGTAGAAGAAAAATTATAATTAATCAAGTGTTAAACACCATATAAGTTTTTAGGGACAGTATGGGAAGCCAATTTTGTCAATTTTCAGAGTAACTTTAAAATAATTATTGTAAATATATTTTTATTTATTGGGATATTCTTTCGTAGCCTATTTATTCAAAAATATTTTGAAGCACTTACTTTAATTATATTGTTGCTTAGTTCAACAAAAATAAATCTTAAGTGTTCGGACATCAAAAAAACACAAATGTACAACTTTTGGCGGAACTGCCCATTTGAAAGAATAGAAAATTTAAAAATAAAAAAGAAGTGCTTGTTTTCAATAAAAAATTGTTACAATTTACATTTTAAAATCTTATTTGCTCTTGACTTCTATTAATTGTAAGTTGAAACCATATTTTATTGTTGTCATAGGAAATAGACTCTAGAAAAAAAAAAACTTGACGAATAGTGGTATAACTCTTATGTCTGCAATTTATATGTAATGAACCAATGCTAGTAATTACTTTCTCCTTATTTAGAGTAATTTCTGTTTAGATGTATAAAAATTCATTTCTAAAATACACACATTAATTGATAATTAATTAAATTTATTATTTGTACTAGAAACTAATTACAATATTACAATAAGTACAGATTTTGTGAGCTGATATATACTAAATTATCTTATGTTTTGAATAAATTGTGAAATAAATTACGTGTACTTACAGATAAGTCTTCATATTTCGAAATTTTTCTGAACAAGTTTTCAGTCGATCATTCGATGCAAGAAATATTGACAAAAATCGTCAAAAAAAATCTATTGAAATTTAAAAATTCTTATTTTCACGTTTGTTTTCGAAAAGGCAATTTTGTTACTTACGGGTTTTTAGTCTATGGACGCCAGTATTGTATCACAACTCACAATTGATATTAATTTTAAATTTATTTTAGTTCGCCGAATTTACTCTTCCGGGACGCTTGTTACACAATGAAGCAGCGCCGGCGCAAATTATTTTCGCGCACGCGCCTATTCGATTTAGTTGGTTTTATTTTTTGTCGGATAGTTTAAAAATTTTTTTGTTGTTAGTTATTGATAGTGTTTTTTTGTTTTTGCATGGATATGGTACTGTGCTGTTAAATAGTAGTAATTATTTTCTTTTATTGTGACAGTACCTACCACAAAAGTAATGTCTGAAGTCAACTTCACGGTGTCAGAATACACTTACATGTTTTTAATCTATGGCGAATGTCTGAGAAGTTATTAAAAATTTTGAGTGGTCCTGTTGCCGACTACATTGACCGACTTCCCTTAGTCCTGTATCGAGAGTTGTGGTAACAGTTGGATGGTGCGCCTCCACATTCAATGACCTCTTACAGGAGGCGGCTCACTAAGATGTTTGGGCAGAAATGGATAGGTCAGTACGGGCCTATCTGGTTGCCACCACGGTCTCCGTAGACTTATTTTTGTTGAATATTAACTATCGGTGAATAGTAACTGTTTTGTTGAATATTAACGGTTGGGAAATTAATAAATCTAATTGTACTAATCATCTAACAAATTAAAGAACTTAGCCATGAACAGCGTCATACTAACAAAAGTTCATAATAATGGGTACGTTCGCGCGCCCTCTTCTAATTGATAATTCATCACTTTTATAGGATTTTTTAATTTATGCATTCCACAGACCACATGCGCGGAAACGGAAATGGAACATGCGCAATAGTTTTTTATTTATCAGTTTTTAATTAAAATAATAAGTAGTGAATAAATGGAAGAAGATAATTTTATTTATCTTTTATGAACAATAGTAAACAATTATTTACTAAAGTTTGACAGTTAAATTCAGTTTTTGATTAAAGAAGTATCATTTCCGCGCATGTGGTCTGTGGAGTGCATAGATTAAAAAATCCTATAAAAGTGATGAATTATCAATTAGAAGAGGGCACGCGAACGTACCCAATATTGTACTATCCGTGCGCAGAAACTTTGCCGCTGGCCTTGTGACGTTACGCGTCAATAGTCAGTAGCGTTGAAAAAAAAAGGTCACATAAAGGTAGATTATTATAGTATATAATTATTTTATATCAAACTAATAAAAAATAGTCTCGGTCGAATTATAAATTTAAGATTAAGTGTAATTATAAATAGTAAATAAAATACGCTGTTGTTATTACGTAGATTATATATTTTTATGTATTTATATTTAGTGAAAGAATGAAACGAAGCCGAAAAATAATAGTTTAATGGTTCCAAACAACGAAAACAAATAACTAACAAAAAAAAAAAAACAAGTAAAACCTAACAAAACAACAATGAATTAATTCGGAGCAAAAGCAAAAAATTACACGTACGTATCGACTGCGTTGCTAACGGTACCGATCAGACGAGCGAGGGACGCGGTCACCTCCAGTGGGAGGGGTAGTCATCGGCAAACCTTCTGCACACGAGTAGTACGTGAGTACGTATTATTAGTATGTACGTATTAGTACGTACGTAGTTATAGGGCAGTTCCGCCAAGAGTTGTACATTTGTGTTTTTTTTTATGTCCGAGCACTTAAGATTTATTTTTGTTGAACTAAGCTACAATATAATTAAAGTAAGTGCTTCAAAATATTTTTGAATAAATAGGCTACGAAAGAAGATGCCAATAAATAAAAATATATTTACAATAATTATTTTAAAGTTACTCTGAATATTGACAAAATTGGCTTCCCATACTGTCCCTAAAAACTTACATCGTGTTTAACACTTGATTAATTATAATTTTTCTTCTACAACCTCGAATATGAGGATTTGAGATTATAGAGATTAGATTAGATTAACAAGCAAAGAAAGTAAGTGATATATAGTTATTATTACTTGATTAAAATAGAGTGTACCTGGATTTACGCTCATCCTGACATGGTCATTATAGTTACGGTGTTTTATACAATATTAGGTGGAAATTTTGCTTTGTTTTCGACTTTTCATGTAGAAATAGCAAAACTTTGATCATAGACTAATCAAGCAAGAGCCGCCGTTTTTTTAGTTCACTAACGGGCGATGCGTGAAGGGTTGTGGTTCTATGAGGTGAGTTTTATCCTTGATTCTTGTCAATATAGTTACGCAATTTATAGAAAGATTTAATTTTACTACAATTTATACGAGTACCTTATAGTAAACTGTAATATATGTTGATTATATTTTTAGAATAAGTTGCTAATAAATGGGGTTTTTGGAATAATTATGTAATTTTGTTTTTGTCGAAGCCACATTTCGTTACGTCAGGATAATTACGATTTGGGTGGTAACGTACAGCCTGACCTAAATTGTAACGAACCTGATGTCATAAAGTTGAAGACACAAAACAACCAATGAATTAAAAAAAAATTTTAATAAATTTACATATTATATATTATTTACATATAAGATATATTAATTTATATTTATTTACATATAAGACTTCTTTTGATCTCTATTTAGTGTTATAAATATTATATAAATAAATTTGTGACTATGTTTTGAACCCATGGTCGGACTTCGATGTGTTAACGAAATATTTAAATTATTCTCTCGAACCCCTTGAATAGCACAAATAGTAATTTTGACAGTTTTAGAGATAAAGCCTCCGCCAAAAAAACCGAAAGTATATTTTTTGTGTCCCGCTGAATTCTCATGCAAACATAGTTTGCTCTTAATTTACAAATTTCAAGTAGATCGAAATAATATTTTGAAAAGTAATATTTCAATCTCTCCACAGTGTCTTGTAAGTAAATAAAAACGAGCGATACATTTTGTATGGAAACTCTAAAGTTCTGACCGTTTGGAATGGGATTTTATTTTGCTATCTTGTTGATTATTTCTAGTAATTAATTTTATGAACTAGAAAAGATAATAAGAATAAAACGCTTAGCGTACAGAGTACATTAAAATAATATTTATTCTAAGAGTACAAATGCCTTGGTGTGATATCAACCTAACCTTGTCACTCTCGTTACACACGCGTCAGGTTTAGTTACTGTCCCTAAATAATTTTGTATAAAAATGTATTTTACATGATTTTTGAATATTTAAAGCTCAAAATCTATAATAATTAGTTAATTTATAGTAAGGGCTGTAATTTGACTGTGATTAATTCTAAGTAGAACTAGTTTAATAGTAAAAAATGTTAAAGTTATAATTAGATAATACACAAAACGTTACGAAACGGGTTTATGGTGATCTAATTACTGTTAATGTAGGCTGTCCCTATTGATACTTAAATCCCCCGGTTTTGTATTGGACCAAGAAAAGGCGAAATAGGGAAATATGCATATTGTCAAATATTATTTGAAAGTAACTTAAATGTACTATTTGTAGATTTGATGCTACAGTATTATATGTAATAAAAATCGCGATACCTATTCATACTGTTTTACGGCATTGAATATATTTTTTAATAAATAAATTGAATTTTAGTAGAAAAGCATTTCTAATTCAACAAGCTCTTTGAATTCCCTGGGAATTCATGTATTAATTCTGTTCAAAATACTAACGAAGTTTATAAACAGATGATTACTGTCAGTGTAAACTGTAAGTGTCAATGTCAATCCGCTGCTGTCAAAATATATTTGGCAAATAAAGAAAGTTATTTGGTAGTTTATCCTAAAATATAGATATATTTTTAAAATAAAATAAATAATGTCTGGAGAAGATTGTGAATCCTTTGAACGCGGAGACAGTGATGGACAGAAATCTGACAAAATGTTTACTCTTAAAAAGTGGAATGCAGTGGCTATGTGGAGTTGGGATGTTGAATGTGATACTTGTGCAATTTGCCGCGTACAAGTCATGGGTGAGTTTGTTTACAAGATTAAATTAGCATTTATATTTTATATTGTTATTCCGCATACAAATGTAAAATCATATATCTATTATATGGTCATCCTTGTCGTCAGTCGGTAGTCGTCCATCAAGCCATAGGTCTATGGAATGGGTTTCCAGTGTTTATTTTGTTTTAGGTTAGGGCTTAACAATGATATTTCTACCATAAAATTTTAACTGTGTACTAAATTTTATGGAACTTGCAATCTGAACTGCACCAACCAATTCTTATTATGTCCTCTCCATTGTATGTGACATTAACAAATTAATATGTGCTAGTTTTGCACAAATAAACGCCACGCAAAAGCAAATTTAATGAATTTCTATCACAGTCTTGCACTACAAGGTACTTTAAAATATCACAATATTAGTACTATTTTCTGCTGTTCTGTGAGAAATTTGCTTGTTAAAATAAATATAAATCAGATTATAAACATGTTCTTTAATATGTATTTTATTAATAAAACTTCATTGTAATTACTGAAACAACTAGATCTAGTGTTTTCAAATTGCGAGGTTACGATTGAAGCCTCCTCTGACCCTTTAGTTAATGAGGACCCAAATCACCCAGCCCTAATTGTAACCACCCATTTTACCGATCTTAAGCCTTTAACCACTATTCCACGAATTAAGTACCTGTACGAAAAAGCAAACTATAATGCTATTAATGATAAGTTAAGCAAAATCGACTGGCCCAAGACTTTTTCTAGCAAGAACATAGATGAAGCTGTAAAAAATTTTTACCAGACTCTTTACAATTTACGAGATTCTTATGTACCGACGAAAATCATTAAAGTTAATCATAAATATCCTTCTTGGTATAACCCATCTTTGATTAAATTACTAAAAGAAAAACATAAATTTCATTTAAAATATAAAAAATATAAAAACATTACTGATTTAAATACATTTATTTTGCTAAGAGAACGTGCAAAAATTATAGAAAAAGAATGTTATCAAGTTTACATTGCGAAAATTGAAAATAATATTGTGGAAAATCCGAAATCCTTTTGGTCATTCATAAAAAATAAAAAACATTCGTCAGTTTACCCATCCGTGATGTCATATTATTATGGTGGTGACTCACTGAGTTCTGGTGAGTCAATATGCAATAAGTTTGCTGAATACTTTCAATCGAATTTTCAAGAACCGTCTTCATGTCATATAATATCTCCAGATCATACACCTTCATCAGAGGTTATCGTAGATATAGCCAACATTGAAGTCCTTGATGATGTGATACTTGAACTTCTGAAGCGTTTAGACTTGAGTAAATCAGCAGGACCCGATCATATTCCTCCATTACTTATAGTTTCTTGTGCAAAGAGTTTAAAAACCCCGTTAGCATTATTGTTCAGACTGTCATTGGAGACCGGTACACTGCCCGATATTTGGAAATCTGCATTCGTAACGCCAATACATAAGAAAGGCCCAAAAAATATAGTGGAAAACTACAGACCGATTTCCAAGTTGTGTCTTTTTGCCAAGGTTTTCGAAAGGGTCGTGCACAAACAAGTTTATGCTCATATCAAGAGTATTCTAAATGAACAACAACACGGTTTCGTTAAGAATAAATCAACTATTTCTAATCTTCTGTTATGCAGTGATTTCTTAACAGAACACATGTCTAAAGGTTACCAAGTAGATGTAATCTACACGGATTACAGTAAGGCATTTGATAGAATTGATCATAAAATGCTATTGCGTAAGCTACAGATGGTTGGTATCCGAGGGAATCTATACAGATGGTTTTCATCATATATTACAAATAGATGTCAAACAGTGGTTCTTAACGGATATACGTCATCAACGCTATTTATACCCTCGGGTATCCCTCAAGGCTCGATTCTGGGTCCTCTCTTATTTAATATATTCATTAATGATATTTCACATTGCTTTAATCACTCTAAGATTCTTTTATATGCAGACGACATGAAAATTTTTTGTCCTATTCGGACTCAAAGAGATGCATGTCGTTTGCAACTTGACCTTCAGACATTTGAGGCATACTGTCAGCTTAATAATCTCGATTTAAACGTTAGTAAATGCTTTGTCTGTACTTTTACTCGTAGTTTAACACCACTAGCAACCAACTACTTTCTGAAGGGGTCAGCGTTAACCCGAGTTGATGCTATAAAAGACTTGGGAGTCATCTTTGATTCCAAATTACTGTTCGATAATCACATTGACACGATTGTTTCTAAAGCATCAAAGGCTCTAGGCTTTGTTATGAGACTATCCTCGGAATTTAAGAATATAAAAACATTAAAAATACTTTATTGTGCATTTGTGCGCAGCCACCTCGAATATGCGTCCGAAGTTTGGAATCCCGCTTACGCTACATACATTAATCGCATCGAAAGTATCCAAAAACGTTTTCTTCGTCATCTGCAATTTAAATGTCAAATATTTGACTCTCGTTACGAATCAAGATGCAGACGTCATCATATCCTTCCTCTGTATCAGCGCAGGCAAGTGAGTGACATAATTTACCTTTTTAAATTGTTGAATGGGGTACTAGATTGTCCTGAGCTCTTGACAAAGGTTGGATTAAATGTTCCATATTACACACACGGGAACAAACATATGCTTTTACACGTGCCATTCGCATCCACAAATTATAGAAAAAATTCATTTACTGTTCGTGCTTGTAAGTCTTTCAACTTAATTTCCAGCGAATGTGATGTTGATTTATATCATACTACTTCTGCTAAATTAAGGCAGTTACTAAGCAAGCGCTTTTTCCGTCAAAACTTTGAATAAAAGTTTAAAATTAACTGAGCTGTTATAAACACAGGACTTTGTCTGCTCACATTATTTTTTATGACTTATTTTACAAATATTGTTCTTTTATAAATATTGTTTTATAAATTTTGTATTATATATATTTATGTTCAACACAACACTATTGTTAAGTTATTGCTACACGTGGAAACTTGTCAATGGCCTTCTGTTGTTATTAATTTATATTGTTGTTAAGGTTAGCTGTAAGTTTCCCAAATAAAATAAAATAAAAAATAAAATAAAATAAAACTTTCGTCTGGTAAGACTACAAATTAAATTAATTTATTTACTAGGTTTTAAAATATAGCTTACAATTTTATATTCGACCAAGATGATAGTTATGGTTTGACTATTTTAAGTTTTAACACACTAGATTATATTTATTAACATGTAAGGTTATCGCTCTTGACTTGGTAAGAATAAAGAGTAAACAGGTAGTTTAAAGAATTTAATACATTATAAAATATATAATAAAAAAGGAGATAGTAAAACTGAGATTAGACAAAACTAATAAATAAATAAACTTTTCAGCTTTATTATATTATAATTTTATAAAAATAAATTAAACCTTATATCTCTCATTTAGAATTTTTACAAAAATCAAACTTTTTACCTTAAAACAGTTGACTATAACTTAAAACACTTAACTATACATAATGTCTATAAATGATGAATCCTCATAATGACCTTGCTTGTTTGTTTAACAAGTTAAAACATATGAAATACTCAAAAAAATATCTTGGTACTCCTCAATCAATTATATACTTCCTTTACACTTCTAAACATTAAAAAAAATTGCCAATCGCTAAGATATTTTATTTAGCTCTGCAGGTATTATTATAATTTCTACCTAAAAACAGGAATCCTTTTTTACTGCATGTATTTTTGCTTTTCAGGTCTATTTTTAGTTCTACACTAAAGCAGGAATATTTTTTTATATACCATATAAACATATTACAAATTGCTATGTCTCTTAGTACTTTTTCTCATTCTTATTTATTATAAACTAGTTTTTAACACAGTGGTACATACAGAATTGAAAATATGCATTGGAAAATTACAATTAAAAAGGGCATGTTAAAGACAAATTTAATATTCTAATTTTCGAAAGAAATCAAGCTTAAACTCCTATTATATAATAACAGGTTCATGAATTATTATAGTGTTAAGCCCGTGTGGCACGACTGGGCATTGCAAAGAACGACTACAGACGATGCATAGTTATTTAGACTTATCAGTTACTTACATACATTTATTTACACTTATACACATAAAACTAATAAATATTTGTCACTTTTTTTTCTTTTAAAGTTTAATGTGTAATGTATATTAATTGTATAATTATTACTATGACTATATTTTTATTTTCACACTGTCTAAAGAGTCTAAATGCTAACATGTATATATATATATATAAACTATACTATATATATGCATATATAAACTATTAAGGGGCACGAAACCTGACAGCTGTAACACAGTATATGTATACTAGTATAGCTGTCAACGTTAACCTATTTTTATTTATTTATTTCCATACTGTTATCTCAACCGCACCAATCAATTTCCTCCGTGTATTCTCCACTCTATGTGACATTGGCGGAATCAACCATTCTCCACTGGCACATCTGAAAGCCACTAACCCAATCAATCAAGTTTATTTCCATAGTATCGTGTAATTTTACTTGTAAAAATTATTTGTACTTATAATATGTCAATAAAATTATTATTCATTTATTACTATTATTATAAATATTATTTATATAGTATTATTGCTAAAATAAAAATAATTATTTTATCATTTTAATATCTTTTTTTTAAGACATTGTATTGATTTTATTTAATTGGTCATACTTTTAACCTTATATTCAAGTTTCATTTAAAAAACTAATTGTTGCATACTGTATACTAACAGCCACTTGGCAGTGGTTTAATATTTGCAATAGAACTCAACCTACGAGTTCTTGCTTTTGTTCCAGTCATTTTATTTTCAATTTCCTCAAGACTTTGTCCTCGAGTTTCTGGAACACATATTATTACAAAAAATAAGCCTACAAAGCAAACACAAGCAAATAACCAAAATGTCCCTGCAGGTCCAATGGCAAATATGATATTATAGAATGTCTTTGTTACTATAAATGCACATAACCAGTTAAAAGCTGTGCATATTGAGGCAGCTCCTCCTCTTATCTTTGCGGGTAAAATTTCACCCATCATTAACCACGGTATTGGTCCAAAGGCTAAAGAGAAACCGAGTAAATATATCATAAGACTAGTTAAAGGCAGCCAACCTAATTTAGATAAGTCTGTATGCAAATTATCACGGACATAAAAGAAAGTACCTACAATTGTTAATGTGATAGTCATTGTTATGGATGATATATATAACAAAACTTTACGTCCAGTTCTGTCTATAAGAGCAGTAGCTAAAAATGTTGACATGAAGTTAACCAACCCAACTATAATCGTTGACAAGTTTTCGTCAATAGAACTGCCAGACATTTTAAATATCTTAACCGTATAGAAGATTACAGCGTTTATTCCTGACAATTGTTGAAAAAGCATGAGTCCTAAGGATATTAATATCGCTTTCATGTATTTCATACTAAGAATTTCCCTTATTGAAGATTCATTTCTATTCTCTGTATCACATAAGGTTATATCATGCAATTCATTATCAATTTTCGTTTTAGAACCGCGGAGCCATTGCAATGCTTTACGTGCCTCTTCAGTTCGGCCGCGAGATATGTACCACCGAGGTGTTTCAGGAATCAAAAACATAAGTATAAAAAAGGGAATGGGAAGGGCAGCTCCGAGATATGCAAGTTGATACCAATCCAGATATTTTCCAGCTACATAACAAATAAGGATACCGATATTTCCAATAGCTGTGGGAAATAGACCTAAAGTACCTCGAACTTCAGGTTGAATAGTTTCGCCGAGATAAACGGGGAAAGCTAATGATCCGACACCAACACAAAGTCCACATATAGCTCGGCCTGCCAAAACTAAGTCGACGATTTCGGCTGTCGCTATTAACATCCATCCAATAAAGAAAGGAATTGCTGTGAAGATAATTGTTCTGCGGTCGACCAATGTAATCCACTAAAGGGCCCCCAAGTACACCTCCCGCTAACGCTGCCAAGGGCATAAGGCCACCAATCCAAGTTGCCTGTCAAAGAAAAATACAAAATCAAATATATCTATTACAATTTAATAAGTTATACAATATGTTGTATTTTTTTTTACTTTGATATACATTTATATCTATAGATATTCCGCTGTAAGAAATCCCTACTGGCCGACTGACGTAACATGGCGAGCAATTTATGACGAAAATATTGTTACAAATATTCTATAATTACCTTGTATTTAGACGAGAACTTATATAGCTTCTATGTACCGTGCATGCAAAAACAACGCAAGTAGAGCAGCTCATATATTAAGAAAAAGTAAATTAAAAAAAAGGCTAGGAATTTTATTTTCGTGCGGAACGTGATCTATAACACCTACAGAACCCATTCTTTGAAAGACGGTATAATATAGAAGCCAGATATCCTATATACTTAATGATTATTATTTAAAAAATATATATTATTATCTGCGATAAGTAGTCATTTACGGAATTTTACCATAAAAGCGAAGTTCACTATATACAGATATATACCTAACTTGGAAATGTGAAAAAATAAAATTATACAATATACTATTTTAACGATAAAAAACCGTAGAAAAATATAATAGAATTCACACATCTATCGCTTGTACTGAACGGAGCTTATATTATGTGGTATGGTTGGTATGTGTTGGATGGTATGTAAGGTTTGCAATTGATAATGTTGTGCAGTAATCGACCTCTCTACTGCACAGTGCAAACCTTAAAAGGCATATCATTTCGATACCGCACGGATGTATTTTGCAATTTATTACGGCTAAACGCAGTTTCGCATTAACTTGCTAGGTGAGATCTAGCTCAAAACTACAGAGGCCTATTGCGGTTTCGAATATGACGTTAGCTGATGTTACAAAGTCATAATAAAAAGCTAAAAACAAGTTTGTAGGCAATTGGAATAAAATACTCAAATGAGAGCTTTAAGGACGCGCTAATCAAAGTACCTTTTTACATTTTATAATGTTAATATGGGCACTTCGATATATGATATTAAGAATTATGTATATAAAAAGTAATTAATTAGTGGAACTTTTAAAAATTATAATACGAATTTAATCACACACTCACACAGTAAAAGATATTACGAGAAGGAGTATCATTTAGGCGCTTTATATATTTTAGAAACAGAAGTAAATGGAACAGAGGCAAAATTAACACCCTTTAATGGTTAAGAAGAAACTTAAAAGAACTTGAAATTAATAAATTTCAAATACAACGAACGGTCTTCAGAGGTCCACTGTGCACTGAATGTATAAGAGTCAGTGAGATACACAGATCACTATTGGACAATATACCTATTGGTAATTCGTACTTTGAATAGGCATGTAAATAATAGTATTTATTATTTGTTTTATATTTATAATAAGTAATTTTATGCAATATATTATATAAATATAATTTATTTATACTATGTAGTGAGACTTTACCTAAATTCAACAACAATACGCAAAAGAAATAAGTTCAAAAGAGGCTGTGTGAACTTGGCACCCGACTTTCGAAAAATTAACTTTTTTTTGGTTCATTCGAAAGGTTTCGATATGTAGTTGATAGTAGTGACGCTAACTTTGTTTGTAGTAGTACCAAAAATTTTTTTTTGACACTTAAAAAAAAACTCATCCCCCCACATTAAAAAAAAAATTTTTTTTTCTTCGTATCTTGTAGGGCTACGTTTGTAGTGGATTGTAGTGAATTTTTTTTCGTTTGTAGTGACATAGAAAAATTAAAAAAAAATTAAGAAGTCCTTTTCAACAAAAAGTTTTACTCCGTCAAATCAATTTAAAAGCCTATGCATTCACTATAATTATAGCTCACAATGTAAGTGAAACCTTGATAGAGGTTAGTAGTAAAAACATTTTCAATTGTAGTCTAACAAATGTGACAGAAACCATCAACGTTTCTAAAAGTCGATTTCTATAAGTTTTGGATGAATCATTTCCGATAAGTGGTCTTCACGATTACTACAAACGCTTAAAATGATAGAGGAACCTCCGGAGAGGTTTGTAGTGAAAATATTTTTGATTGTAGTTAACTTAATTTGACAGAAAATCGGATCAGAAGCCATGAAGGGTTTTAAAAGTCGATTTCTACAAGTATTGGACGAATCATTTCCGATTGGTGCTCTTCACGATTACTACAAACGCTTAAAATGATAGAGGAGCCTCCGGAGAGATTTGTAGTGAAAATATTTTTGATTGTAGTAGAATAAATTTGACAAAAAAGCGGATGAGAAGCTATCAAAGGTAGAAATTGTGCATTTCGACTAAGATATGACAAATAATTTCCGGTTGGTTATATTTACGATTACTACAAACGCTTAAAATGACAGAGGAACCTCCGGAGAGGTTTGTAGTGAAAATATTTTTGATTGTAGTTAAACAAATTTGACAGAAAAGCGGATGAGAAGCTCTCAAAGTTAGTAAAAGTCGATTTCGACTGATTTATGACGAATCATTTTCGGTTGGTTATCTTTACGATTACTACAAACGCTTAAAATGACAAAGGGACCTCCGGAGTGGTTTGTAGTGAAAATATTTTTGATTGTAGTTAACTTAATTTGACAGAAAATCGGATCAGAAGCCATGAAGGGTTTTAAAAGTCGATTTCTACAAGTATTGGACGAATCATTTCCGATTGGTGCTCTTCACGATTACTACAAACGCTTAAAATGATAGAGGAGCCTCCGGAGAGATTTGTAGTGAAAATATTTTTGATTGTAGTAGAATAAATTTGACAAAAAAGCGGATGAGAAGCTATCAAAGGTAGAAATTGTGCATTTCGACTAAGATATGACAAATAATTTCCGGTTGGTTATATTTACGATTACTACAAACGCTTAAAATGACAGAGGAACCTCCGGAGAGGTTTGTAGTGAAAATATTTTTGATTGTAGTTAAACAAATTTGACAGAAAAGCGGATGAGAAGCTCTCAAAGTTAGTAAAAGTCGATTTCGACTGATTTATGACGAATCATTTTCGGTTGGTTATCTTTACGATTACTACAAACGCTTAAAATGACAAAGGGACCTCCGGAGTGGTTTGTAGTGAAAATATTTTTGATTGTAGTAGAATAAATTTGACAAAAAAGCGGATGAGAAGCTATCAAAGGTAGAAATTGTGCATTTTGACTAAGATATGACAAATCATTTCCGGTTGGTTATCTTTACGATTACTACAAACCCTTAAAATGACAGAGGAACCTCCGGAGAGGTTTGTAGTGGAAATATTTTTGATTGTAGTTAAATAAATTTGACAGAAAATCGGATCAGAAGCCATGAAAGGTTTTAAAAGTCGATTTCTTCAAGTTTTGGACGAATCATTTCCGATTGGTGGTCTTCACGATTACTACAAACGCTTAAAATGATAGGGGAACCTCCGGAGAGGTTTGTAGTGATAATATTTTTGATTGTAGTAGAATAAATTTGACAAAAAAGCGGATGAGAAGCTATCAAAGGTAGAAATTGTGCATTTCGACTAAGATATGACAAATCATTTCCGGTTGGTTATATTTACGATTACTACAAACGCTTAAAATGACAGAGGAACCTCCGGAGAGGTTTGTAGTGAAAATATTTTTGATTGTAGTTAAACAAATTTGACAGAAAAGCGGATGAGAAGCTCTCAAAGTTAGTAAAAGTCGATTTCGACTGATTTATGACGAATCATTTGCGGTCGGTTATCTTTACGATTACTACAAATGCTTAAAATGACAGAGGGACCTCCGGAGAGGTTTGTAGTGAAAATATTTTTGATTGTAGTTAAATTAATTTGACAGAAAATCGGATCAGAAGCCATGAAAGGTTTTAAAAGTCGATTTCTACAAGTTTTGGACGAATCATTTCCGATTGGTGGTCTTAACGATTACTAGAAACACTTAAAATGATAGGGGAACCTCCGGAGAGGTTTGTAGTGAAAATATTTTTGATTGTAGTAGAGTAAATTTGACAAAAGAGCGGATGAGAAGCTATCAAAGTTAGAAATTGTGCATTTCGACTAAGATATGACAAATCATTTCCGGTTGCTTATCTTTACGATTACTACAAACGCTTAAAATGACAGAGGAACCTCTGGAGAGGTTTGTAGTGAAGATATTTTTGATTGTAGTTAAATTGATTTGACAGAAAATCGGATCAGAAGCCATGAAGGGTTTTAAAAGTCGATTTCTACAAGTTTTGGACGAATCATTTCCGATTGGTGGTCTTCACGATTACTACAAACGCTTAAAATGATAGAGGAACCTCCGGAGAGGTTTGTAGTGAAAATATTTTTGATTGTAGTAGAATAAATTTGACAGAAAAGCGGATGAAAAGCTCTCAAAGTTAGTAAAAGTCGATTTCGACTGATTTATGACGAATCATTTTCGGTTGGTTATCTTTACGATTACTACAAACACTTAAAATGGCAGAGGAACCTCCGGAGAGGTTTGTAGTGAAAATATTTTTGATTGTAGTAGAATAAATTTGACAAAAAAGCGGATGAGAAGCTATCAAAGGTAGAAATTGTGCATTTCGACTAAGATATGACAAATCATTTCCGGTTGGTTATATTTACGATTACTACAAACGCTTAAAATGGCAGAGGAACCTCCGGAGAGGTTTGTAGTGAAAATATTTTTGATTGTAGTAGAATAAATTTGACAAAAAAGCGGATGAGAAGCTATCAAAGGTAGAAATTGTGCATTTCGACTAAGATATGACAAATAATTTCCGGTTGGTTATATTTACGATTACTACAAACGCTTAAAATGGCAGAGGAACCTCCGGAGAGGTTTGTAGTGAAAATATTTTTGATTGTATTTAAATAAATTTGACAGAAAAGCGGATGAAAAGCTCTCAAAGTTAGTAAAAGTCGATTTCGACTGATTTATGACGAATCATTTTCGGTTGGTTATCTTTACGATTACTACAAACGCTTAAAATGACAGAAGAACCTCTGGAGAGGTTTGTAGTGAAGATATTTTTGATTGTAGTTAAATTAATTTGACAGAAAATCGGATCAGAAGCCATGAAGGGTTTTAAAAGTCGATTTCTACAAGTATTGGACGAATCATTTCCGATTGGTGCTCTTCACGATTACTACAAACGCTTAAAATGATAGAGGAGCCTCCGGAGAGGTTTGTAGTGAAAATATTTTTGATTGTAGTAGAATAAATTTGACAAAAAAGCGGATGAGAAGCTATCAAAGGTAGAAATTGTGCATTTCGACTAAGATATGACAAATAATTTCCGGTTGGTTATATTTACGATTACTACAAACGCTTAAAATGGCAGAGGAACCTCCGGAGAGGTTTGTAGTGAAAATATTTTTGATTGTGTTTAAATAAATTTGACAGAAAAGCGGATGAAAAGCTCTCAAAGTTAGTAAAAGTCGATTTCGACTGATTTATGACGAATCATTTTCGGTTGGTTATCTTTACGATTACTACAAACGCTTAAAATGACAGAAGAACCTCTGGAGAGGTTTGTAGTGAAGATATTTTTGATTGTAGTTAAATTAATTTGACAGAAAATCGGATCAGAAGCCATGAAGGGTTTTAAAAGTCGATTTCTACAAGTATTGGACGAATCATTTCCGATTGGTGCTCTTCACGATTACTACAAACGCTTAAAATGATAGAGGAGCCTCCGGAGAGGTTTGTAGTGAAAATATTTTTGATTGTAGTAGAATAAATTTGACAGAAAAGCGGATGAAAAGCTCTCAAAGTTAGTAAAAGTCGATTTCGACTGATTTATGACGAATCATTTTCGGTTGGTTATCTTTACGATTACTACAAACGCTTAAAATGGCAGAGGAACCTCCGGAGAGGTTTGTAGTGAAAATATTTTTGATTGTATTTAAATAAATTTGACAGAAAAGCGGATGAAAAGCTCTCAAAGTTAGTAAAAGTCGATTTCGACTGATTTATGACGAATCATTTTCGGTTGGTTATCTTTACGATTACTACAAACGCTTAAAATGACAGAGGAACCTCTGGAGAGGTTTGTAGTGAAGATATTTTTGATTGTAGTTAACTTAATTTGACAGAAAATCGGATCAGAAGCCATGAAGGGTTTTAAAAGTCGATTTCTACAAGTATTGGACGAATCATTTCCGATTGGTGCTCTTCACGATTACTACAAACGCTTAAAATGATAGAGGAGCCTCCGGAGAGGTTTGTAGTGAAAATATTTTTGATTGTAGTAGAATAAATTTGACAAAAAAGCGGATGAGAAGCTATCAAAGGTAGAAATTGTGCATTTCGACTAAGATATGACAAATAATTTCCGGTTGGTTATATTTACGATTACTACAAACGCTTAAAATGACAGAGGAACCTCCGGAGAGGTTTGTAGTGAAAATATTTTTGATTGTAGTTAAACAAATTTGACAGAAAAGCGGATGAGAAGCTCTCAAAGTTAGTAAAAGTCGATTTCGACTGATTTATGACGAATCATTTTCGGTTGGTTATCTTTACGATTACTACAAACGCTTAAAATGACAGAGGGACCTCCGGAGAGGTTTGTAGTGAAAATATTTTTGATTGTAGTAGAATAAATTTGACAAAAAAGCGGATGAGAAGCTATCAAAGGTAGAAATTGTGCATTTTGACTAAGATATGACAAGTCATTTCCGCTTGGTTATCTTTACGATTACTACAAACCCTTAAAATGACAGAGGAACCTCCGGAGAGGTTTGTAGTGGAAATATTTTTGATTGTAGTTAAATAAATTTGACAGAAAATCGGATCAGAAGCCATGAAAGGTTTTAAAAGTCGATTTCTACAAGTTTTGGACGAATCATTTCCGATTGGTGGTCTTCACGATTACTACAAACGCTTAAAATGATAGGGGAACCTCCGGAGAGGTTTGTAGTGATAATATTTTTGATTGTAGTAGAATAAATTTGACAAAAAAGCGGATGAGAAGCTATCAAAGGTAGAAATTGTGCATTTCGACTAAGATATGACAAATCATTTCCGGTTGGTTATCTTTACGATTACTACAAACGCTTAAAATGACAGAGGAACCTCCGGAGAGGTTTGTAGTGAAAATATTTTTGATTGTAGTTAAATCAATTTGACAGAAAATCGGATCAGAAGCCATGAGAGTTTTTAAAAGTCGATTTCTACAAGTTTTGGACGAATCATTTCCGATTGGTGGTCTTCACGATTACTACAAACGCTTTAAATGATAGAGGAAACTCCGGAGAGGTTTGTAGTGAAAATATTTTTGATTGTAGTTAAATAAATTTGACAGAAAAGCGGATGAGAAACTCTCAAAGTTAGTAAAAGTCGATTTCGACTGATTTATGACGAATCATTTTCGGTTGGTAATCTTTACGATTACTACAAATGTTTAAAATAATAGAGGAACCTCTGGAGAGGTTTGTAGTGAAAATATTTTTGATTGTAGTTAAATAAATTTGACAGAAAAGCGGATGAGAAGCTCTCAAAGTTAGAAAAAGTGAATTTCGACTAATTTGTGACAAATCATTTCCGGTTGGTTATATGTATATGTCTTTACGATTACTAAAAACGCTTAAAAGAGTTTTTTTTTGTTTGTTTGAACGCGCTAATCTCAGGAACTACCGGTTCGAATTGAAAATTTTCTTTTTGTGTTGTATAGTCAATTTACTGGGGAAGGTTATAGGCGATATAACATCACGCTACGACCAAGAAATAACAGCTGAGCGTTAGTAAGAAATAATAAATAAATATGTTTAACATACACACACGGTCGGCTGTTCCTAAGGTAGGCAAATGCCTTTGATGAGGTAACAGGCAACAGCCGACTAATTATACATTTTTTTTATAAATAAATATGTATATAAATATATATATATTTTATATATATTTTATTTATATTATATATATATATATATATATATATATATATATATATATATATATATATATATATATATACTTAATAAAATATGTATATAAATAAATATTGGAGGAGGATTCTAGCGGAAGACAGTGTCACTCTACTATGAATCATACGTCAAAATCATTATATTAATATATTTATAATGAGTCGAAAACGGTTTAAATTACGGAACACGTTTACCGTATAATTATTAAACATAGATATAATATATGTCCGAGAATATATATATACATATATATATATATATATATATTAATATGTATATAAATATCCATATAAATATTGCATGTATAAATAAATATACTTTACACCTAGACTCGGGGCGGGAATCGAACCCACAACTCTGAAGCAGAAAGCAGGGTCGCTGTCGCGCCAACGGGCCAGTCGAAATGTTACAAAAACGGGAAAAAAATATTATTTTTTAGAGCTTCCGTTGCGTGAGGCTGCGTAAACGGTTAAAGTTGCGCAAAATCATGTAAATGCATTATTTGCGAAGGTGGTTTTATAGACATTATATAAATCTTTACCCATATAAATACGATATTCATCACAAGCATTAGTTTATGAAAAAAAAAGTATCCTTGACACCATTTGATTTTAATGAATATCTTAGAAGATATCATAGTTTAAAAATAATTCCGCAACGCACGCACAAAAAATTAAAAGGTATTATTGCATTATTATTATTAGCCAGACATATGAATCCTTACGAATGAAGAATACTTCATCAAGAAGACAACTTTATGCAGATAAACATTGTTTTATTTGGCATTTAATTTGGACGCATAATTTGGAGATAATGTTAAATCAAATGAATCAGTGTTGCGTCGCGCCGCGCGCTGGCAGTAGTAACTGAGAAGAACTGTCAAAACTTTAAACTCCATTAAATTACTTATGTGCTTTATTCTAATTATTTTAGTTTTTATTTTTTCTGCTGCCGTACGACAAGTGAAACCGTTATATCAAGTAATAGTCTTTAATAAATTTAATAATATGCATACAAATCCTTACCTAACATTATAGAAAAGTAACTTTTGCCTGCTTATCTGTTTAAATGTAAGTTTCACGGCTAATCTGCTGAGATGTTTATATGAAATTTGTTACGGATAGTCTGAAGGCTGGGGAAGGACATAGTTGATTATATATTTTAATACTATATGTAATGTTTATGTATCTATAGTTCAAAAAAATACACCCATTTATAAATATCATCATACAGTCATTGGATGTCCACTGTTGAAAGTAGGCCTCCCTCATCGACCTACAGAGCGACGGGTTCGAAGTAGCCTCTACTCAACGGCAGCAATGTCGGCAACCTTCGTTCGTCTGCGGATCTCATCATTTCTGATTCGATCTCGCAGAGAAATACCAAACATAGCCCTCTCCAGAGCAAAACGAGGCAAAAAAATAAATCATGTCTTGTATCGGAGCCCCCCCCCCCCTTAAATATTTGTTTTATTTTATTTTAATTATTTATTTTTAAAGTGAATGTATAACTAAATATTCTGTGAATATTTCAAGCGTCTACCTGTTGCCGTTATCAATATTGAGCAAAAACGAGCAAACAAAATCACGTTTGTTGTATGGGAGCTTCCTTAAATATTTTTTTATTCTGTTTTTTAGTAATTGTTGCTATAGTGGCAACAGAAATACATCATCTGTGAAAATTTCAACTGTCTAACTAACGGTTCATGAGATACACCCTGGTGACAGACGGACGGACCGGACAGCGGAGTCTTAGTAATAGGGTCCCGTTTTATTTACCCTATCGATCTTACTTATAAAAATCTCGTGTAGTGTTTTTTAAGTGAGGTTTTTGCTAATCAGTTAAGCAATTGATTAAATATCAAGAAACGTTTATAAGTATGACCGTTCGGGTACGGAATCCTAAAAACAAATATAACATTTGTGATGATTTTTTTATCTTTTATTTCGAAGTTTCCTTTATTTCCTAGGGGTAGTAAATATGGTAATTTCAAACTAACAAATAACAAATCGGTAAATAATAAAAATATATCGGTATACACTTGACGAAGATATCAGCGAACGTACAAAAAAAATTATACAAACAAAAATACAACCTCCATTTTGAAAGTCGGTTAATAAAGCCAAGGTGGAAAAAAGCTTAGTGTCGCAACTATGTTACGGATTTATTTTTATTATTATTTAACAATTTATTTTTTCTTCTAAACCTTAAATTTTTACAGCACAAAATAATATTCTTCACAATACGTGTCGAAAACTGTGTTTCTGCATCGCGCTATTAAAGTTTTTATCCGAACCTATATATAAAGTAACAATAAAATACCTGTTTACTTGATTTCATACGCGTTATACTTGATGTTTTGGATTTCTAATTAAGTGTTTAATTCATTATTAATCTTACTGACACTCTGTAGTTACGATATACTTTAATATTGATTAGGGATCTATCTAATACTTACATTACTAATCTTATTCTTACTAAACTTATAATAATTATTATAATATTAAATTGAAAATTAGAATTAAATTTAGTTTAGTGTATTTTTTTTTGTTCCGTTGTACGTATTTCGTTTAGTCTTTGATTATTTCATAGTTTTTAATATTTTAATATTTCTTAATATTACCTTAGATTTTAATTCACATTATTCTTCACAATACGTGTCGAAAACTGTGTTTCTGCATCGCGCTATTAAAGTTTTTATCCGAACCTATATATATAAGTAACAATAAAATACATTCTTCACAATACGTGTCGAAAACTGTGTTACTGCATCGCGCTATTAAAGTTTTTATCTGAACCTATATATAAGTAACAATAAAATACCTGTTTACTTGAATTCATACGCGTTATGCTTGATGTTTTGGATTTTTAATTAAGTGTTTAATTCATTATTAATCTTACTGACACTCTGTAGTTACGATATACTTTAATATTGATTAGGGATCTATCTAATACTTACATTACTAATCTTATTCTTACTAAACTTATAATAATTATTATAATATTAAATTGAAAATTAGAATTAAATTTAGTTTAGTGTATTTTTTTTTGTTTCGTTGTACGTATTTCGTTTAGTCTTTAATTATTTCATAGTTTTTAATATTTTAATATTTCTTAATATTACCTTAGATTTTAATTCACATTATTCTTCACAATACGTGTCGAAAACTGTGTTTCTGCATCGCGCTATTAAAGTTTTTATCCGAACCTATATATATAAGTAACAATAAAATACATTCTTCACAATACGTGTCGAAAACTGTGTTACTGCATCGCGCTATTAAAGTTTTTATCTGAACCTATATATAAGTAACAATAAAATACCTGTTTACTTGAATTCATACGCGTTATGCTTGATGTTTTGGATTTTTAATTAAGTGTTTAATTCATTATTAATCTTACTGACACTCTGTAGTTACGATATACTTTAATATTGATTAGGGATCTATCTAATACTTACATTACTAATCTTATTCTTACTAAACTTATAATAATTATTATAATATTAAATTGAAAATTAGAATTAAATTTAGTTTAGTGTATTTTTTTTTGTTTCGTTGTACGTATTTCGTTTAGTCTTTAATTATTTCATAGTTTTTAATATTTTAATATTTCTTAATATTACCTTAGATTTTAATTCACATTATTCTTCACAATACGTGTCGAAAACTGTGTTTCTGCATCGCGCTATTAAAGTTTTTATCCGAACCTATATCGCCTCTTTACAAGAACAACGTGACAACTCATCAAAAACGTTTTTTTTATTATTTGATATTCAAAACCGTGATGTCGAATTTTATTTTCTACAAAAACGCAGAATTTTTAAAGTGAATTTTCGAGGAGTTATGATTGAAAGAGGCGGCACGGCCGTGGCAAATGGCGTTATCACGTTGTCTCTTTCGGTGTGGCGTTTAATTTCGAAAACGCGACGCGTTAGCTTGCCCCGCACGCGCGACGAGTGAAGTGCTCCCGCTTTTCACAAAAACCGTGGCATCACGAGTATACCACGTTTTTAGTGCAAAGTTTTTAGTGTTTTATTTAACTTATCACACAGCCTTTCACCTAAATTTAACATCTTCAATGTGTTATATCAATATGTTACAAGTATTTTATGACGTATTTTCATTAAAAACGTGACATATGTTTCTGTGTTTTTTTAAATCAGTTTTTTTTTATTTATTTCATATTGAACTGAGTTTTTTTGGCTTATTTTCAGAAAGCACATTAATTACTGCAACAATTTAATTGTTTTCCTACAGTAAAATTATCAATATTTTAGAATTTATCAACGCTTAAATGTTTGAAATTGCTCTCCTGTAAAGTTGTGGTTTATAAAATATCACATTGTTTTTGTAAAGAGGCGATATATATAAGTAACAATAAAATACATTCTTCACAATACGTGTCGAAAACTGTGTTACTGCATCGCGCTATTAAAGTTTTTATCTGAACCTATATATAAGTAACAATAAAATACCTGTTTACTTGAATTCATACGCGTTATGCTTGATGTTTTGGATTTTTAATTAAGTGTTTAATTCATTATTAATCTTACTGACACTCTGTAGTTACGATATACTTTAATATTGATTAGGGATCTATCTAATACTTACATTACTAATCTTATTCTTACTAAACTTATAATAATTATTATAATATTAAATTGAAAATTAGAATTAAATTTAGTTTAGTGTATTTTTTTTTGTTTCGTTGTACGTATTTCGTTTAGTCTTTAATTATTTCATAGTTTTTAATATTTTAATATTTCTTAATATTACCTTAGATTTTAATTCACATTATTCTTCACAATACGTGTCGAAAACTGTGTTTCTGCATCGCGCTATTAAAGTTTTTATCCGAACCTATATATATAAGTAACAATAAAATACATTCTTCACAATACGTGTCGAAAACTGTGTTACTGCATCGCGCTATTAAAGTTTTTATCTGAACCTATATATAAGTAACAATAAAATACCTGTTTACTTGAATTCATACGCGTTATGCTTGATGTTTTGGATTTTTAATTAAGTGTTTAATTCATTATTAATCTTACTGACACTCTGTAGTTACGATATACTTTAATATTGATTAGGGATCTATCTAATACTTACATTACTAATCTTATTCTTACTAAACTTATAATAATTATTATAATATTAAATTGAAAATTAGAATTAAATTTAGTTTAGTGTATTTTTTTTTGTTTCGTTGTACGTATTTCGTTTAGTCTTTAATTATTTCATAGTTTTTAATATTTTAATATTTCTTAATATTACCTTAGATTTTAATTCACATTATTCTTCACAATACGTGTCGAAAACTGTGTTTCTGCATCGCGCTATTAAAGTTTTTATCCGAACCTATATCGCCTCTTTACAAGAACAACGTGACAACTCATCAAAAACGTTTTTTTTATTATTTGATATTCAAAACCGTGATGTCGAATTTTATTTTCTACAAAAACGCAGAATTTTTAAAGTGAATTTTCGAGGAGTTATGATTGAAAGAGGCGGCACGGCCGTGGCAAATGGCGTTATCACGTTGTCTCTTTCGGTGTGGCGTTTAATTTCGAAAACGCGACGCGTTAGCTTGCCCCGCACGCGCGACGAGTGAAGTGCTCCCGCTTTTCACAAAAACCGTGGCATCACGAGTATACCACGTTTTTAGTGCAAAGTTTTTAGTGTTTTATTTAACTTATCACACAGCCTTTCACCTAAATTTAACATCTTCAATGTGTTATATCAATATGTTACAAGTATTTTATGACGTATTTTCATTAAAAACGTGACATATGTTTCTGTGTTTTTTTAAATCAGTTTTTTTTTATTTATTTCATATTGAACTGAGTTTTTTTGGCTTATTTTCAGAAAGCACATTAATTACTGCAACAATTTAATTGTTTTCCTACAGTAAAATTATCAATATTTTAGAATTTATCAACGCTTAAATGTTTGAAATTGCTCTCCTGTAAAGTTGTGGTTTATAAAATATCACATTGTTTTTGTAAAGAGGCGATATATATAAGTAACAATAAAATACATTCTTCACAATACGTGTCGAAAACTGTGTTACTGCATCGCGCTATTAAAGTTTTTATCTGAACCTATATATAAGTAACAATAAAATACCTGTTTACTTGAATTCATACGCGTTATGCTTGATGTTTTGGATTTTTAATTAAGTGTTTAATTCATTATTAATCTTACTGACACTCTGTAGTTACGATATACTTTAAATATTGATTAGGAATCTATCTAATACTTACATTACTAATCTTATTCTAACGAAACATATAATAATAATTATAATATTAAATTGAAAATTAGAATTAAATTTAGTTTAGTGTATTTTTTTTTTGTTTCGTTGTACGTATTTCATTTAGTCTTTAATTATTTCATAGTTGTTGATATTTTAATATTTCTTAGTATTACCTTAGGTTTTAATTCATATTATTTTTAATTATAGTTGATTTATCTTATTTGCGCTATACGTTACGATTGTAACGTATTTTAGTTTCTTAATAAACGTTGTAATATATTTATAATTTTATTTTTGAAATTATTTAGTTTCTCATATCAATCAACTTCAAAATGCCTCGGCCTGCGGCAAATTCACCACATATTATTTTTGAAAATTTAAAACATCTGCGTTTTATCGATGATAAAGGCAATCTTTTACCATGGAGTAGCGATGTTTGGGAAACAGCAACCGTTGCAATGAAGGGTAAGATGTCGAAAGATTACCTTTATCTTTACTTATCCCAAAACAGGAACGATATTTTTAATAAAATCCATGGAATTGAAAGGCTGGAGTCAACCGAAAACGACAGTAATGTTGACTACACGGTTGATGATTCACGACAAGATTCGAATTGGTCTATTGGTGAAACAAACTGCTTGTTACCTGCTTTACGCAAAGACATAAATATATCGAGAAGTGAATGGTCAGCTCTCAAGAGTCGTGTAGTACAATATAAGGACCGTGAATACGAGGTCCTCGTTGTCGGTTGGGCGGATGCTCTCTACGAAATTTTATGGAGTCACATGAAATTGCCATGCCCTTTTTCGTTCAAAAACGCAAAAATTAATAGAAATCCAGGGGAGACGTTTTTATCTGTTAAAGGCAGTTGTTCGGAATGCGGATCGAAAATTCACATTTATTGTCAGAGTGAACCAACCGAAAACGGGACGACGTTACACGTTTCCACTTTTGATTCTCGTGGAGTTACGCACCAGAAAAAACGACAAGTACGTGGAGAAAGACGATTGCGAATTGGCAAAGAATTGCAAGGTAAATCGACTTACGCTTGGCGACGTGAAGAGGCGAATAGGTTGATGGATTTCGAGGACGTTATTCCGGCTAATATACCTTCAGAGGAAGTTGCCCGTAAAGCCAAGCAGGAAACTCGTGATAAAGAATTAGGCTTATTTAAAGTAAAATCAGCTCTCGCCTCAGTTTGGAACATGAAATATGGGTTAGAGTTTGCCGGATGCATTCACGAAATCTCTCTTGATAAATTCTTTTTGATGTACTGGACTCCCACACAGTTGTACCTTTATAACAAATTTTTGAAAGAAGACTGCGTTGGGAGCATTAGTATCGATGCTACAGGTAGCTTAGTGAAGCAAATACCAAAACCGGATGGTTCAAAACGCGTCGTTTATCTATACCAAGCTGTTTGTGGATATCGTCAAAAGATATTGCCGTTGTTTCAACTGATATCTGAGAAACACGACACAAATACCTTAACGTATTGGATTCGGGAGTGGATACGTTCTGGTGGGTCATGTCCGAAACAAGTAGTAACAGATTATTCCCGCGCACTCCTTAATGCCACGTCACTCGCTTTCAACAACATGGATATAAAAACATATATTGAAAGTTGTATTGTATTAGACACGAACGGTTCATCTGTGCTGGTAAACCCGCCACGTTGTATAATACGAATTGATATTTCGCATTTTATTAAAATGGTGGCGCGTTGGAGTTGTTTCCACCACGAAAATTCCGAAAAAAAAGATTTTTACCTCCGATGCGTTGGTCTGCTGACAACATGCACGGAAGTCAGCGATTTTATTCGATTGTGCACTGACGTACTGACCATTGCCTTTGCGACACATGAAAATATTGAAGACAAAAAGAGTCATTGTTTTGCAGCACAGAATCGAGTAACAGAACGCTTGAAATCGTATAAGCTTCCCGGAAACATTGCTGACAACCTCAGCAGTTGTAAGGATGAAGAGGAAAGCTTATTAGAACCATTAATTGACGTCGATGTAGAGACTGAATTTGATTCGAGTGCTGCAGTTGAAGTTATTTTGAAAAAAATCGAGTCAGATAGCAGAAACAATCTAAAACAAGGACGGTTAAATCCTTATCAATGTTGTGCGTTCGGTTTTCAACTGTTGAAATTGGTCAAAGAATTTATTTTATGGACTGCTGTTTTGGTTGTTGATCAACCAAATAGTTCAACTCTCGTAGAGTTATCGAGTGACGAAGACGTACGGCTTGTTTCTAGCTCAGCTCGCAGTGAGGAATATTTTCGTGAGTTGAAACATCTGGTTTTCAAAAAAGAAAAAACGATTAGGATCGACAAGTTTTTGGTTATGCATCTTCGAAATCTGGCGGGAACTACGATTTTATTAAATTCCGACTCAAAAATTAATAAAAAAAGACATCATAAAGTTACACATTCGACGCCTCGTGTAACTTATCCTATTCAGAAAAAATCCACTCTGGTGGTGGAGTCTGTAACTCCAGAAATTCAGAGCGTGTTTCAACCAGATAATTTGAATCCGTCGGTGTCAGACGAGTTACAACAGGAAGAAAGATACATTAAGATCGAGTATCATAATCAAGGAATTGATGGTGAAAATAAAGGAGGGTGCGACCGTAAACGTGCATATAAAAATGACAGTGGTGAAAATACAGAACACGATCCAACAGTAAAACAAAATAATCCAGTCAATACGGAAATTGATTCATTTGGCGATTGTTTGACCGAACCGGAACAGTCTTCAATGGCTTTTCTCAATGAAATTGAAGATTGGTACGGTCTTACAAAACAAGCAGAACTGATTCGACCGAAAACGCAAGGTCGACCAAAAAAACGAGGTAAATATCTGACGCCGTGTCCCGATATACAAATAATACGCGAGCGACCGAAATTTAATTTGACTTTGCCTCTTCTTGTAAATGGTAATTGCTTGGGCCCTGTAAAAATTGGGAAAAAAATTTTCGCTGTGAGAAACACTTGTGCATTCGACTCTATCGTGCAAAGTATGCTAGCTGCATATCATGATTTCTCTACGTATCATGAACACATTATAAGGTCGAAGATTGCTTTGCATGATTTTGTAGAAACATTATCGAAATCTGGTGCATGTTCCAGAGTATATATCGAAAGATATGAAATTTTAAAACACACATCGAAGATAAAAAATGGAGTGTTGGATTGTGAAATCAACGTCGCTACTTTGTTAGAGAAACATATTTTACCAAACATTCCATCACTTGAGATAAAAGTTCATTGTAACGATTGTCAATTTAAAAAAATAAGTGGCATCCCAGTCCTTGATCTTAATCCAGATCCGATTTTTAAAGATGCCATGAGGGGCTTACAGGAAGCTGTTAATCAATCCACGGACTATTACGCATCTAAAACTGAAAGTTTATGTTGTTTTTGTAAAGGAACCCAGGTTACGAAGGCATTTGCGGGAGGAAGCCATATTTTCCTTAATCTCGAGGCTGTTGAAATTGACTTGATTGCTGCACGGCGTGGTTTTGCGAATTGCAGGAAACAATTCACGCTTTCAGAAATTCCTGAAAATCTAAACCACTGCGGCCGTCAGTACAGACTCGTTTCAGTAATCATTTTTGTTTCTGGGCACTATTATGCTTGTATCAAACGAGGATCTGGAGCGTGGGAAGAACATAACGATCTTTGTTCATCGCGAAAAGTAATGGCGATTACCAAACGGGAAATATTAAAACAACGTCGAACCCCGCTACTTTACTACGTTCAAATTTAGATTTAGGCTTCAGATCTACTGATTATTAGGGTATTCAATTTACCATTAAATATTCCAACAAGAGCTTAAACAATTAAAAGAAACAAGAAGATATTCAAAAACACATATATAATATAATAATGAAACATATAAATATAAAGTAATGAAAATATAAATGAGAAAAAAAAAAAAAAAAAAAAAAAAAAAAAAAAAAAAAAAAAAAAAACAAACAAAGAAAACTGTTTGTTTCAGCTCCGACGCACGACTGGAGTTTACTCCTTAATAACGATTCTCTAAATAGGCACAAATAATTCTTATGTTCGTATATGTTATTCTGTGAAAAACACTTATCGCCTATTTTACAGTTTTTACGCGAAAATATAGCGCCCTTTTTAGATTTCTGAGGCAAAAAATTGTCCGTTATTAATTTGGCTTCATCATCAAAATTACGAAAAATCTCGTCTTCGGTAAGTTTAATGTCAGATTTATCTGAGCGCATTGTGATTTTTACACTTAATTATTTTAAAAAAAACTATTAAATAAGTCAAAAATAAATAAATAAATTAATATTTTCTTCATATTAATATTCGTCATAAATCAGTCGAAATCGACTTTTACTAACTTTGAGAGTTTCTCATCCGCTTTTCTGTCAAATTTATTTAACTACAATCAAAAATATTTTCACTACAAACCTCTCCGGAGTTTCCTCTATCATTTAAAGCGTTTGTAGTAATCGTGAAGACCACCAATCGGAAATGATTCGTCCAAAACTTGTAGAAATCGACTTTTAAAAACTCTCATGGCTTCTGATCCGATTTTCTGTCCAATTAATTTAACTACAATCAAAAATATTTTCACTACAAACCTCTCCGGAGGTTCCTCTGCCATTTTAAGCGTTTGCAGTTATCGTAAATATAACCAACCGGAAATTATTTGACATATCTTAGGCGAAATACACAATTTCTACCTTTGATAGCTTCTCATCCGCTTTTTTGTCAAATTTATTCTACTACAATCAAAAATATTTTCACTACAAACCTCTCCGGAGGTTCCTCTGTCAGTTTAAGCGTTTGTAGTAATCGTAAATATAACCAACCGAAAATTATTTGCCATATCTTAGTCGAAATGCACAATTTCTAACTTTGAGAGCTTCTCATCCGCTTTTCTGTCAAATTTGTTTAACTACAATCAAAAATATTTTCACTACAAACCTCTCCGGAGGTTCCTCTATCATTTTAAGCGTTTGTAGTAATCGTGAAGACCACCAATCGGAAATGATTCGTCCAAAACTTGTAGAAATCGACTTTTAAAAACTCTCATGGCTTCTGATCCGATTTTCTGTCAAATTAATTTAACTACAATCAAAAATATTTTCACTACAAACCTCTCCGGAGGTTCCTCTGTCATTTTAAGCGTTTGTAGTAATCGTAAAGATAAGCAACCGGAAATGATTTGTCATATCTTAGTCGAAATGCACAATTTCTAACTTTGATAGCTTCTCATCCGCTCTTTTGTCAAATTTACTCTACTACAATCAAAAATATTTTCACTACAAACCTCTCCGGAGGTTCCCCTATCATTTTAAGTGTTTCTAGTAATCGTTAAGACCACCAATCGGAAATGATTCGTCCAAAACTTGTAGAAATCGACTTTTAAAACCTTTCATGGATTTTGATCCGATTTTCTGTCAAATTAATTTAACTACAATCAAAAATATTTCCACTACAAACCTCTCCGGAGGTTCCTCTGTCATTTTAAGGGTTTGTAGTAATCGTAAAGATAACCAACCGGAAATGATTTGTCATATCTTAGTCAAAATGCACAATTTCTACCTTTGATAGCTTCTCATCCGCTTTTTTGTCAAATTTATTCTACTACAATCAAAAATATTTTCACTACAAACCTCTCCGGAGGTTCCTCTGCCATTTTAAGCGTTTGTAGTAATCGTAAATATAACCAACCGGAAATTATTTGTCATATCTTAGTCGAAATGCACAATTTCTACCTTTAATAGCTTCTCATCCGCTTTTTACCCGACTGCGACAGAAGGAGGGTTATGTTTTTCGAGTGTATGTATGTATGTAAGTATGTATGTATGTATGTATGTATGTATGTATGTATGTATGTATGTATGTCCATTTCTTTGGCACGCCCTACAGCCCAAACGGCTGGACGGTTTTTGACATATGAGGTGTCGTTGGATTTGTCTAAATTGTAGTAGTGACATAGGCTATATAAATTTTCAAAATGGCGCCCGCAAATGGCGGAATGAGGAGGGGGAGTTGAATTTTTTTTTCTTACTGTAGCAATATGGGTATCAAATGAAAGCTAGTAAATTGTTTTATTCTTTTTAGTTTATAATAAGAGTATTTTACGCAGTCGGGTTTTTTGATTTTTTTAATTAAGCATACTTGTTTGTCAAATTTATTCTACTACAATCAAAAATATTTTCACTACAAACCTCTCCGGAGGTTCCTCTGCCATTTTAAGGGTTTGTAGTAATCGTAAATATAACCAACCGGAAATTATTTGTCATATCTTAGTCGAAATGCACAATTTCTACCTTTGATAGCTTCTCATCCGCTTTTTTGTCAAATTTATTCTACTACAATCAAAAATATTTTCACTACAAACCTCTCCGGAGGTTCCTCTATCATTTTAAGCGTTTGTAGTAATCGTGAAGAGCACCAATCGGAAATGATTCGTCCAGAACTTGTAGAAATCGACTTTTAAAACCCTTCATGGCTTCTGATCCGATTTTCTGTCAAATTAATTTAACTACAATCAAAAATATTTTCACTACAAACCTCTCCGGAGGTTTCTCTGCCATTTTAAGTGTTTGTAGTAATCGTAAAGATAACCAACCGAAAATGATTCGTCATAAATCAGTCGAAATCGACTTTTACTAACTTTCTGAGCTTCTCATCCGCTTTTCTGTCAAATTTATTTAACTACAATCAAAAATATTTTCACTACAAACCTCTCCGGAGGTTCCTCTGCCATTTTAAGCGTTTGTAGTAATCGTAAATATAACCAACCGAAAATTATTTGCCATATCTTAGTCGAAATGCACAATTTCTAACTTTGAGAGCTTCTCATCCGCTTTTCTGTCAAATTTGTTTAACTACAATCAAAAATATTTTCACTACAAACCTCTCCGGAGGTTCCTCTATCATTTTAAGCGTTTGTAGTAATCGTGAAGAGCACCAATCGGAAATGATTCGTCCAGAACTTGTAGAAATCGACTTTTAAAACCCTTCATGGCTTCTGATCCGATTTTCTGTCAAATTAATTTAACTACAATCAAAAATATTTTCACTACAAACCTCTCCGGAGGTTTCTCTGCCATTTTAAGTGTTTGTAGTAATCGTAAAGATAACCAAACGAAAATGATTCGTCATAAATCAGTCGAAATCGACTTTTACTAACTTTCTGAGCTTCTCATCCGCTTTTCTGTCAAATTTATTTAACTACAATCAAAAATATTTTCACTACAAACCTCTCCGGAGGTTCCTCTGCCATTTTAAGCGTTTGTAGTAATCGTAAATATAACCAACCGAAAATTATTTGCCATATCTTAGTCGAAATGCACAATTTCTAACTTTGAGAGCTTCTCATCCGCTTTTCTGTCAAATTTGTTTAACTACAATCAAAAATATTTTCACTACAAACCTCTCCGGAGGTTCCTCTATCATTTTAAGCGTTTGTAGTAATCGTGAAGACCACCAATCGGAAATGATTCGTCCAAAACTTGTAGAAATCGACTTTTAAAAACTCTCATGGCTTCTGATCCGATTTTCTGTCAAATTAATTTAACTACAATCAAAAATATTTTCACTACAAACCTCTCCGGAGGTTCCTCTGTCATTTTAAGCGTTTGTAGTAATCGTAAAGATAAGCAACCGGAAATGATTTGTCATATCTTAGTCGAAATGCACAATTTCTAACTTTGATAGCTTCTCATCCGCTCTTTTGTCAAATTTACTCTACTACAATCAAAAATATTTTCACTACAAACCTCTCCGGAGGTTCCCCTATCATTTTAAGTGTTTCTAGTAATCGTTAAGACCACCAATCGGAAATGATTCGTCCAAAACTTGTAGAAATCGACTTTTAAAACCTTTCATGGCTTTTGATCCGATTTTCTGTCAAATTAATTTAACTACAATCAAAAATATTTCCACTACAAACCTCTCCGGAGGTTCCTCTGTCATTTTAAGGGTTTGTAGTAATCGTAAAGATAACCAACCGGAAATGATTTGTCATATCTTAGTCGAAATGCACAATTTCTACCTTTGATAGCTTCTCATCCGCTTTTTTGTCAAATTTATTTAACTACAATCAAAAATATTTTCACTACAAACCTCTCCGGAGGTTCCTCTATCATTTTAAGCGTTTGTAGTAATCGTGAAGACCACCAATCGGAAATGATTCGTCCAAAACTTGTAGAAATCGACTTTTAAAAACTCTCATGGCTTCTGATCCGATTTTCTGTCAAATTAATTTAACTACAATCAAAAATATTTTCACTACAAACCTCTCCGGAGGTTCCTCTGTCATTTTAAGCGTTTGTAGTAATCGTAAAGATAAGCAACCGGAAATGATTTGTCATATCTTAGTCGAAATGCACAATTTCTAACTTTGATAGCTTCTCATCCGCTCTTTTGTCAAATTTACTCTACTACAATCAAAAATATTTTCACTACAAACCTCTCCGGAGGTTTCCCTATCATTTTAAGTGTTTCTAGTAATCGTTAAGACCACCAATCGGAAATGATTCGTCCAAAACTTGTAGAAATCGACTTTTAAAACCTTTCATGGCTTTTGATCCGATTTTCTGTCAAATTAATTTAACTACAATCAAAAATATTTCCACTACAAACCTCTCCGGAGGTTCCTCTGTCATTTTAAGGGTTTGTAGTAATCGTAAAGATAACCAACCGGAAATGATTTGTCATATCTTAGTCAAACTGCACAATTTCTACCTTTGATAGCTTCTCATCCGCTTTTTTGTCAAATTTATTCTACTCCAATCAAAAATATTTTCACTACAAACCTCTCCGGAGGTTCCTCTGCCATTTTAAGCGTTTGTAGTAATCGTAAATATAACCAACCGGAAATTATTTGTCATATCTTAGTCGAAATGCACAATTTCTACCTTTAATAGCTTCTCATCCGCTTTTTACCCGACTGCGACAGAAGGAGGGTTATGTTTTTCGAGTGTATGTATGTATGTAAGTATGTATGTATGTATGTATGTATGTATGTATGTCCATTTCTTTGGCACGCCCTACAGCCCAAACGGCTGGACGGTTTTTGACATATGAGGTGTCGTTGGATTTGTCTAAATTGTAGTAGTGACATAGGCTATATAAATTTTCAAAATGGCGCCCGCAAATGGCGGAATGAGGAGGGGGAGTTGAATTTTTTTTTCTTACTGTAGCAATATGGGTATCAAATGAAAGCTAGTAAATTGTTTTATTCTTTTTAGTTTATAATAAGAGTATTTTACGCAGTCGGGTTTTTTGATTTTTTTAATTAAGCATACTTGTTTGTCAAATTTATTCTACTACAATCAAAAATATTTTCACTACAAACCTCTCCGGAGGTTCCTCTGCCATTTCAAGGGTTTGTAGTAATCGTAAATATAACCAACCGGAAATTATTTGTCATATCTTAGTCGAAATGCACAATTTCTACCTTTGATAGCTTCTCATCCGCTTTTTTGTCAAATTTATTCTACTACAATCAAAAATATTTTCACTACAAACCTCTCCGGAGGTTCCTCTATCATTTTAAGCGTTTGTAGTAATCGTGAAGACCACCAATCGGAAATGATTCGTCCAAAACTTGTAGAAATCGACTTTTAAAAACTCTCATGGCTTCTGATCCGATTTTCTGTCAAATTAATTTAACTACAATCAAAAATATTTTCACTACAAACCTCTCCGGAGGTTCCTCTGTCATTTTAAGCGTTTGTAGTAATCGTAAAGATAAGCAACCGGAAATGATTTGTCATATCTTAGTCGAAATGCACAATTTCTAACTTTGATAGCTTCTCATCCGCTCTTTTGTCAAATTTACTCTACTACAATCAAAAATATTTTCACTACAAACCTCTCCGGAGGTTTCTCTGCCATTTTAAGCGTTTGTAGTTATCGTAAATATAACCAACCGGAAATTATTTGTCATATCTTAGGCGAAATACACAATTTCTACCTTTGATAGCTTCTCATCCGCTTTTTTGTCAAATTTATTCTACTACAATCAAAAATATTTTTACTACAAACCTCTCCGGAGGTTCCTCTGTCATTTTAAGCGTTTGTAGTAATCGTAAATATAACCAACCGGAAATTATTTGCCATATCTTAGTCGAAATGCACAATTTCTACCTTTGATAGCTTCTCATCCGCTTTTTTGTCAAATTTATTCTACAACAATCAAAAATATTTTCACTACAAACCTCTCCGGAGGTTCCTCTATCATTTTAAGCGTTTGTAGTAATCGTGAAGACCACCAATCGGAAATGATTCGTCCAAAACTTGTAGAAATCGACTTTTAAAACCCTTCATGGCTTCTGATCCGATTTTCTGTCAAATTAATTTAACTACAATCAAAAATATCTTCACTACAAACCTCTCCAGAGGTTCCTCTGTCATTTTAAGCGTTTGTAGTAATCGTAAAGTTAACCAACCGAAAATAATTCGTCATAAATCAGTCGAAATCGACTTTTACTAACTTTGAGAGCTTCTCATCCGCTTTTCTGTCAAATTAATTTAACTACAATCAAAAATATTTTCACTACAAACCTCTCCGGAGGTTCCTTTATCATTTTAAGCGTTTGTAGTAATCGTGAAGACCACCAATCGGAAATGATTCATCCAAAACTTGTAGAAATCGACTTTTAGAAACGTTGATGGTTTCTGTCATATTTGTTAGACTACAATTGAAAATGTTTTTACTACTAACCTCTATCAAGGTTTCACTTACATTGTGAGCTATAATTATAGTGAATGCATAGGCTTTTAAATTGATTTGACGGAGTAAAACTTTTTGTTGAAAAGGACTTCTTAATTTTTTTTTAATTTTTCTATGTCACTACAAACGAAAAAAAATTCACTACAATCCACTACAAACGTAGCCCTACAAGATACGAAGAAAAAAAAATTTTTTTTTTAATGTGGGGGGATGAGTTTTTTTTTAAGTGTCAAAAAAAAATTTTTGGTACTACTACAAACAAAGTTAGCGTCACTACTATCAACTACATATCGAAACCTTTCGAATGAACCAAAAAAAAGTTAATTTTTCGAAAGTCGGGTGCCAAGTTCACACAGCCTTCAAAAGATTACTAATATTGCTCCAAAAAGAGGTAATCAAATATTTTACTGATACCTACAATGGCGATGAGTTCAATTATTTAAAACTTTAAGGTCCGACTGGTCAATCGAAAACAGACAAATTAAAATCTAGTCTACACCCCGAGGTTTTTACCTTTTTATATTAAAGAGTTCCTTGAATAAAAATGATTAGATTTGCTACACGCGATACTTAAATATAAAGCCAGCTATACTAAGATATTACAAGTGATTTTTTTTTCACTAAAGCACGTACTTGTTCCGAAGTTACATCTATTCGTGTACTATTTTCCATTGTTACGAGAGCAGGTGATGTATAAGCAGACGAAAAACCAATAATCATCGATCCCATTGATACTGCAACAGCAGCCAGAACCTAAAAGTTAAAAGTTAATTATACGCGGTTTCACTTCTGATAATGATTATCGTATTGATTCTCCACATCTGGCAGGAGTTTTCAGATTTCAGATTTTTGAGAATTTATAAATATTTGCTGATACATTTTATATTATATTTCATAACATCAAACAAGTTAACTTTATATGTAGTTATATGTAAAACAATTTTTTTAATGAACAAATTTTGCGGCCGTTCTAATCGATTTGTGATAGTGATTGAGCGAGAAAATTAACTAACTTCAGATTATTTTCAAGTATTTAACATGGTTTATTTATTATGTAGTATAATTTCATTACACGCAAGAGGACCACTGATTAGAGAAATAGTCTGACGTCATCGACTTCGCTTCACCGTTCGATGACATTTGATTAAAAAGTAACCTTTATATACAAATATTTACAAAAAATATGTATATCTATTTTGTTAGGAATTATTGCTGTTATATATTTTAATGTGGTAATAAAATTGTCAATTTATTTTTATATGAACTGAACTAAGTATTTTTTCCATAATTTTAAGCAAATTGTAATAAAGATTATGAAATAAACCATAACTTTTGATGAATATGTCTTATACTATAATAATATATTTAAAACTATATTGAATATGACGTGATTGCGGGGAGGTGTGTACGAACCGCCTACGATCAATTCAAGCAATCATCAACAATCATTGCCTCCACTTACTCGAGTTACACTAAATCAGTTCTCTTAATCGATGTCGTCTCGTAATGAATATTGTTATTTATATGTAAGCAACTCCATCAATTTTAATTAAGTAAAAAATATTTTTACCGTAAAAAAAGTACCGTAAAATTGTTTAATCAAATGGTAAATTAATTTTTATTGCTAATGCATATGTACGCTTTTACTTTGTATATCATAAACAAATAAAAAGTTGAAGATTTTTTTACTTTGAACGCACTATTCTTACAATATACATATTGGAATTCAATTTTTGCCATTGGTTAGATTTGCCTAAAGAAGGTTTCTGAATTCCGCTCAAAGCTCGGCTGCCCATCCATCTTCGCCGGAATCTACACATTCTCTCTCTTTTCTCCTGTGTGTTATTTAGTTCAACTAGCCCTACATAGCCATACTAGCCAACCCGCGGTGGAGCAGCGTGGTGGCCCTCGCTCAGCACTGGGTGATTTATAGGCTGATACAGTACAGTACAGTCCTACATATACATATATATGAAAGGAAAATTCGATTTTGTTGGGAGAACATAGCAATGCATTCCGTTCTTCTAAAAATCTGACGCTGAGATTACCTATGCATAAAACCAAATTATTTAAGCAATCATTTGAAATTCAAGCTGTACTTCTTTGGAACGATTTTCCTTTACCTATTCGCAAGGCCGATAGTTTAGACATTTTTAAAAGACGAATAAAATATTATATATATAACATTATTTTTTTATCTCTTACTTGACTTATGTATATATTTTATCTATATGTATGTGTATATATTTCGTATGTGTATGTTATATATCTGAATGTTTTTATAATATATATTTTGTTCATCTACCCCTTTCATCTTTAACCCGAAGATAAGACCGCCCTGTTGTCGTCATCGTCTTTTCCTTGATATATTTTGTGTTGAATTCTTGTTATCCTTTTATGTGTGGTGTTCAACAAAACGTATAAGTGTATATAAAAAAAAAATAGTTTGGTTTGGTAAAAAGGTTATCCGTATACCTTATACGTATTAAAAGTCAGGAAGTTTGTGAGAATGGATATTTCTTACTTTTTTACGCTAAAACTTAATGCATAGATTGTTGAAAATCCGGAGTAAAACAAAAATATTCTCTGTATTTCCATGGTATTAGATTTATGCGGGTAAAACCGCGGTGAAATGTTAATAGGTATATATTTCACAGTATTACACTTACAAAAACAGAACAGTAATCGTCCTAAAATAATCATAACAACATGTAACCTTCTACAAAAAAAAGTCTCTTGAATTGAAATCGGTTTAAAAGTTCGCGAATTATGCGCGTAAATTTTGAAAAAAAAAAAACAAAAAAAAACTGACGTTGACTAATTTTAAAGTCTTTTAAAAAAAAACATTAAAAAATTTACTGTTCTCTTCTATATTTACGCGAATTTTACTCATTAAATTAAAAGTCTAAATCGGATTTTATCGCGTTTATTTGTTTTAAAACTTTACAGTTTAACGATTTTTAATTAAATTAAATTATTTCCCGACGTTTCGGACCCTTTACAGCATCCCCCGAGATCATGGACGCTGTAAAGGGTCCGAAACGTCGGGAAATAATTTAATTTAATTAAAAATCGTTAAACTGTAAAGTTTTAATACATTTAAACGCGATAAAATCCGATTTAGACTTTTAATTAAATGATTAAAAAATTTGTCCATATTGTTCAATTTTAATACGAGACTTCTAAATTTTTATTTGCATACATATTAGATTTACACAATTTTATTGAAATATGTAGATACGTACCTGTGAAAAAATATATTTAGGTTTATCATAATCTTTGCCACTCACGACTATACTATAATGAGTATCCGCTCTCATTAATATTTTCATTTTGATTGTTTTTGCTTAAACTTCTGTAAAATTTCACAAATTCAATGTGGAACGCGTATGGACAATCGAAGAAATGACCAGTTCTCCGCGATCTTAGCGATTTATACGAGTACAAATTGTTTTACAAAACTGATTGGTTTGCGAGTTGCGTTACTCAAAAGGTTTCCACCTTAAGGTTACATATAATTTATCTGTGAATTTTTTTCTCCGTAGAAATAAAACCATTCTTCATTATGTTCAAAGAAAAAAATACTACCTTCATATAGTGTACGTGTTGTCATAGATAACTTGAGAGTACGATTTTACAATATTTCTAATAGTGAAATATATATATTAGACGACCCGACGAATTGTAAATAAAATTTACAAAATATGTATCTCCTAATAGTCATATCATATAACAAAAATTTCATTTTATTAATATTTAACTCCTGTTTGTGGTTACTGGTACCCTCTAATGAGCCAAAGTGATATTTTCTAAACTTTGTCAATAAACAGGATTTGTAAAGCAAAACTAATTTTTCAAATCGTACCTCTTTATAACATGAATAAAGATGTATGTATATAATATATATTCCGTATTAGATTTTTTTTATTATAGGATAGAAATATACTTAATACTGACTGAATCGGCTCGTAAACTAACCACTTCTGGGCGAAGGCTTTTTCTGCATATAAAAGTCATAGAAGTCTTTGAGCTTAATCCACCACGCTGCTCCACTGCGGATTGGCGGATAATTTCCCTACAATGAGTAAGTGTGCCTGTCCATTGATGCGGGTCGAGGCGGCGGAGCGGAGAAACGAAGAAATATTAACCAATAGGATTGCAGAGCCCTTGTCCACTGGAGCGGAGGGGAGATTTTTTGCAATCCTATTGATTAATATTTCTCCGTTTCTCCGCTCTGCTGCCTCGTTCCGTATCAATGGACAGGCACCCTAACGGTCGCTATCAGATGCCTATGATAACATCCAGGACCGGAACCGGGGTTAAGGCGACTACACGCACCACTACACCAGTACCTACGGTTGTCATACTTAATACATATTGTGACAATTTGTTACCAAAAGTTACACATTAAACGAATCAATACAACTAATAATAATCTCATTGTTCAATACTTGAAAACGATTGAAAATAATCGACTTAAAAAAAATTAGAACATCATCAACGTACTATTCTTTTAAATTTACGCAAATTTTACTCATTTAACTAAAAGTCTATATCGGATTTTATCGCATTTATTTAAAACTTTACAGTTTAACAATATTTTAAATTATTTCCCGGCGTTTCGGACCCTTTACAGTGTCCATGATCTCAGGGGAGTCCCCCGAGATCATCTCGATAATCAATCCGATATAGACTTAATTAAATCATCAACGTAGTCAACGTAGTCGTAGTCAATTAAATAGGAAAAAAGTAGAAAAAGTAAAGTAAAACTACTCGTCAGATCTCGCTCAAATTTAAATGAGACCACATGACGAGCACTAACTTTTGAAAATAAAAAGAATCATCAAAATCAGTACACCCAGTAAAAAGTTACGAGGTATCCCGTATCACACTAAAAAAATACAGTCGAATTGAGAACCTTCTTGTTAAGTCAGTTAAAAGTATAACATTTTACATACCAATATTAATATAATCTTTCCTTTAAAAATTTTTCTAATAGCTTAAAACCTTGAAAATATACTTTAATATTATAGTAAAATAAAAATGATTTCTACATTTTTATTAAATAAGTTTAAGAGAGGCGATATTATGATTATTCATTAAAAATATTTGTAGGTAGGCTTTTTTAAATTCTGAATGAATACTTAAGACAAGAAGTATTTCTAATATTATTGATAAAAATATACATACCTATTATTAAATAAGTAACTAGATTTGTATTGTATAAATAACTGTTCTTAGTTTGAGAAAACGAATTTTCCCAGACATGATACCTAATTACCTAACTACACAAATTTTCACCCCTGTAAACGCCATGTTATAAATATCATTAAAATCGTTTTCCTGTTTTCGAGAACATGATTATAAAAATATATACATATATCGTTCGTTTTATAGAAAAGGATATAAACACAATTATTGCTCGTTTAATAAATATAGGATAGAATACAAAAATGTAGATAAAAATCTGTCTTGAAAAAGTAATAATAATCAAAAGACGTCTATACAGAAATTAACGCATATGTTGTTTGTAAACTTACAACGAACTCCCGGTAAACAAAGTTTATCGATGCAATTACTGCATCAAACATAAACAACAACAACATCTGATTATAATAGGTGCAACAAACTGCAATCGAGAATTTATCATATTTTTGTTTTCGATCGACATATATTTGTGTACTTTTCAGACTTGACACGATTGAATAAAAAAAAAATATAACAAAAAAAATATATACTTTATCGTTATTAAAAGATATTTTTTAATATGTAGGTAGGTAACAGATTAAATACTATAAAACACTGTCACTGTATCAGAGATGGCGTTGCTGTAGATGCAACTGGTTGCATCTTGGCTTGTCATTCCAACATCGTAACGTGCATTTCTAAAAGATGTCGCTAAAGTGACAAAAATATTTATATTAAGTAATATATACGGATATCTTTATTATTATATATTGTCATAGAGTTATGTTATACTTATTTATATATTGAAAACTCTGATAACTTAAAAGATTTTTTTCAACTTTTAACCGAATTCAGAAACAAACATATAATATCGATCAATAGAGATAAACTCTGTTTTTGTGTGTATGTTCCACAATTTATATACTTATAATCAAACTAGCATTTCCAATTTTGTACATTTAATAATATATCTTTAAATTTTGGGCGTGTAATCGATACTGGAGCCAAAACAATTATTTTTTCTGGGCCGCGCATCACTTCGAAACTACTACTAACTAAACTTGTTGCTAATGCAACTGGGATAGTAATACTGAAAATTGGTATATTTTGAGTATATACTGTGAACTAGAACACTGGATAGTTTTTATTCAGAAATCCAGGACGATTTATTTGGAAGAGAGAATAAAAGTTAAAATGTGTAATTGAAAACAAAGTCGTGCCGTCGCGGATACAGCTAGTGTATATAAAAAATATTTAAACTGTTTTAATTATTTTTTAACAAATGTGGCATGTATCTGCAGATATATTTTATAAAATATATTTGTGAAAAAATCTTATTCTGTGTTTAAATTCGGGATTATCCACCTTAGAGGCATTGAAGCCAGATATATTTATTTATTTATTTTATAAGGTATACAAAACAATGCGACATATAAAAGTTTAAAATATGTAATAATGTCTAACAATGATGTAGTCTAAGTCACAACCCTAAATATGTATAATACATAGCTAAACTTAAAATTTAGAAAAAAAAAACATAAGATTATATTTATGTCAAGATTATTTATAATTACAAATACACATATAATAATATGATAATACCTACTCTTTATTTAACCCCACTATCAAGAGAACAATAGTCATAACAAATGAAGAAAGATATACAAAGGCGATCTTATCGCTAATATGTAGAACGATCTCGTCCAGACAACCTTTGGGTATAAGACACAGTATAATTAAAGCGGATAATGAAGTGTACATAGAGTTTCACGTAATAATGATAAACGTACAAACAGTAAAACAAAAACACTACAATAAATTTACTTTTACTATATATTGCATACTCGAATAAAAATAAATAGTGAAAATATGCAGATAAGCGTAGTAGATATACATACGTACATCCATAAATATTACGTAATTATATATAAATATTAATAAACATACAATACGTACGTAAATTATATGGAGATAAAAGAGATTACGATGATTACTCTAATAATTATCATTTTATTATACATAACAATTTTGATATACAAATTTTACAATATTATACATATTTACTAAAAACAAAATTTAAAGTATTAAAAAAAATTCGATGATTATTGAGTTTACGACGATTATTAAGTGAGTTTAAGATATTTTTTTAAAGCAAGAGTGAGATTGAGATTTTCTCTCATTCTACAATGGATTTTAAAGTTAAAGAAATAGTACATTTATATTACAATTATGACAATAACAGAAATATGATTCACAAAAAGTAAGACTTCTAGGAGAGATCAAAATACTCTGTAAAAAAATTAGTTCATAATTATTCTGTTTGCAAGCAGTAAAATTAATAGGTTATAATAAATCGGTCCGATTAAACAATTTAGATAAACTACATACATCATAGTAATATTCGTTTTTCCTGTTCAATTCACCATTTCTATATTAAAATATTTCCGGTTCGTATTAAATAGGAATATAAGAAATAGTACAAAAAATTGTAATTAGCCGATAAAGATGAGTTCATCTACAGCAATATATACAAGTAACTGATTTACTAATGTAAGTTTATTGATATTATATTATTATTACTACTTATATAATAATGGAGTATGTATTATATTTATTTATTCCTATGTAATTTTTATTTGAATTGTCTCAATCAACTTTAAAATATATTTTAATTAGGTAGGTGTCATAGGACTTTTTTTTTAAATTAAAATTTTAATTTTCATTGATTAATTATTATTAAAGGTAAAGTGGTAATATAAGTAGGAAACTAAGTTAATATTAAGTAGGAATTAGGGTTTACACTCAAAAGGCATTTTCGTTATTACATTATTTTAATGAATATTTTTTTCATAAAGTATTTTTTTTAATTATTAGTTTATTTTTTTTAATAAAGTATTTTTTTAAGAGATGTGGTTAATGATATTAAAGAAGGCTATGTAATAAAAAAAAATGTGATTGTTAGATTTTTATTTTATATTAAAATTTACAAATTAATAAATATGGCCTCCGTAATATACGAAGTCACACCAAATTGAATATCTACTTAAGCTATAAATTTACTACATTCTACTACCGCAGTTTATTTTCTAAATCACAATGTAGGTATTATTTATGATGTTAAATATTATTCTTTGTCATGGCCATTACAGTATATTACAGATCACTTGCACAAATATAATTTATTAATAAACTATCTATGTATGTTCTATGTAAAGACACAATTTTGTACATTAGAAAAAGTACTGGGCCGATTGAATATAAATTATTGTATTACTTGCATAATTATGTTACAAAAGGGCTATATTATTATTTTTTAAATTTAAAAGGAACTATCTCTTACTTATACAACAATATAAATTTTTTATATTTACAAACTACCCATACTATGAATACAATCCAAATCAGTCTTCAATGTGCACAATAAAAGTTCATTGTGCCACACAAATCAACCCCCTATTTTGTTGCTACATTATTTATTCAGCCAATAATACAAGGAAAGTAATTTCCTTATCTGGGAATGTATTGATGCTAAAGCCATTTTCTTAATTTAACAATTATTTTGAATGGGCTTATTGCTGCTCAAACGACGTACTCTTCTCGATCCACCCGTTATTTTCTTTTCAATTTCTTCCAAACTCTTACCCCGAGTTTCAGGTACAAAGTATATGACGAAAATTAGTCCCATCAAACATAATACAGCAAATAACCAGACTGTGCCATACATTTTAATTGCAGCTATAATGTTGTGGAATGACTTGGTAACAATAAAAGTACAGGTCCAATTGAAAGCGGTTGCTAATGACGCAGCAGTGCCACGTATTTTAGCGGGCAAGATTTCTCCCAACATCAACCACGGAATGGGTCCAAAACCGATTGAGAATCCCAACACGTAGATTACAAGACAAGCTAGAGGTAACCATCCGTAATTACTGACATCAGTTCCAGCCTCTAATACGTATAAATATGATCCCAAAATAACTAAGGTAATAATCATTGCTACTGACGAAATATACAGCAACATTTTTCTGCCGAGGCGATCAATAATAGCGGTTGCTATAAAAGTCGATATGAAATTTACAACGCCAATAATGATACTGCATACGTTTTTATCAACAGTGCTACCGGCCATTTTGAATATTTTTGATGCATAGAATATTACTGCGTTGATACCACTTAATTGTTGAAACAACATTAAACAAAGAGAAATTAAAACAGCTGGTAAATATTTTCTCGAAAGTAACTGTCCAAAAGCGTTGCCACTACTCGTAAGGTCTGATTCGGCTTGCGAATGCGTCAGTTCTCGCATTTCTTTATCAGTATTTATGTTTTTCCCCCTTAACCACTGCAAGGCTTTCTTGGCATCTTCCGTCCGACCTTTTGATATATACCATCTTGGTGTCTCAGGAGTTAAAATCATTAATAAAAAGAAAGGTACTGGAAGAGCCGCGCCCAGAAAAGCAAGGTGCGACCAGTTTATATACGCTCCAGCAAAAAACGCTAATAATATTCCAGTATTACCGAATGCAGTTGGTAAAAGTCCTAATGAGCCCCTCACTTCTGGTTGAATGGTTTCACCAAGGTATACAGGAAATGCAAGACTTCCTATTCCAACACATATTCCACAGAGAGCACGTCCAACAAACACCATACTAACGTGAATGGCATTAGCAATAAGCATCCACCCCATAAAGAATGGCAATGCTGTGCCCATGATTGTCAATCTTCTTCCTACGTTTTCAACAAGAGGACCTCCTGCAACACCTCCTACTAGAGCAGCTAACGGCATTAATCCTCCTATCCAGCTATCCTGTAAAAAAATAAATGGTCTTAATAATATATTTATCTTTATTTAAAAATATATTTAAACACAAAAATAAATATTTGAATTATATATACTCGTATAAATTATTTCAATTTACCTCTTCATCAGTAATACCGAGTGTTTCGTTCATACTAGGAAGTGCAGGCGAGGTATAGCCTGCTGAGAAGCCATTGATAAACGAACCCATTGATACAGCAAAAGCCACGTAAATCTGTAATAAAATTATAAACTATTTAACCATTATTGTAATTAAATAGTAAATTAAAAATGTTTAAAATAAAAATTGCACCTGAAAGACTACCATTTTTGACTCTACTTGTATATTATTTATATTATTATACTTTCGAAACAACACGTAGCAAAGTGAACTAAGCCCTGGTAAGTTCTGAAATTCAGTTATCGATTCGTACTTTTATGAAGACTTCTCAGCGTTTACATAAGAATTTTTATGTTTGTAATTTAACCTATCCCTAGTTAAGCAAACATAGTTATTTCACCGAAGAGTTTACTGTACTTTAAATAGATTTTTTAAAGAAACTGAAAATTAAATTTTAAAAAGTAACAAAAAAGGATAATATGGAATTATTTATAGTATTTTATTTTTATAATCTTTAGTAGGATTATAAAATATTTTAATAGTCGTTTATTTTATTTTTTTAATTTATCCAGCATCTAACCTGGGTCCATAGGAAGAGTCGCTGTGTTGTCGGGCCGTACGGTTGAGCGTTTCCATTGATAGTATTGTCAGTTTTCACCTTATTACTATCCGTGCTTAATTGTTTCACAAAAGGCACAGAGTTACGTAAATTTTCTTCCTTTGCGCTTTTAATCTCCATCTCCATCTTGTATTTGAACTCGTTTCCTAGACTGATTTGGCGCAATTGTTGGAAATGGCGCCGAGTTTTTTCAAAGGAATCTTGCTCGTCCTCACTACTGCTTTCTGTAGATGGGATCTCAGGGATAGCGGCGTAGTTAGGAACTAGCGTTCCTTGAGAACCGCAGGTTACCAAAGATGTAGCAGTTGTCGATGCGGAAAGGGTGGGCCCTGAAGGAACTCTAGCGTATTTCGCGCCACGGGGACGATAGAGTCGTTCCTCGTCTGGCTGACTTCGACGATTTTGTTCACTTCCTCCCTGTAACAAGAACAAATATTTAATTATAATTTAATATACATTTAAAGAATAATTATCGAAATATTTTTTGATCAAATATTAAATGGACCTTCCGCAAACTTATTAGCACTCACTTTATATAACTAATAAATGGTCAAATGAGTTCACTTAACACTCGATACTGAAGGAGACATCCGCAAATAAGTCCCATTTATTGTATTCCACTATCGTTACGTGCGTAAGAGAGTCACAACGATAAGAATTGTAACCTTAAGTCTGGGTCAGATAGAGAAACATTGCTTATTGACGACATAAAGTGTGCATATGGCTAAAACATGTTCTCGATAACCTAATAGCTACATTCAAAGAAAACTTATCCCTATCATCTTGTTCTAAGTGTAATTAGATCAAAAGTTATGATCTTCATTAGCTCTTAACACAGCGACCAACTTCAATAAAACTGCACTCGTGGAATACTACATTCGCATATTGATATTCAAATTGATTGTTGATGTTATCACACAGTTGTCTTTCAGTTATAATGAGGTCCGCCTTTAATGTTAGCATAAACAACGTCGAAGACTAGCGTCCTTAAACAAAAGGCAAACATATTATTGCATTATGCATTGTCTTAAATACGATTATATTCTTTTAAATTTACGTTCAGTTAATATTTTTTTACTTTATTTTCATTATTACCTGAAAACCATCACAAAAAGTGTTGTAACTTTTATCTACTATACTGTGTATTCCTTTTAATTTAATCATAAAATATTATATAATTTAAGTATATTCATTTGCATATCGCTACAAAAAATTAGGTTACTTAAAATGAAAGATAAGTATAAAAATATTTGTCTTATGTCATTCGAATAAAATAGGTCTTAGATCTTTTGTTTATGGTCAAATATTTAATTTGTTTGCTTATATTTATGTAATTTATCGATTGCTCTCGTTAACTCATTTGTTAGTAGCGTGCATTTTCCAGTAATTTTGCATTATATAAATGCTAATTAATAATTGTGATCTTATTGATATTGAACTTTCACACAATAGGTTCAAGAAATGAATCACATTCCTCATCAACATAATGTAGTAATATCTCCTGGTTTCGTCCATGTTAATTTCATTCTGATATTTGCAAGATTGGACGATGTATATCGTTTCTATTTCGTTCTTAATTAAAGTAAATTTCAATCATTTCAAATTCCTTTATAAAAAAAATGCATCAAGGATTTTACAAATAAAGTGGGCCATAACGACACTACTTCACAGAAAAATATACAAACTTATCTTTTTTGTGATTAAGTTGATGATTTAAAAACGTGTTTACAAATTTCTACCTAATTTTTTACCAGTATCCATTTTACATTTCTTTTTATTTTTTCCGATTCGTGGTGAAATTCATAATTTAAGAACAAAAAAAGATATAATTCTTATATACTAACGTTGCCCTTATGGAAGCAATGACGGTCCTTGATCTTGTTTAAATCATTATCTTAGGGCATGTCGCCATACCTTGACCATAAACATGAAACTGGCTGATGATGCTGCACAATTGATCGAAGTTAATATTAAGTAGTTATAATTAATAGACATGAATTATACTTTTAATTTTACTAAGAAATAAAAAAAGGGAAAATCTAGTTAAGTTTTGAATAATTTATTTTTTCAATTCATATTTTGCTCTTGCGTGTTAAAACTTTTGAACGATGATAATACAAACAAAAAATATAAAGTACATAAAAACATTTTATCGTTTTTTTTAGTGATTCATTTAACAATAGTATCGTGAGGTATATTTGTTTTTTTATTGCGTGAATGACGTCAAAATATTTCCAAGACATTCATTAAATATAAATACAGTTACTTATGCCATCTAGTGAACTTTTTGTGAAGTATAAAGTGTAGTTAGCATACAACTGTAGTCAGTTTGTGTTAAAGGTATGGATTTCCGCAAGATAGCGCCACTGTAGAGTTTCTTGTACGTAGCTTACATTTATAACAACGTTATGTTGTTATAAATGTAAGCTATGTGCAAGAAACTCTACAGTGGCGTAGTTATTTTAAATAAAAAATAAAAAATAATAAAAACTGAAGTCGATTTTTACAAAAAATTGCCATATCTTGCAGAGACTAAAGCAAAAAGTCCGGTTTTATTACATATCGACCTTACAAGGCTGTTTGTTGTAAAGTGCCATTCTATTTCATATAAATCGCCAATTCTTTTCTTGATTAATTATATTTTATTATTTTAAATTGCAAAATGCAAGATATTAAGCCTGAAATTATATTTATTGTATTTTTCTTTAAGATTAATTGTAAATCATGAATTTGATCTTGATTTTCAATAAATAATCTTGGTCGATTTATGGGCTGTTGATAATCATGGTTACTAGGCAACGGCTTCCATCGACCGTTCGGACAGGAGTGAGACAGTACGCGTCGTCGTGAAAATACAGTACTTTCCAGACCTTTCGGAATTGATCTAAAAAGGTTTCCCTGTATGAACACTAGGCTTTTTTGTTTTTGATATATTGAGAAAGTAGTCTTATATTATTAAAATATATTTAATATAAATAATGTTTAATTTTTAAATCATAAATATGCGTGCTAATAAATTTGCGGACAAAAATAAATAATTGTGTCATTAGGAAATTCACATACCATTTCCGTGGAGATCTGCTTGAGATATCCCACTATCTTACCCATGGCGTTGGGGTTATTCTTGTTGAAACTCATCTTGTTGAGAGTTTGTTTTGTAAATTATGTAAAAAGTTTTTAAAGTCACAAAAGAGCAAGTTTCACTTATGAATTTCACACATCACTTAATTTATTATAATAAAAAATATATTTTTCCCTACTGCCTAGTTGCGACTTGCAGTAACTGCGAGCTTATATTTAGTCAGATTTGACACAGTTAACGTATTATGAGAAAATTATGTGAGTTTAACACACAACATGAAAATAATAAAGGGATTCCATTCAAAAGAAATTAGATTCGCGCCGCAATTACTTAAGGTTCAACAACATTCAGTTTTTGTTAAATTGATAAACTTGAAACGGAAATGTTGGTAGCGTGTACCGTATTTTGTAGAGCTCAAGTTATCAATTGAAACTTGCAGATGGCAGCGTAGAGTTTTATAGAAGGTTGGCAGCGCTCGGTGCGACTGCCACCTTCCCCCCGCCCTTCTCAAGCCCCCTGCACCCCTCTCGTTAAATTGCATTGCTTTTACATGTGGGTGAGCCTTTTTCAGTGTGTGTACACACACACACAATATCTATCGAGTCGTACCTGAATTTCTTCGAATGTTTAGTTTTTTAAACAATTTTCTTAATATTTATATATTTGTAAATATTTTGTATTTATAAAAAAAAACGTTATTTATTGATCAATAACATACAACGATTTCAAATTAGGCACGGATGTGCTAATAAGGATAATTATCCTTTTATAAACTAGTACTTACATTAGTTACCAATATGCCAATAACTTACAATAAATACAGCTCTTAACGCAGTAGGTACATCTACATTTATTTATTTTTAAATATATTTAATTCTCTTTTCCTACATAAGCCTATAACATCATATACTTAGCTCTATTTCAAATAACGTTTTATTGTTCTATAAAATAAGAAGATTTATATCTTATGATCGGTGTTAAAAATTTAAAACGATTATAAATCTAAAAATTCATAAAAGCCTAAAATATTTTACATTAATATAAGAAACGACCGTTCTGGTGTAATGGTGCGAGTAGTTACCTCAACGCCGCGTGCTGGAGCGTGCGCGGGTTCGATTCCCGCTTGATATAGATATTTGTATTTGTGCAAATATTTGTTTCCGGTCTGGGTGTATGTCCTTGTCCTCTCCGCACCGTGCCTCGGAGAGCATGTAAAGCCGTCGGTCCCGGTTGTTATCATAGACAACTGATGATAACGATCGTTACCCATGGTAGGGAAATTTTCCGCCAACCCGCAGTGGAGCAGCGTGGTGGATTAAGGTTAAGCCCTTCTTTTCTATGGAGAAGAGGCCTTCGCTCAGCATTGGGGTGTTTACAGGCTGATACAGTAATATACGAAAATGTTTACGAAATAGATAATACGATTCGACAATTCTAACTAAAACTTTTGTAAATTTTCAAAATATAATAATTTAATATTTCTTTTACTTTTATCCCAGTACAATGTATGGTGTTTACGTGTTTTAAATATTGAGATGAGATATGTATACACAACACATGTCATCATCATATCTGCCTATCAAAAAAAAAAAAACTTCTTTAATTAAAAATAACATAACCATATAAGGTATGGTCTCGTATCAGCATGAGATTGTGAAGCAAAGCACTGGAATTTGTATAAACAGAAGCCTGAACCATATATTCCCATTGGTTGTAAATTCTGTGCTAAGTTTTATTCTCATTGAACATCTTCAGGGTAATCTTGAACTACATGTTTTGTTAGTGAGTCTTTCAGGCTTAGAATTTTCTTAAACAAATTGCTTAATGTTGGTTCCAGTTAAAATTTTTATTAAAAGCGTCCTTTTATTTATCATATTTAAACATAATTATTACACAATTGTTTTTTACAATCTGTAACAACTAATTTTTTAATTCGTACGTGCGAAAATCCTCGATGTAAATTAATTACAGTCAAAACCGTATACGACGACATCGTTTAGAACAACATACCAAAATCGTTATAGTGACTAAAATCAAAGGTACCGGCTGAATTATTAAAAATTCAATTCAATTAGACCGCCTTATATAAAAAACACTGCTTCTTACGACATTGCTTATTACGACTACAACATATATTTTTAAACGACTATAAGTTTCGTCTGAAATAAATAAATAAAATGTAGTTTTGTTTTATATATAATACATGAGTACCTATATTAATCACACATTCAATAGGAAATAGGTATTAATAACAACGACATCGGCTGTGACGACTATCGGTTTTTACGACCAAATATGAGTAGTCCTTCGATGTCGTTATAACAGATTTTGACTGTAGTTTGAAAACTATGTGTTTCGTTGATTTTTTCATATCTGTACCTTTAATAAGATGCCCCCTAATTTTACAGAGTCATCATTTCTATAATTAATCACGAACAATATAAAATACAATATCAAAACAACTTAGTTGTAAGTATAATCAGCTAATTATTGTACTTATTTTATTTTCGTCGTATTTGCGTAGTGATTTCAGTATGATTTGCCAGTTTCGTGATACGATCATATTGAGATAAAAATGTGGGCGGGTCTTCAAACGTCATGATACTCGCTAAACCCGTTACACAATCTGCGTTCACTCTTGCGTCTTCGTCGTCCTTAGGGTTGATACAAAAGCGTGAATACTCATACATTTTACTTACGAAATTATATATTTTAAAATCAATATTATCATTCATCCTCATTCACACGCCTTTGTTATTATACATTATTATTATTATTACACATTCTATGAATTTACCCTAATTTACCTTGTATCGAACGTCAACAATGAACTGATTTAATACAAAATATTTTTGACTTAAACTTAAATATTAAGAAATTGCTTTTATATAATCTAACGATATAAACCTCTCTCTCGTAAAAGTAGATCACAAACAGAATAAAATAATAAAATGCACTGAAACATGCAATAAATGTTTTCAAAAATAACTAGGTATATAACGTTCAGTTTAACTTTTTTCAAATATTCCTTTTGGGTATATACACTAGGTATATAATATCATGTGTCTAGTTTCAAAAGTTTTATGTCATTTTATGAGAATCGATAAATATTATAAGTACAATATACATAATTATATTACACTATTTTTGACTGACTCTATTTTTCAAAGGTAAGCTACCGAATCATTCGACGCAGTCTGATTAAGGTAGAGCGCAACGTAAGGAATAATCGTCATTGTATGGCTAACTAATAAGTATGGTAATTTTAGTGTAATTCTGACGTCACAGTATCAGGAAGCAAAATGTTGAATAAAAATTAAATGTAATGCTTAAAGAATAGAACGTGCATGGTTATATTTTTACTCCAAATGGAATCTTGAATATTTTTTACGAGTATGACGCAAGTATACGGAAATGGTGAAATTGTTAATTTCAATGTCGTTTTTAAAAGCGCCTTTAAAAGTGGTAGCAAATAGTGAATAACGAAATAAATGTAATTGTTCTGTACGTATGAGCACAAGTTCGTATGTCGAGTGCGTGCATGGTGTCACGTGCGCTTCACTTCGGGATAGATACGTGCAATACCAAAAGCTGCGTCGGCCTGTCCCGCCCTCGAATCTCTTACGCACACATGTAGACCAAGAGCAAACGTCACGTCGAATATAAATACGTCATAGGCGAACGAGACACCTCAAAATATAACGCGGATATCTTATACAGGCACCCAATGATCTTAGATTCTAAGTTCATTGCAGGCGCAAGTGGTACCTAATAGATATTTTTAATTTTAGTAAGGACAAAATGTAATAACATCTAATATTTTTCTATTTCAAATCAATGCACGATTTATAAATATTAAAAATTAAAGTCACGATATTTTAACAAATACTTAGAATAATACATAAAATAATATTGACTATAAATAATTACTGCTCTTTCACGAACGTAGCTTAAAAAATATTTGGTTAATGTGTAATGTAATTTAATAATTCTTCTAACATACAACTATTTTGTCTATTTGTTAAACAAATAAGTGACCTGCACAGGAAATGACGTCGACACCACAAATGCAGACGGTATTACAAACATACATGCACCGACACGCACATATGCGTAAACTTTAAAAGCCAATGGAATATTACTAGCGCCAGCAATAGGGCCCTGACTGAGTTCTCGAATGTTCTTCGATGGAATGTGTGGCACTCAATTATCGCTTCTAAAGCTTTCTTAAACGTTCGTTGTACGACACTAAATTTTAATAAATTATTCTGATGAAAACTGTTGGATTAAGACTGAATATGTTTTAGCCTCATTCATCTTAAGTTCGAGCCTAGAGTTTAAAAAAGGTTTATTTAAAATAGGTTGATATTTAGGTTTTTTTTTTTATAATTTTTTTCGATGTCCTATTTAAATTTTCGTTACCATTTTCGTTTTCTCTTTTACTTTCCAAATTAAAATCATCGGAGTTTTTTGGTTTCTTTCCGAAACGTTTTGATATAATAGATAATTTATTATCATAGTAATGTGCATCTGCATATTATCTGCTTATGTCACACGCGTCTCAGTGCAACGGGAGTGTCTTATCTTATCAATCATTATAGATAAGACATCGATTAAACATTTCCACTTGAGAGTAAAGAGGAGTTACAACACTTGCCGTTACTGACTCTATGGGGATTGTTTAGGTACGTTTTTGGCTTAGAAAGTTTTAAATGACGTCTAGACCTGTGCGGTGATAGTAGTGTTGACTTTCATGATTAATGCTCCTAACCCCCCCATCATTAGTCGTATAATAACAATTACATAATATAAACTCACGATAAACAGCTTATCTTTCTACAACACAAAAAAAATTTGTGTATTAATGTACGCATGTAATGTACGTATTAAGTGAAACTTTTTATTATGAGCCGAAACTTGATGGGGTTGCGTCGTTTCATTACATATATAGTGCGGAGTCCCGAAATACAGTACAATACCATACGGTCCGAAAATGTGACGATCGTATTGTGGCGATTTTTGATTTATCACCTATAAGATTTCTCCCATACGTCGATATTAAAGTTTCACTTCAAAAAACTTGTTCAAGTCGGTCTAGCAGATCCCGAGATAAGCGCATTCAAACAAATATAATTTTTTTAATTTTAATCATTTTATAATATAAAACTTACATATATAAAAAAAATCTTTGCTATTTTTCAATAAATTATATTAGCTGTGTTATCTTTTGATAGGCATCACCTTAATTTACAACTGTAGCTTACCGGTCCTTTTTTTCCGAGTCATGGAGCCCGGTGTTTTATAGCATATAACAAAGAAAAAAAGCAGGCATTATAATACAAAATCAATTTTTCAAATCGGATTATTAGACTTCAAGATTAGCACGTTAAAATAAATACACAATTACACAAACTCTTTACCGTTATTATATTAAATGTATCCCATTTCTTTTTATTTATTTATTTTAATTATTATTTATTTTTGTTTATAAAAGGGATATTATATGAGGGTCATTTGAAAAGTTCGTAGCCTAATATAGTTAGGAGCATGCTATTTTTATAGTTTTTCATTCCTTCAGAATGGGGTAGTTTACCCCATTCTGAAGCTACATTATTCTTGAATAATTGCGTAAAATTTCATTTCTTTCTTCGCATTCGTTATGATTTCTCACATTATAACGTCTTATAAGTAGTGATAATTTAAAAAAAATGGATTAAATCGAACATCGTGCTGTGATTAAGTAGGTACTTGAATAAAAAAGGTTTAACACCAAAAAAAAAAAATGTGACGACATGTTAGAAACTTTAGAGAAATATGGACCTTCGTATGCTACTGTAAAAAAGTGAGTAGCAAAGTTCAAACGTGGCCGAGAAAGTGTAGAAGATGATCTACGTAGTGGTCGGCCATCGACGTCTACCACCGACGAAAACATCGAGAAAATTAGTGATTGATTTTATCAGACCGGGGATTGACTTTTGAAGAGATAGCTGACACCATTGGCATCTCATCTGAATGAACACACCGCATAATTGCCACCGAGCTACACTTTTCAAAGATGTCTGCATGGTGGGTGCCTCGGCTGCTTTCAGTAAAATAGAAACGCGTTCAACTAAGGATTTATCAAGACTCGAGGCTGATCCAACTGATTTTGTTGAGAAATTTGTGACTATTAATAAAACCTGGTTGGACCACCATACTTCAGAGCCAAAAAAATCAATCTAAAACACGAAAAAGACCAGGATCTCCAGTTTCGAAAAAAGCTAAAGTGGGTTTGTCGGCCGGTAAAGTGATGGCGTCAATTTTTTTGGGATGCGTGGGGTGTAATCATCATGTAATACTTAGAAAAGGGTCAAAAATAAAATAAGTCTATTATTGTAACCTCCTGCGACGTTTAAGTGAATTAATTAAAGAAAAACGTCCTGGATTGTTACGAAGAAAAGTTTCGTTTTATCAGGATAATGCGCGAGTTTACACGTCATTCGTTATTATGGCAGAAAACTATCAGTGTGGCTTCGAATTGTTACCCTATATTCTCCTCATCTCGTTTCATTAGACTTCAGAATTCAGACTTATCTATTCCCAAAGCTCAAAAACCACTTTGGAGGTCAAAAATTTTCTACAAATGAGGAGGTTAAGGCTGCTGTCGATGCATATTTCAAGATATAAATGAAGATTTTTTTTTTAAATTTTTTTAAAAAAAGAAGAGTACAAAACTTGTGGGAGAATATGTTGAAAATAAGTAATAAAACAAATTCTTATCTTTTCATTAACCTGGTTAGGCTACGAACTTTTTAAATGTCCCTCGTATTTTGACGTACGCCGTGCGGTGACCGGCAAAGAAGAATAGTCCCGACCTCTTTTTTGCCGAGGTGTCATAAAAGACGACTAAAGCAATAGTGGTGAGAACAACTGTACACTTTCCAAGACGGTGATGAGCAGCAGCGTCACCATATCCTGCCATAATACACTACCCTCGCCAACTCGCCTGCCAAGCGTGGTAAATACATATTAGCAAACCTCCCCTGAGATGATGGGAGAGGCCTAAGTTCAGCAGTGAACATTCAACGGCTGATGTGGTAATAGATTTTTCCATTCTACTAACATATTCCTCGGTTAGGAGTATGTTAAGTCTCCTTGACATCATAACTGATTTGGCTTATAAACAACGTCTCGGTAAACATTTAAATTAATATAGGTGTTAATGTAAACCGTTGTTTTTTTTAAACCGAAAAGGCATTTATAATACTTAGTAAAGTTGTTTATACACATTTTTTATTAATTCATAGTCAAATAATCATTTATAAATTTAATATTGACAAGAATTATTTTGGAGTAACGACAGTTAAATGGGTACCTAAATAAATAATTTGACTTTCTTTTTAAAAGCAGGCGCTCTTCAGTTACCTAAAGTCAGTGTACGACTCGTATACTAACTCTGATTCATTGTATTTTTAACGCAGGCGTAAAAAGGTGGTATGTATAATAAAATATAAAAATTAATTATTTAATTTTATAAGTTGGCAGTAGTTCTTAGCAAAATACTCTTCTTACATAACATACTTGTATAATTATTTTTATGACATTAATGATTGAGCAAAGCAATTATTAATTAATAAAATAAACTACCACAAAACTATATTCGTTACATAATATTAAACTTGGAGGTTGATTTGAAAAATTCGATCTGTTAGACTAAAAATAATTAGAGAAATTACGAAAAGTGATATTAAAATTGTTTGAAATTCGAATTTAAATATCGCGATGATAAATGTATCATTTTTTTTTTGTCAACTAAAAGTAAAATATGACTCTACACGGTAGTTTTTATATTTCAATAATAATGCTGTAAGTCCTATAATAATACTGTAAGTTCATTATGAAAACATTACTGGTTTCGCTTCGCTACTTAAGGACGTTTGACATGAATGTGGTTAGGTTATTTCTGAAGCGCTGCTTGTTATTTTTGGAAGTGGCAGTCTGTTGCAATGGCTATAACTGATTAAAACATTTCGTCGCGGTTCTAGTCTAGTCAATAAGTTCAAAAACGTGTTAAATAGAAATAAAGCTCCTAAAAATATGTGCCATAGCTCATTGGATTCGGAATGACGTCTAGAAAAATGTTTTTTAAGGGTATATAAGCACATAAAAAATTGCGATTGTTATTAACAAAAAAAGAAAAAAAAAGGTATTTAGTTTTTCGTTACTAACTTTTAAAATAATAATATTTAAGAAATTTTGAAAAAAGATCCTGAAAGAGGAGAAAATTTCCAATAAAAAAGTCCCAACTCCCGGAACTCTATCTATATTCTTTATAAATTTTTTTTAACGCTGGAATTAGAGCTCCGCGAGGGCGTTACGGCATAGGCGCGCCGCATAAAAAGCCGGTTATCACCTAAAATATTTTTTTTATTATTAAATAACAATTCAAAAATTTGAATAAATTACAGTGTAATCTAGACACTTGAACGAAAAAACCCTCGGTGAAAAAAAAATTTTTTGTCGATTTTTCAAAAAGTTACACCATTGTTAATTAACTAATTTTTTTCCAATCTCTGTTTTTATAAATTACGGTATAAAAGTTTAAATAATTGGTCTAAAAATATTTCGCTTCGTTGAGCTCTTTTTGTTTAGGTACTTAATAAAGTTATGCAAAAAATTTTTATTAAAGTTAATTATTTTGCATAAAAATTGAGACGTTCATTCAACACAGAAAGTATTACTTTTGTAATCCATGAAGATAGTGATGATGATAATTAATTGATTGTTTATTTATTATTGTTGTTTAAAAGATTTAATATTGTTAAATATATGTATAAAATAATTATTCAAGAGCAGAGCAATAAATAATGACTCTAGAAGAAAAAAATTAAGTACAAACAAGTTGAAAAAATTGATTAAAAAACAAGTTTAATGATCCTTGCAATCATCTAATATTTTTTTAAAGTATGAAAAAAATATATTTTGTAAACTGAGACGAAGAGATAATGTATAAAAAAATTACATGACTGTACCTACTTAAGGAATTTAAGGCAAAATTTTTTTTTTTTATATTTAATTTTTTTTAACTATCGTCTAATATTTTTAAAAATCTTAAAAAAATATATGTTGTAGATCAATATTAGAGTAATTCGTGAAAAAAAAAACTAAGGTGTACCATACGTTTTTGGCTTTAAGAATTTTTTTTTTTAAATATAATTGCATTTTTACCTATGACCAACTTACCCGATTATCGAGCGAATTTTTCTAGGAATACTAGTTAGTGATATCTAAAAAACCCATAAACATTTTTTTAAATATTGTCAAGTAGATTCGGAGAAAAATGGATTTAAAAAAAAAACTTTTTTTTTTTACTCAAAAACGCGTGATATTTCAGAGTTGAAACTGGGCTGAGATGTTGTCCACAGTATAAGGTATTTCAGAAAAAAAAATTAGCCCGATTGCTTTGGGGGCATTTTTTCCCGGCTTATCTGGCGAGGGTCTTTTTTCTTAAATATTTTTTTTTTATATTTTATAATCGTTTTTTTTTATATTTCAATTGTTTAAAAAATTAGTTAAAAAATTATTTTATTCTTAAAAATCATCATTTACCCTTTACAATGGAATAACAGAGAAAAATTTTTTTTTCATAATTAATTTAATTGTTTATTAACTTAACAATTTGTTATTAACAAATAATATTAACCGTTATATTTTTTTTCGACAACTTCAAAAAATTACAAAAACAACCATATATAACAAAGTTAAGAAAAAAAAAATTTTGTATTTTTTTTTAAAAAAAATTGTAAAAATACAAAAAAAAAATTCTATAGCGTTAAAATTTTTTTATAAATAATATAGATAGAGTTCCGGGAGTTAGGACTTTTTTATTGGAAATTTTCTCCTCTTTCAGGATCTTTTTTCAAAATTCCTTAAATATTATTATTTTAAAAGTTAGTAACGAAAAACTAAATACCTTTTTTTTCTTTTTTTGTTAATAACAATCGCAATATTTTATGTGCTAATATACCCTTAAAAAACATTTTTCTAGACGTCATTCCGAATCCAATGAGCTATGGCACATATTTTTAGGAGCTTTATTTCAATTGAACACGTTTTTGAACTTATTGACTAGACTATCCACGCGCTTTTAATTTTCGAGATAAATATTCCTCTTTTCTTTTTATATGATAACATTTTTTTAAATAACAAGCTTTGAAATATTTATATATGGAATTTTTTAAATAAAATAAATATATTCTAAAATCAGTGGATTGAAACAAACAATAACTTCTATATTTTTTAACAATTTGTATGCCTTTTTATCGTATCGAATATATCTATTTATTTGTAAAAAATAATTAGATAGAAAAAAACTTTATTGCATAGGTATAGACTCGTACAATGAAATTGCAGAGGTAAACAAAAATACACTGCACAAAGATAGTCAATGCTTTTAAAAATCTCTACTAGATAACAAGTAGGTAATAATAAGTAATTTTCATTATGATTATTAAAATACGGAAGGTAGATTATGATAACTAAGCCTATATAAATAAATGGATAATTTGTAAGTAATATAATCAACGGGGAAGTAGTTTCGTACGTCTGCTTATTTCATTTTGAAGGACATGACATTTAAGCGATTTTAATGAAATTGTAAATAAGAGAATAACTTACAAGGTATCATCATCATCATCATTTAAGCCATTGGATGTCCACTGCTGAACGTAGGCATCCTCCATCTTATCTTACAGAATCAGCTCGTTCAGAAGGCTGGAAGTCATCAAACTTGCCCATCAGACGATTCGGAATGACCCTAGAGAACAGGTTATAAATATTGGCTCAGAATTATCCGCCTTATCCACCTTTCTTAAAGAAAAGCCCCACAACGCTTCTGTTCCAGGCTAATGCCCACGAGCAAAATGGCATTAAAGACCTTCCGAAGGACTTGCCACACTAGGTGTTCCACCAGATTTCTAGAGCTAAATATACTAGAGATAAATAACCGCAATTAGAATTTTGATTGATACCCTTAGCTCTTTCTTACTTAAAAACAAATAAAACACTAAAAACATCGATACTCACTTAATAGCTTAGGTTTGGTAAAAAATGCAGGGTAAAAATTACTAAACAATAAAGAAAACGTTTATAGATTTTAATCTACTATTTTAAATAAGTATGTCGAAATCAGTACATCCAAAATTCAGTCTTAAAAAATGATTCCTATAGAAGGATATGGGTAGAGTTTAGTCTCCTCGGGGGGGACTTGTCGCTCCCGAGCGTCATCACCGCGATGCTCGGCGACGACGAGTCCTGGAAGGCGATGGTGTCCTTCTGCGAGAAAGTAACGTCCCAGAATTAGGCCGACGAGCGGGTGAGAGAGGAGGCCGCCGACTTGGCCTCCAACCGCGGACGACGAATGGGGGTGCGTAGGAGGTGCTGCTTAATGCGCCTCCAATAACGCCCCTGTGCCTGTGTCGGGCCAGGATGGAAACCCGGTCCTGCTAGACACGGCGTCGTTGAGACTGTTCAAAGGTGAGCTGGACAGTCCCCATGGAGGAGAATCTGGCCTTTTCGCCGAGGCCAGCCTCTCGCTGGAGGGATCCTGTAGCCTTCAGATCCGGGACCCTCCAACTAAAGCGGCTGAAGGATTCCGCAGGGGTTTAGTACGGTATTGCACTCCCAAAATGCCGAGTCCGACATAGGTCTAAGACTGCCGAGCCGGGCGTCCTGGATATCATCCGTAAATGGATTCCCCTGCGACAAAAAAAAAAGAGTTTAGTCTTCATCTGAATAATATTACATTTAATACAAATAAGAAATAATTTCTCAATTGACTCATATTTCTTTTCATCTTTTCATCCGTCATCTTTTATCGTCTTTTCATCCGTCATACCTCAGTGCCTAAAGTCTATTGTTCGACCTATGTGTGTAAATGATTTAGTAATTATCATACGGATCTGAGACGCGGTCTCTGACTATAGCCCTTTTAAACAAGCTCAAAATCGCACAGCGTGCAATGAAGAGGGCTATGCTTGGTATTTCTCTGCGAGAACGGATCAGAAATGATGAGATCCGCAGACGAACAAAAGTTACTGACATAGCAACAGATTTGCAAGCTGAAGTGGCAATGGGCAGGACACATAGCTCGTGAAACTGTTCTCGAGTGGAGACCACGGACACAATTGTCATTTCGTTTCCATTATCCTCTCTTTTGATTTTTAAACTTTTTCAAAAGACATATGGCACTGGGCTGAATTCCAAAGTGTAGTTGGTATGTAGAATTTTTGGGGTTACTTCATATTTACTTACATGTCATTATTTGCTATATATTGTTGGAAATAATATAAAATCTAAAAATGCACGAGAACCCTATTGTTCGCGCGTTACCTTACGACAATTTGGTATCAGTAAGCCGTTTATATCTTAATGCTGCAAGTTATTTCCTATAGTAGGTTGTAATATGCTTGTTCATTAAATTTGAATATTAAAAATATTACGATAAATATACTTGAATCCGGGACAAGGTGTACAATTAACCTTTTGGTGTAACTTCCAACATGGAAAACATTTTTCAAATTATTTTACTAGTTGAGATTTTTTTTTAAAAGTCAACAATAGATAAATTATTTAAATTAAAATAAGATACTAAACGTTTAGTATCACTTTGTAAAAAAAAATAGCAATTTTTTTTACGAAAATAAAGTTTTACGTCATCGGTCTAAAATGAAGAACGTGAACACAGATAGTAGTCCTAACTACTTTCTGTGCCGATAATTGAGATATTTTTTTTAGAATAATTTGAAGCGCGGCAATATAAATTTAAGATTCTGAACATACTTATAAAGTTTGATCTCTGTTACTCCAAGTCCTCGCTGCATTAAACTCCTATTATTACAAGCCGCACACTCTCTTTCCTATGCTAATAAATAAGCTTGATTTTTAAAAAAAGATTACTTAATATTTTTACATAATGAATTTATTATCCAAAATTATCTTAATTGCTAAAAAAGAATATCTTATATCCATAAATGAGTTTAATCGTGCGGGTACTATTGCCTCACATTTAAGATATCTTTTAGCGATAGTATTGATAAATATCGGTAGGTATTAATTTATATAATATAGATAATGCGGTAATAGGAAGTAATTTAAAATTTTCGTGGACCCATATTTTTTTAACATAATATTTACATAGATAATTATTAAAAATTATTTTCACTTTAAAACAGATTTTACAAACCCCTTAGGTAAAGGATTAAATTTTGTCACAAAATGTATATATATACTTCTAGGATCAATCCTTGATGCCGCTTAAACTCGAGGCCGAGATGCCTCAGTGAATAGAACAGTGAATCTTAAACGAAATCAAATCCGGAGTAGCATCCGTGAGTTTTCAAGTTTAAAAAAAAAATCATTTAAAAAAATTATGTCCTGTTAGGCTATGAAAAAAGATATCTTACGGAATCTTGCCTGGTTCCAAATTTTAGGACATTTTCAGACTTAATTTGCAGTACAGTAACCTTTAAATAAGACACTATTAATAAAAAATAAAAATATACACTCTCAATGATAACTAAATTTTTTTAAGCGGGAGTAAGTTTAAAAAGTGTAAATCTTATATTTATATATATCGAAAATCAATCAAAGTCCTAAAGTTAATTTGTTATATCAGTAGGTACCTATATTATGATTTTTTGTTAGTGTGCACGCAAGTTGCTTACAAGCATACATACTTAGAATTATGGATGCAACCAAGGTTTTAATGGAAAAGTACTGGAAGAAATGTGCACAAATCAACGGTGTAACGAAGTTACAGAAGTTGTGAACATTTCCTTATGAGTAAATAACAAATTCGAAACCACTACATACTAAAAATATTAAGTACCTACACTTTAATCTTTATGTTCCAAAGTGTTTTAAAATTTGTTTTTCCATGTCAAAGTTTTACTCTAAGAGCCGAAACACATAACGGCGTTGCGGCGACGCAACGCTAAAATCGGCAGTTTGCGTTGCGGCGTTGCGGCGCCGCGAAAAAGAGCGTTGTTGTAGGGTAACCAGTTCTTCGTGATTTTTTATCGTGGATATTAATTTAATTATTTTAAATATTATAGTTCACGTGAAATTTGTTAATTATTGTTTGTGAAGTTGTTATTTAGTAGAATGCATAAAAAGTAATCCTTTGTACCGGAAATAATTTTGTGAATCAAGTTTGTATGCTGGTAGAATTTTAAACAACTTTTGTCTCATAAAGCCTAAACAAAATTGAAACGAAGTGATACATAAATTAATATCTTACTATATTAGTTTTATAGATTAAATATAAATAAATAGGTTTTGTCCGCGGCTCCGCTCGCATGGTACAGGCACCAACGGTAGTCGGTACGTAAAGTAGGTACTCTATGTACTTTTCTGTACCCCAGAAAACTGGTATGCAGAATTTCATGATGATCGGGATTCAGGTTAATAGTTAAGGCGTAAAAGCGTAACAAACAAAAAAACTCACTTTAGCATTTATCATATGGATGAAATTATCATAAAATTAATTTACATATTTATAATTTAGGTACATCATACATGTCATTTTTTGAACCGAGTCATAAATTAGCTGTAAATCTTATAGTTAAAAGTGGTTAAAAGTAACAATACCTATAACAACAATTGAGCTGAACTGTGAGCCGTTTCACAGCTCCGGTTCAAGCATATGGCTCATGAGCTTATCTGCAGTTCATAAAAATTCATTGAGATACCCATGTCTAATAAAGACACAAAAAAATAAAATATAAAAATAGACACAAAATGTCAATAAATCATGGTCAACAAGTATGACGTCACAACGCCGGAATTGGCGGTGCCGCGCCGCTAAAATTGGCGGTGCCGCCACCGCCGATTTTAGCGTTGCGGCGCCGCAACGCCGTTATGTGTTTTGGCCCTAAGTACTTTATTTGAAACATGAAAATCCGCAAAAATGTTCGACTGGAATAAATGATTTATTTCTATTTGTCAACTGATTTAATGGAATTTATAGAAATAAATATTTAAATAAATATTGTTAATAGAGTTAATGTTTATGTCTTCAGTAAAGGTTCGACACCACTGACGAACCAGAATATGTCAGCTAACACAGACACACACCGTCACACAATCATAAAATTTTGTAGTAACTACGCAACACGCACACATGCTACTTATGTGATTATTTACGTGCATGTTCATGTGTGAAAGTATAAATCGTGGTTCCTTATACATTTAATTTAGTCGTACAAAATTGTATCAGTGTGTGTGCAATATAAGAGCAACATTAGCTGTTGATACTTTTTTTTTACATAATACATAAAATCTTAATTTTTTATAGCTTTTCTAACACTGACATCATTTTATCACCATCTAATCTTAAATAAATTCCTATAACAATGATAAATATATAATGTGTCTGTGCCCTTCTCGTAAATTTGTCAAATTTATTTAACTTAACCATTTTATCCGTACCTACTCTTTATAATATACAATATTCTCCATCAATCATCTTGTACTTTTATTTACGAGACGTCAAACACACTACTATTATCATTATTGTGACTGTTTTCATAAGCCTTGTTTTGTTTTCAAAGAATACAGTCGAACATAAAACCTTGTCCTTTTTTAGTCAATTAAAAAAGAATGAGCTTATGTTTTCAATCGATATCTGTTCTACTTTTTTATTATATTTATGTATAGGTACAGTTATTATTAATTTTATTTTTGTATACACTTTGTACAGATATGATCCGAATATGATCTTTGTCTGTATATAGGTAATTCGTTAATTCATGTGTATTAACGGCTCTCCATAGTGGCAAAATAGCATGGAGAATTTCGCCAATGTCACATAGAGAGAAAGACATGAAGAAGTTTCATCGGCGCGGTCGAGATTTTAACCTAAATGGCTTTTGAAAACCGTAGAAATCATAAGTATTTAGTGACTTGTTGCGTCGAATATTTGGATTAGATTTAAATATAGCAAATGTCTACGCTACTTGAAGTATTTTAATATACTTTATTATATCGATCAATATACTGTTCTCTTATATTTACGTGAATTTTACTCATTTAATTAAAAGTCTATAACGGCTTTTATCGCGTTTATTTAAACTTTACAGTTTAACAATATTTTAAATTATTTCCCGACGTTTCGGACCCGTTACAGTGTCCATGGTCGCGGGGGACTGAGGTGGTGGGTGTGCCGAATAATGAATCGATCAATATACATAAAAGCAAACTAAAATATTTTATTATACAACACGAACACCTTCTGCCTGATATAAACGAACACAATATATCAAGCAAGTCCAAGCAACTAAATAACTTTTCTATTACCGCAATGTACGTGACAATTTTCTTAGAATGCGTATAGTAAGCTATCCCTTAAAATAGATATATGCGATCGCCGACTTTCCTGTAGACTTATCAAAGAGGAATGTCAGCAGAATATGGCACCGTTTTCTATAAAATCTCCCAAGTGGCTTGACTTTTTCTAACATTTTCAACAATTATCGTATTATTTCAACCTTTTTACACAAAAAGTTGACAAATTGTACACTTAAACACTTTTTTCTCATGAATCACTCTGTCTACTGGTAAAACCGCATGAAAATTCGTGAATTAATTTTCGAGTTTGTCGCTAAAAGACATACAGGCAGATGCGGCGGAGGACTTTGTTTTTTAATATGTAGTGATATAGGTAAATGTTTAAAAATCTCAATATAAAAGAATCTGAAGTTGTTTAAATAATAACGACGCCATTAGTTTGTAACGAAGTATACATATTTGCTTATTCACGTCTTTTGTAAATCTTTGATAATAATGTCTCCTATAAACTTTTTAATATCTCCTATAAATAATATTTGAAACATTGTTTTTGATTTCAATTTTTTTTCAATTATGCTTTTTCTTCATATAAATATTAAAAAACGATGAATTGTAATTTTTATATAAAAAAAGACTTTTGTGCATTTTAGATTGTAATTTATCTTATACAGACAGATTTTTTTTGAACTTGGTTAAAATAAAAACAAAAACCTCTTAAGTCACATTTTTTTCCAACATGCTTTTTTTTGCTGAAAATGGTTCCTTAAAGGGAGATGTGTATTTTGAGTACATTCTTTCCTCTACAAATAATACCGTGTGAAAGACGTTCATTGCTTAAACAACATTAATCAGTGACTTAAGAGGTTTTTGCATACACTACTAGATACGGCAGGAGTAGTTTTATGACGTTTGCATTTCAAAAATTAACTTCTTTTCAACAAAAATTAAGCATCCTCGAAAACAAAATGCTACATAGAGGCAAAATGATTTTCAGTTCCATGTTTTAAAATAAACTGATAAAGTTGAAGTCTGCAAGAGAGCATTTATTAGCCTTTATGGAGTTACTGAAGCCAGAGTTCGCAGACTTTGTGATTTGCTTAATGAAGGGAAGAGTCCTACAGATAACAGAGGACGTCAACCGAAAGCAAATACAGTGCCCCCTAAAATATGGCATAAAATACACGAAACCTCCTTTGCTTTCCTAGGAAAAATACACATTAGGTACGCAGGAAAAGACATTCAATATCTTGATGCACGATTGGATGTCAAAAAAGTCCCAAAAGAACAGAAAACATCATTCGCACCTTCGACATGCATGAGTTTTGAATATAATTCAGATAGAAATGGTACTATCATAGCCGAGGACTATATTTATGGATTGATTAAACATTCATTCTTATTAATAAAAAAACTTACAACTTCTGTTACGTTTCCATCAGTCAAGACTTATGATTTAAGTGGGTCCATCAATAAAAAATAAAAATAAAAAATTAGAAGATTTAAATTTTAAATCAAGTTCAGGATAGTATTCTGGAAGTGCATATGCCATTTTATAACAACATTATTAGGTGGCCAACTGCAAATTTAAAGATGAGAATGATGGAGAATATGACTATGTACCTTAAAGATACTAAAACAAGACAAATTAATATAATTATGCAAAATGTTAATAAGGTTATTTTTAAGTGTAATTTTCAATAATAAGCAATAAGAAATATGATTATTACGATTGTTTTAGTTACATTATATACCACTAACCCTATTTCTTGCTAAAACAACAAAAGTCAAGAGCAGTTTTTCAGTTTTTTTTTTAAATTATTTTTATTAATAAATTATGAAGGTTATTCACTATTTAAATTTTTTAGCACTCGAATACTTTTTTTAAGCGTAAAAAAGTCCTTAAAAACTCATTTGTTTCTGCATGAAACAGTTTTTATTGATTCAATAAAAATTTTAATTGAGTAACTTATGAGATTTTTAAAATGACCGATTCAATTCCTATGATATTTTGTTACATGACAAAAAACACGTCACAATCAAATTAGCTTCTTCATAAGATACCTAAATGTGTCGCCATGATTCTTAAAAATTAAAATTATTATAAAATTAACAAAGTGAGGGCTATTTACATTTATCCAATCTCATTCTCCGTAGATTTGGATAACCTAAGCCTATTCACTTTTACATTCGTGTAAAAAAGTTGAATCACTAGCTTCATAATAGTTGTTTTTAATAGTTTTGGTATCCTACTAATTCGAATGCTTATCAATAGCCGCGTCCAGACTGACCGAGCACGGCCGGCATTGGCTCGCGAGGCAGCCTCGCGAGCCAATGCCTCGGCCGGTGTGGACGCGGCTCGGGCTGCCTCGCGCACACGTTGCCTCGGCCGAGCGGCGCTCGACCGCGAGCCATAATTTGTCGGTTTTTGGCGATGCTCAAAGGCGCCTCAGTCTGAGCTGCTCGTGCGGTGTGGACGGATATAACGACGCTCGCAAGCCAATTAATTAAAAGGGATTAATAAGACTCTATTCGCTTAATACAACTTTACGGAAGTTTCAAAATGTTGTGGGTTTCAAAAGACCCAGATCATTTAGCAGTTGAAACCACGTGATTTATTATCGTATGCCGAAGAGAAAGTAAATGCTCAAAATGGCTCACCTTGGCTCGCGAGCCCCGCTCGCAACCTTTCAAATTTGCCTCGGGTGCCACGGCTCGCGAGCCGGAAGTCTGAGCGTGGCTCGCGAGCCGTGCTCGGTTGGTCTGGACGCGGCTACTGACATTCATGATATACTTTTGAAATGTCAAGTCAGGGTCTTCTTCGTGTAGCTCTATAATACTTGCGTGCGTACTTTTATAGGAGAGATAGTACGGTCGGATAAAAGTATTGAATTAATTTGATAAATATATCAATATTTTAATTTAGATAACTTTATATTACCACTAAATTAAATATATTTTATCTAATTGTAAAACACAATTTTTATTGTAATTTACAAGGAGATAATAATACATAATCGTATATATAAATGTTTTTCCACATTTATACACCTTTCTATCCAAATAAAATATTATCTTACTATAATATAATATAGCGTTGAATGATTTTAATTTTAAAATTTACCAAAAGTAAACGACCAGGATTCTTAGGAGTCATGAAGATTGTTGTCGGACTGCTATCAAATCCGATCTTAGGTGTCCAGTCACACAAAATAGACGCCGTTATGAGACCTGTGAAAGTTAAAAAACGTCTTTTCATCCATCATATCTCAGTGCTTGAAGTCGAAAGTTCTTGACCAATGTATGTTACTAGTGATGACATACTTGATGATGATGATTGATGAATTAGAAACGATGAGATACGCAGACAAACGAAGGTTACCGACATAGCCCAACGGATTTGCAAGCTAAAGTAGCAGTGGGCAGGGGACAGCTCGTAGAAGTGACGATGCCAATGGAGCCGATGGAGCAGAAATTTTCTCGAGTGGAGACCACGAACCAGCAAGTACAGCGTCGGACGGCCTTCCGCCATATGGATAGACGACTTGAGGAGAGTCGCTGGAAGCCGTTGGTTGGAGGCTACTTCGAACTGGTTACTCTGGAGATCGATGGAAGATGCCTTCGTTCAGCAATGAGCATCCAATCCATCCAACAAAACTAATGGTTAGTTTTTTTTCGTGGGTTTTTTATGAGGGTAGTTCGTCGCATTTCCGGTAGCAGGGAGGCGCTCTGCTATTATAATAGATTAATCGAGCCCTAGAACGACAACAATAAAAAAGCGTAATTATTAATTACATTTTATTTAAAGTAAACCCTTTGCGTTGATGTATGTTGCGGATTACATCAGATTTCTCGAATACAATTGTATTGCAAAGCAAGACGTTTTTCGATACTTAAATTTTTCGTAATAATTGTTATCATCATCATCATCAGTTATCAGTTGATTTCTTGCAAAATTTTGTCAATATCATTATATTTTTCAATCTGTTTTATCATGACTTCTAAGATCCTCTCATCCAAAAAAAAATCACTTAGCAATAGCTTTATTTCCGAAAAATCCTTTTTAATAAATGTCAAAGTATTCCAAAATATTAAATATTAATCTTCTACATTTATCAGGTCCATTTTTAAGTATCTTTTATCCTTTTTTATTAAGATATTTAAGGTATAACGAAACTGAAACCGATGTACTCGTACATTAAATTATAAAAAAAAAAAAAAAAAAAAATCATCTTTCGTGTGTTCCTCGAAATCCGTCAAACAAGACAATTACGTTTGTTGAACGTTCAACGACACTTAAAAGAAAAAATCGGCAACGCCATGAAATTGTTTAATAATAATTCGTCTATAAGCTTCTACTTACTAATAATAGATAATTTTGTCATTTACGTATATTTGAGACTTAATTTTGTTATTATATAAACATGATCTCATTTAATATACCTCTATATTAATATATATAGATAAATAAACAAACTATTATTTTTTATCACATAAGAACAATGAAATTTAAGAAATAAATAAATAAATAATAAATAAATATTAACCAACAATCACACCACGTTATAATAACGTAATAATAAGCAATTTAATTGTGATGCATATTTTGCCCATATGTTTGGGACTGTCTGTTGCCATTTATTCATAAAGATAACAAAAAATTAATATCAGCTATCTATAAATTTATATACATATATATATATATATATATATATATATATATATATATATATATATATATATATATATATATATATATATATATATATACCCCGAGAAAGTGGTGTTGTTTTAATTTGTGTCATTCTAACAGAAATAACTACAAACTTATGCTGGTACAATTATAATTACGAGCCACACTCTAAAAGGTCGCCCTTTGGTATTGGATGCATAATATGCAATTATATTATAATTTCTTCTACTCTTTACTTTATCTGACATTGACATAAAAAGTTAATAAGTCTTGTACAACATTTTGTCTATATAAAACTAAGAATTAAAATTTATTTGGTTATCATTTCACGAGATAACCTGCACTATTACACTTACTTGCATTGACGGTAATGATTTTTGTAACCTCACAAAAATGAAGGTGACCTCTTGATGTGGTATTAGTATATCTTACCCTAATTTAGTTTAAAAACCTTATGAAATATTATTCTTCCAATAAAAACCGTAAAATTGTGTAGGTACTGTCTCTAACTGGCGACCATAATTTTTCCCTTTTTGTGTGACATTGGCGAAATAATATGTGCTAATTGTACTGTTGTTATTTCTTTCGTATATTTTTTGACAAACTTTCAAGTAACAAAGCCCCTGTTGAAGCCGGAACCAGGTAGAGAAAGGCCACAGACAAAGAGAAAAGAGCATGACACTTGTCCATGTCATGACATGACATGACATCTTAAAATAATGACGTTTGAGTGGTAGATATTTATACTAAGATACTATCAATGTAAAATAATTGAGGATACATATATAGAGCACTAATCCGGCCCGATTAAAAGCCACATTATTAAAATTAATATTGAATTGTACTGGTGAACCAAAAACATTAGGTTTGGTTAGGCTCTTTAAAAAGTCGAGCAAGTCTGCTATGGCAAAGGACAGCTCTATTTAAAACATAGTTATCAAAATCAAAATAAAAAACAACTTTATTCAAATAGGCCCCACGAACACCTTCGAATCGTCATTTTACAAATTAAAATTTTAGTGATTATTATTTTTTGTAAAAGTAAAGCTACCACCGATTCGGAATGTAGGTTCTGCAGAGAAGAATCGGTTAATATATACATATGATATACAGGATGACTGGCGAATTACTATCAATATTAAAGGAGAATACTCGGTACATGATTCTCATTCGAATTAAGTAAAAAAAAAATAGGTACTTAATTTTTTACCAAATTCCCATAAATTTCAATTCAAATAAATGAAGTCTGGTCACTTTTCCAATCATGCCAGCGGCGCATACACATGTGTTGTACTGTGCCGCTTGTTCACATCTAAAAATTGCCAAAGTTCATATAATTTACCTAGTCAACAAATTTGTTGCTTAAACTAGTAAAATATTTAAGTATTTTTGCCTATTCTAAGTCAGGATTAAAGTGTTAAGGAGGATTGGATCATGCTTGTTTATCCTGCTACCCTGTTAACACGTGGCGGCGTTTGGACGTAGGTAAACTACCTGTTTTGAGTCGAAAGTGCAGCTAGCTGCTAGGGTATCCAGACGACGCGTAAATAATTAGGTAACTGTTGAGTAACTTTACTTAGAAGTTTATGAATATTTATGTTATATTTTTACACAATTCAAATGATAATCATGTACCGAGTATTCTCCTTAAATATTGATAGTAACTCACCATTCATTCTGTATATTAACAGAAACAAACAAATGAACTCTTTCGCTATGTAATAAATAAATAAATTAATGGTATGGATTTTCACGTCAGACGCTGAAAAGACCTAAGTTTTAGTCTTAGCGTCTTGGCCGATACACCATCCGTAACTTAAGACCCAAGTTAAAAAATGTTTTATATAATAATTACCATTATGTGTATTTTTACTCAAGGTCTTGTAAAGCTTAAATAATCAATATACTATGGACATTTAAGTAGAGGAACTGCAGCATATTTGGGATACTGCAGGTAACTTGGAATACTTCGATATCTAAATCAATATAAATACCATTGGTGTATTTTTGTCGTAAACATAACGTCATACGAGACATAAAGCTATTGAGTATTAAAGGCAGGATGCAATCTTGACATTCCGGCTACAAACCCCAAAAGAACGAGACGCCTGATTTGAAAACTTATTTGGCAAAAATGCAATCAGTGATAATCATTTACTGTAATACTTTAAAGTTTAAATCTTTATTATAATTATTTAAAATGTTAAGTAACCTTGTTAGTCTACGATGTTACTATGATTCTGTGAATATTTCTAGAATTAAAAATGTGACATAGAATTTTAGGTTACGATGACATGTTGTTAATTTGGAATAGGTACCGAAAGTGAGTGAGTTCCATTCTGGTTTTTTTATTTTTTTGAAAATGACAACATTTCACAAATATAAAAAGAGAAAGAGATGAGAAAAGGAAGAAGTGGCCGCTGCTCTTGGCGCTATTAGAGAAAAGAGAAATGGGACACTTAATGGCAGCTAAACAGTTCAATGTTCCTAGGTCAATACTTTTTCGATATTTAAATAATAAAGACTCTCCGATAGAATCATCCGATAGTTTTTTAAACAAAATAAGGCTATTTTTTTAATTTATTTAAAAAGATTAATTAGCTATTTAGCTAATTAGCTATTTGGAATAAATACTATATTCCAAATTACCTGCACCTAAAGTCAAATCCCATTTTTGGAGTTTTTTAGTTTTATAGGCATTTTGATAAGGTTTTTGGTTTTTGTTATGTTTGATTTTTATTATTATTGAAGTTTAATAATTTAACAATAATTTAGTGTATTGTTTATCGAGCCATCCCGTTTCTCATTGAATATATTCTCAAAAAACAAACTAGTATTCCAAATATGCTGCAGTTACTCTATATTATGGTATACTTGTTTGAAAAAGTTTGTTTATAAATAAAGTAAAACGTAGATTGGAAATTGAAGAAAACAGATTATAATAAGTATTTCAATCGTATATTGTAAGTAATTAATATAAGTGCTTAATACGCAGTTACATAAGTATTAGAAATACTTAAAACATTAATTATAATTGTATAATTTATGTCAGAACACTTTTATAATTGTCTGAACATATTAAACGTCTTATTTACGTCGTTCAGTTGCATTTTTGCATCACTAATATTATTTAGTTGTTAACGAATGCGTTATGCATCTTTAAATAACATAATGATGTTTTCTGCTATATTAAATAGCGTTAAATGTAGTATTATATAATCTATTTGTCTTTACATAATACGCAGTATCGTTTTACCAATCTCGCATCACGTATTTTACTAAGGAAATGGAAATTTTACAAACGGAAACGTTTTCTATCATAATATCTATTGATATGATATAATAACATTATCAGCGTAGTTCGACTAGTGAGATGAAATTTGCAAATATTGATTGCGCTGCTTTTTATATAACCTATACATTACCTCTGTCTCTTTTATTTTATGCTAGACAAGGACCTATATCTGCTAATACTCTTTTTTATAATTATAATTAAGTATCTTATTAATTAAATATATTTTATATTAGCTTATCTACACAAATCAAATATAAAAATGTATATTAATAGCAAAATTAAAAAAAAAACCAAACTATCCCAATTATTTTTAACGTTACGAAAAGTGACAACCATTTGTAATGAACTAAAATAATAAACTGTATTATAGTCTTACGACTATAGAATAATCGGGATTACTGATTTCAAAAGAATCACAATTGTCTTTATTACAAAGTAAAATGTTTTGTTCACAGATGCATGTCTCAGATGCCAGGGTGAAAGCAAAAAGGACTCCTACGGCAAGCAAGATTGCGTGGTGGTGTGGGGAGAATGTAACCACAGCTTCCATTTCTGCTGCATGTCGCTCTGGGTAAAACAGAACAACCGTTGCCCCTTGTGCCAGCAAGAGTGGTCAATCCAGCGGATGGGCAAGTAGAATTCGCCACCAGAAGTAATCTCCTATATACACAAGCTTACTGATATCGTTCATGTCGTACTTTGTAAATACTTTATGATACAAACCAACTGATCAATAAATTCGTATTATTCAAAAATATTTATCTTTCATTTTCATAACATTTTACAATCAATGATTATAAACTCTATTATTTATTATCTTATATAAGTTTCAAACCGTTACATATAATATATTTTAATTAAAACTATAAAGCAGTAAGCAGAGAGCATTCTAGATAGGCGTAGTTTCGAAATAAGCTTCACGTTCATGTGTACAGAAATAGCAAGCGATTCGACATAACATGTGAAATCTTAAACCGATGACGACATATCGAGATGAAAGTGCCATTATTGTTTTAAAATCAAACACCCAAAAACATTGATATATAAGGGTTTTTTATAGATCGATGCCGAAAATATATAAGTTTTTATATTCTTGTAACTTCAAATTGACAGGATAAACTTTCATACCTCATTTGCTGCTAGCTCTTAGCCGCTCTTAGCTCACAGCTTTATGATTAGAAATTATGCAAAATTATGCATAATTAATTTTTACAAACTAATTAATATAACAGCTATATACTAGCTGTGCCTGCGGCATCGCCCGCACATAAACTTTACTTTACCGACGCATCTACTACTATTATGGCACGGAAGTATCTAACCACGATAGTTTCGTCCCTTAAACTGTTTTACTTAGCATAAAAATAAATCGCAACATTTTAATGTTTATTTTTGTTTTTTATTCTTAATTATTATTGATTAAATGTCATAAAACATAATTTTTCACAATGTTATTACAGTTTTTTGATCACATTTAAATGTAATAACTTTACATACTCTTCTTTAACAACCTCATTTGAAATACTAAATTCAAATTACAATTTATTTTGACACAGTGAAGCAATTTTATTTTATGATTTACATACAAATTTTTTAAGTTGACTTAATACTTTAGCAGTAATGTGTGTTCAAACAACTTTTCACAAAACACTTTTCACAGACACTTTTCAAAAATGAGACAAGTGAAATTTACAATTTTGCAATTTTTAAAAATGTTTATGTATATCTTTCTGGTTAAGTCATTGCCTATCAGTCGTCATAGACATATGTTCTAAACCCTGTGATATTTCTGGACAAAATAAAAGAATTCTAATGTCATTAATCTCTAAGATATTTCTAAGAGCAAAATAATTATTGGAATCGATTTAGTAATCTGTTTCTATTACAAACAAACTCATCTTTTACCTTATAATTAACTATGTATGCAATGATGGTAGGTACCTATGTACGTTTAAATTTATAAAAAAAAAAAAATTATCCTGTTTTGAGAGACTTGTAGTAAAAACCTGTCTATGATCAAGACTATTGCTACTTATTTTGTGTTAAGAGTGAAAAGGAAAAGTTATTCTATTAATTAAAAATTAATTAATATTTGAATGAAATAGTACTCAACTATTATTTTACAAATATTTAAACACTTGATTGTCATTTATAATTAAGTAATCAAGGAAGCGCTTGAAGAGCAAATACCTACCTACATCATAATTGAGTAATATCATGTGATAAATTATACTTCTCGTTGTCTCTTTGTGTTGTAACTGGCTATGCCACGTAGTTTCACGCACACAATTACCGATCCTGTTGGAATTTCGGGATCAAAGGGTAGTTTTAGATGCATTGTGTTTACTATTATTACTGAGTAACGCGATTTTTAAATCCTATACACGTTTTCTAACATGAAAAAATATATTTTTTGAAGTTGGACCAAACAATCCCGCAATTAATGCGTTCAAATAAAAAATAAAATAAAAAAATTACCGCTTTTAATATTACTTTCTTGACATAGATCGATAAATATACATTTAACTAATTCTAATACATTTCGTAATTAGCTATGTAGGTTGTTATGAGATATTTATTTTAATATTAGCTTTTGCCTGCGGCTTCGCCCGCGTGGTTGTACTGATAAATGTAGCCTTGTCCTTCTCCAGGCTTCAGACTATACGTATCAAATTCTTAAAACAGCTCGGTAACGAAGAGAACGTTTTTTGTATGAGAGATACAAAAAACGTTCCTCCACGCTCCCATATTGACCAGTGATAAATGCTCCCAGTCGACACTTTAGTGAATTCTTGTGAAAAGAAGGTCGTAAGCGAAGTGGTATAGGTATCACTTACGCGTTTTTGCGTGATAATTTTTAAACTATGTTATAGCCAAATTAAACAAAATCTCTATTTATATTGTATCCTATGTGTTATTCTGATGTATAAGCTATATTATTGTAATCATCATCATCATCATCATATCAGCCATTGGATGTCCACTGCTGAACGAAGCCCTCCCCCATCGACCTCCAGAGCGACCGGTTTAAAGCAGCCTCCATCCAACGGCTTCCAACTACTTTCCCAAGTCGTCTGTCCATCTCGCGGACGGCCGTCCGACGCTGCGTTTGTCGGTATTTGGTCTCCACTCGACAACGCTTCTGCTCCATCGGCCGTCAGTTCTACGAGCTATGTGCCCTGCCCACTGCCACTTCAGTTTGGAAATTCGTTGGGCTATGTCGGCAACCTTCGTTCATCTGTGGATATCATTATTTCTGATTAGATCTCGCAGAGATAATACCAAACATAGCCTTCTCCACTGCACGCTGTGCGACTTGGAGCTTGTTTAAAAAGACATTACTGTAAAGTTTCATCTAAATCCGTTCAGTAGTTTTTGCGTGTGAGAGTAACAAACATCCAAACAAACTTTCGCATTTATAATATTAATAGGATATGGTGCATGCGTGCACTACGCCTACATAGTAATTTGATAGACTGAATATTCAAACTTTGACATTTTTTGTTTTGGAAATTATCGTATAAATGCAAATTAGTTTAAAAGGCCACTGCCTAAACTCTAAATTTTACTCTATTTCAAAATCTATTTTTTTTTTGTATTGACAACATTTGTTCAAAAAGCGAGTATTAAAAAAAATAAGCTTACCATTAAAATTTACGAAAATACCAATTTATAGTTTTTCATTTTCATATTTTCAGTTAAGAGAACTCCATCCGTTTAGGAACGTTCAAATTTGTAAGCACTTGTACTGCGCTTCGAGTTTAAATGTATAAATTAAAATTTGACAATTGATTTGACATTTTACGAATGACCAACTTTGATTGAATTCCTACGTGATATTGGCGGAATCAACTGTGCTTCACTGGCACAACTGAAAGGCATAAAATCAATCAATCAACTATTATTGGAAAAGATTCTATCTACTGTCACTAGTTTGGAATATGAATTAAAAGGAAAATAACCATTAAGAAACTCAATAGTTACCCTAATTACATTTATTTCTACTACTTTTATTTGACTCCCTATATTGTTGGATTATATAGCATATCCTTCTTAATTTATGATGTCATGTTTGGTCAAGGAGTCGGCAGATATTTTTTCACAATCATACCTAAATTTTGTATCATCATGAAAATAGACATGTGTATTATTAAATGTATATTCTTCTCTCGTTACTTCACACAAATATGCTAAAACATTTTTTTCAACAATTTCTTAATTTGCTAACCAAGCGGATTATATAAGAGCTATAGATTTCTAGGAAAAAAAACACCTAAATTAGGGGATATGATTACCTACTAGTCCTATATTGATACACGAATGTTTTAGACGTAAAAACAATAATCTTTACAAGTTATTATAATTAGATTATAAACAGCTCATAACGTCAAAAGCTATAAAATTTGCATTAAGCATGATCATATTTGTACACGAAGATGTCAATCATGTCCTTACTTTTCTAGATATAGAACTACGCAGATCCTACTACCTGCCATGTACCGCTATTAATATGGAAAACTAATATGATATGTGCATATGTATTTATCGTTAAATACAACACATTATGAACATTCAGAATAATTCAATTAAATGTTAACGAATAGTGAAAAAGTATTCGAGTATGTTGGGTTTTCTGGAAGACTAGCTTGGTTAACAAGCTTACCGAGCGTGGTGAGTATTGGCAAGCTCTCCCAAATATGATGAGGGTGACCTACGTTCAACTGATGTGGTGGCGGTAGTGGTAGTATACAATAAAGCGTAAATAAATAAACAAATTTGTTTTTTTTTTTTTATTTTTTTTTTATATTTTTCAAGGGAATTTTTTTCATTCAGGGTACATTATATTATTATTACAGTTGACTCTCGATAATTTGAAACTCAAGGGACCGGAGATAAATTTCAAATTGACAAGAATTCAAAATAACAAGTGTTTACATAACCATGAGGAGGAGGGGGGGGGGGACTCAAGTAAACAAGAGTTTGATCAAAATTCGTGATTTATTATTTCTATATTATTATTATGTATTAACAATTAAATACAATGATACAATTATTCACAAATTTTTATTTCGAAAAGAAGTCTAATCTTTTTTTGAGTAAGCGATTTCAGTCTATCATTGTCCAACGCTTCAAATTATAGAGAGTAGGGACGCCCGGACTTCAAAATTTCAAATTATCGCATGTTCGCGAGCAAGATACTACCTAAGTTGAAGGAACTTCAAATTACCGAGGGGACCAATTAACATTGATTTTATTCAATGTATCGAGTATTTTTCAAGGGACCGGAAGAAAATTTCAAATTATCGAGAGATTCAAATTAACGAGTGTCAAATTATCAAGAGTCGACTGTATTTTGTACATATCCATATTTTGTTGTCAATGTTTTACAGATATCATCTCCAATTGCATACTTAATATATAAGCTATAAAATGAGATCAGGTCAGACATCAGATCCCACGTGAATACCTTATTCAAAGTATTAGAATGAATATTGCGTTTGTTATCGAGAATGTTCTGCTATAATGAGAACAAGTAGCATTCTGCGTAATTTACATAAAGACGTTTTACAGCAAACCTTGTCTGGCTAACTGTTATGTTTTATACTTTAATAAAATAATAAAAATAATATAAAGGGTTGGGAATTTTTTTTAAATATTAAATTAAAAAAAAATAATCCTGAGACTTTATGATAAGATTTATAGAGAAACAATAATCAAGGTGAGTTCATGCGAAAAGGCACGCAAGCAAACAGTACAAAAGTGTTTTACAAAATTCTCGCCTCAAAACATTCGGATATGTTTTCAGAAGAAAAAAATAGGTTATTTAGTTAAAGAAATAATTTTACATAGACGAAGCAATTTTTTTGTTTTCTAATTAAAAATACATAGTCCTTACATACGTGTTTAGTCCTACATATTAACTATTGTTATTATAAATATAATTAACCCCTCAGCCACACTATGCTCCTCGCGCTGCTCGTCGCTCTGCCATGAAAGTTGCCCTAGCGGCCACACTATTCCCTACTCGCGACATTCATTGCGTTACTCCGCATTTCAGTACTCGGCTTAAAATGGACGACAACATTGCGGTAGCGTGCGCTTTATGCATTTATAGTTTATCGAAGTATGTAAAGGTTTTACAAAACAGTGTATTGAAACGACGTCGTCCTCGTCAAAGGAAATGCTCTATATATCTATTGTTTATGAATTACTCCATTTAGATTCGGGTCTGTGGACATAGAGGGCAAAAGCGCTCTCTCTGGTTCCGGCTCGCGTCTTGACGTCCACGCTTATCGTGTGTCTCCTTATAAATATTTAAATTAAATAGTAAATAGTACAGTGGGTGACATCGATTCATCGTAACAGGACGAAGTAAGTGCGCGAATGTGTGGCTGGTCACTCGCGCTCGTATTGCCGCTCCTTTGACTCGCGCCACAAAAACCGACAAAAAATGGATCGCCGGGCAGGACGAGCGGCATGACGAGCAGCATAACGAGTAACGCAGCCACACTACTTCTCTGCCCACTTCCCTCGCTATTTCCTTTGTCACTCGTCGAGTGTGTGGCTGCAGTATAAGATGCTACTATTTAGATACTAGAATATGTTTTATAATTAAACTTGATAGTAAGTAGGTACTTGCTGGTTATGACTATACGTTACATTTAATACATCTTGTAGAAGATAGAGAGAATAGAAGAATTTCGTTAAATTTTAATATACAAAAAAATAATCCTGAGACTTTATGATAAGATTTATAGAGAAACAATAATCATGGTGAGTTCGTGCGAAAAGGCACGCAAGCAAACAGTACAAGCGTCCGATCAAATGTTTTAAAAAATTAAATACAAAGCATGATACTCGTAGTCAGTTTAATAAATAATTATCACTTATTCGGTAAACAACATCTCTCGAAAGTTTGTAACTATTTTTAATGTATGTTTTTAAATGTAGGATAGGATATAGGTAGGATGTTGGAGATAAACATCCCGTATAATTTTATAGACTCCTAAAAATCCTACTCCTAAATTAATTCTAAATTCAGCTAAAATTGCCCAATAGATAGATGCAAGGACAAAGGCATGGTAATTCTAATCGCAATGGTATTTCTTAGTATTCAAATAAAAGTGTATTAATTCTGCTAGATATTAGTAATGCATTCAATACCGTGAACTTTGATTTAGGTATTATCTGACATTTTATGTACTTTTAACATATCTCCAGAGGTAACTGACTGGTTTCATGATTAGTTTCAAGGATGCCGGCCGTGAGTCAGACCTATTGACTCTCTTTCTAACTGGACTATGGTTAGTGCTGGCGTACCGCAAGGTGGCATGTTGTCTCCTCTTTTATTCTCTATTTTCATCAATTACATCATTAAAGTTATCTCTTCTCTCTATCACCTTTTGCTGACTATCTCGAGATCTACACTTACTGCACTATTTCAGAATTGCTACAAGCTATATCTTGTAGACTTATTAGCAGTAGTTAACTGAACTAAATGCTCAATAATTAATCCAGATAAAACACAATCAAGTATAATAGGAAGCTCTAAATTAATTTCTCTTAACAATAAATCAAAAGGACAAGTAAAACCAAAGAGGGCTCAGACAATCACACTGGAAAATACACATCCCCCCTTCCGTATCCTGATTCGGTCATCGGCACTCGCCAGTCACTCGCCCTGGAGACAAAGGATCGTACTCAATTGCCCCATGCATACTGCGTGGAAGTCTCGAACTGCACCGTCAATAGTACAGCTCGAGGACCCTCAGAAGCCATGAGGCACTGAGTTGAATGCCTGCTTGTAGTCAATCCAAGCAGCTGAGAAGTTCCGATGGTTGCATTTGACAAGCTGGCCTGCAACAGAGCCAATGAGAAGGAGCTCCTTTGTGCCGCGACTGCTTCTACGAAATCCGTTCTAAGCTGCAGACAAGATATTAAATTCGTCAATATGACGAGAGATCTTGCAGCTCAAAACGGATGTCAGTGTCTTTTAGATGGAAGTCAGGCACGTTATGTGGTGGTAGTCGGTAGGGTGTTGGTAGGTTCCGCAATGTTCGTAGGGTCCGCGGTGTTGGTAGGCCTAAGAGCTAAGTGAGTGGTCCCAGTATTGAAAAGGTTCGGAAGCGTCCTTCGCTCACTCACCTCTTGGTATTGTTGAGCCAAGGTCGCATGGCAGACGGAGAACCCTTTCAGCCAATAGTGATACAGGCCGTTGACCCCCGGACTTTCCCAGTTCAGTGCCCGCCGGACCGCATCTGCTACGTTCTACGGAGAGATGGCGATCGGTTTCATCGGTTCGATATTAGCGCATGCTTCCTGAACCGCCGCAATCCAAGGGCCCTACTCATGCTCTACTTCTCGTGACCATATATTTCGCAAAAAGGCGATGAGGTCAGACGTGTTCGGTCTTTGGGAAGCAGAGCTCAGCGTCGGGTTGTCCATCTTCCTGTAAAACCTCTTCTGATCACTCACGAAGACGCGATTTTGTCGAAAGCGCTCAACTCTCTCAGAGTACCTATGAATGCTCTTCTCCCGTGCCTCGATTCTCTGCTTCAGGCCGTCGATACGCTCCGTCAGTTTTACAGCTGTCAGGCTGGTCAAGCCTGACGTCTAGCCCGTTGAGAGCTATTCTAACGTAGCGCACAATCCTTGGCCTAGTATTGCCTGACCTGAAGCTTTGCAGTCTGCCAATGAGAGCCCTGGCCAGGCTGATACGGCATTCTATTCTCTTCTTCCAGGCTAGTACGTCACTACTCTTATTAGTAGTGCATCCAGGCTCTCGGGTCTTGGCTCCAATGAGGCGGTGTATCGCCAGAGCGGCACCAAAGAGACAATCTCGTGCGCCAGATATTTACGTTTTTTTTTCTGTTTCGGCTTCACGAGGTTTTCGTCATGCGGGATGGTAATGTCAACTAAAAACACCTTCGACTGTGCCCTATTCATCACCACGATATCAGACTTGTTCGCCAGTATCGTTCTATCCATGGCGATAGGCAGGTCCCAGAAGAGCCGGACTCCGTCGCATTCGAATATTGGCACCGGTTTGTACAGATAATACGGAATCCTCTGTTCCAGGAAACCGTACATTAGAGCAAGCTCTTGATGAAGAATCTTGGCCGCTTTGTTATGTCTGTGCAAGTACTCAGTGTTGGCAAGCGCTGAATAACCTGAAAGCACATGTTCGAGTGACTCGCCGCGATGACGACAAACTCGGCAGAAGTCGGGAGCGCCATCCTTCAGAATGTGCTTTTGGTAGTTGTTCGTCTTAACCACCTGATCCTGTATTGCACAGACAAAACCTTCAGTTTACCCAAAAAAGTCCCCGAATAGCAGCCACTACATGGAGACCTTAACAGCCACGTGAGGTGCGTGGAGCGCCCTGTAAAACCGTCTATGCTGCTCCTTCTCCATTCATACGGTCTCCCGGTCAGAGGTGCTAAGTACAACCGGTGTTCACCATTCCTCTTAGGCCAGGGATAAGGGGGTGAGACCTATTATTATTATTATATTGTACAAAATTTATGTTCAGCTTGGCGATGAAGAAAAACATATTGAATTATTTGTGTAAGTCTGACGATATTTTTTGTCTTAATATTGAAATGTACCTTTTGCTGACACTTGGAAAAATGTTTAAAACTTATTGACGCCTAAAAATATTTAAATGTATGTAACTGGGCAAGCGAAGAATGTATTTGAATACTCAAAATATAATTAGCAACGCAAATTGATCAATCAAAATATGTATATTTACAGCTGTAGCTGCAGGCATTTCTAAGAATTACCGACATTGAACTCTCAAGCAATGGATTTTTGTACTTGTTTTACAATTCCTTGAAATTAACATTTATGATTATCGATGTATCTTATATCTTTAAACGAGCAATTCTTGTATATATATATAAACTCTTTTGCAAAAAAAACGGGCACTTAAGCAAAGAACTATTTTATAGTTACTATTAGTTTGTTTGACAATTTTAGGTATTGTTATCCTCAGAATTTTATAAATTAATTAGGAAGGAATAGTTTTCATCAGTTTTATCATAACATTTTAATTAAATTATTAAGAAATAATGTTTAAGCTCAAAACACTATGATTGTACCTGCTCGCTAAATAAAAATGAAACGCGTTAATTTCTTTGTTTTTCTTGAATACATTAAAAGCAGATAAAAGTTTAGTATTGAGTGTGACCCCCTCTTGCTGAAATCACAGCTTGCATTCGTCTGGGCATGCTAGTGAGTATATCTTTTATGGTTTCTTGGGGAATACGTTCCCACTCCGCGGTAATCACATTCTTTAGCTCTCTGATGGTCTGCGGAGCCGGCTGCACTGATCTCACTCGTCGCTTCAGAACGTCCCAGACTTGCTCTATGGGATTGAGGTCCGGACTTCTAGCTGGCCAGTCCAAACGACGAATTCCGACTTCTAGCATATACGCATCCACACCGCCAGACCGGTGGGCGCGAGCGTTGTCGTCCATAAAAATTGAGTTTTCGCCAAGAGCGGTTAAAGCGGGTTGTGCATAAGGAATTAGAACTTCCGTTATGTATCGGTGTCCAGTCAGTGTACCGTTTTCGATGAAGACTAACTCCGTACGAACCATAGATTTTATTCCTGCCCAAAACATAACAGAGCCCCCTCCATAAGGTGTGATTTCTTCAAAACATGCCTCTGCAAAGCGTTCTCCTCGTCTACGTAGCACTCGCCGACGTCGGTCTTCACCATGCAGAGATATCCTGGCTTCATCGGAGAACAATACCCTATCCCAGTCTTCATGAGTCCATGACACACAATTTCGAGCGAAGCTAAGCCTGGCAACTCGATGTCCACGGAGTAATTTAGGGCCGCGTGCCGGGCGATGACTGTGTATATTAGCAGCGAAAAGCCTCCTCCTGACCGTCCATAGACTAATTTGCACATTTCTTACTTCTTCGAGGGTGTTCTTGAGGTCCACATAAGAAGATTTGCGATTTCTCAACGCTTGACTAACTAGAAAACGATCATCCTGTGGTTCGGTACATGTCTTTCTGCCAGAACCAGGCCTTCTCTTGACGGAACCGGTCTCTTGATAGCGCTGCCAGGTCCTTTGAACTGTCGACCGACTCACATTTAGCCTCTGAGCCACGAAGCATTGACTGCAACCTTCTTCAAGCAGCGCAATAATTTTGCTCGCTTTTATCACTTTATCTACCATTTTCAAGATTGCTAAACAGCAATAACAATACTTTTAAATGTTAAGGACACCAGATAATTTAATAAAAATTGACAAAAAGTTAATTAGAGTCGATATTAACTATAGGGAATTCGCGCCACAAAATGTAGTTAAAAGTTATTTTCTTTAAAAACCAGGCTCAGTCAAAAATTTGAATTTGGAATGTACTCTTATAAACATTATGGCACTTTTATAACTGGCCAGTAACATGTTCAAATGATTAAAATCTTTTTGGTATTTTATTTTTTTCAGCCAGGAAGAAAATCGAAACCGCCCGTTTTTTTTGCAAATGAGTATATATATAATCGGAATCTCGGAAACGGCTCCAACGATTTTCATGAAATTTAGTATGCAGGGGGTTTCGGGGGCGATAAATCGATCTAGCTAGGATTTATTTTTAGAAAATGTCGTTTTATCCCTTTTTTCAGGCAATTAAAAAATATCGTTAGAATACCAAGGTAAATTTCGCTGTCATTTATATGTTTATAATAGCTCAGATGTGAACCGGGCGGATTCGAAATAAGAAGACTCCCAGGTTCGAATCCCGATGTCTCCAGACCTTTTCTTTCTTTTTTTTTTAAAGTTCCTTCTTTTGTGAGAAAAACTATTATTGGGAGGCCTTAATACTAACTGGATGACCGAGCTTTGCTCGGTATTTTATTTTTTTATTTTTTGTAATTCGTGTTTTTTGTAAACTATATTTACATACAAATTATGAACTAATGATATATGAATAATATTTTTCGATCTTACCGAAATAATAATAAAAAAATATGAACTGGTTATTTAAATAAAAAATCACGAGTACAATTAAAAACTGTTAGAATATTTTTAGAATACGAAGGTAAATTTCGGCATAATCTACAAGATTATAATAACTTAGGTGGGAAATCAGTATATCTGGGTTCGAATCCCGATGCCTCAAGTCCCACTTTTTTTTGCTTTTTTTTTCAAGTTCCCTCTTTTGTAAAAAAAAGAACTATTATTGAGAACCCTGTACTACTTGGATTTCCGAGTTTTGCTTTTATTTTATTTTTTGCTATTATTTTTTTTTTTTTTTTGTGAATCGTTCTTTTTTTTTGGAAATTATATTTAGATACGATAGAACTGATGAAATATGAATAATATCTTTCGGTCTTACCTATATAATAATATAGTATTTTGTGTCACAAGGGGATGAAAGTACTATTTTTTTGACCCTCATATGAAATTGCCGAGCAGAAGGCGAGGGTAGCAAACATACGGGAATGGATGTAGACTTTATTAGTAATTTCGTCCCAAGTTGTACATACTTTTTTTTTCCTACCTAGGACGAAAGTTCAGGTTTTGTCCCTTTTTTTTTTTTTTTTTTTTTTTTTTTTTTTACGCTGGGAAATACGTTTACGTATCCCGCCGCCCGAAGGTGACGGGTATGTGGGACTCGCTGACTGCGAGGTCAGAATACCCACTAAAACCCAGCGGTGCCCTCGTCGTCGTACAAGGACGCCACGGGATCGCTGGCGCATGCCACCGTGACGCCCCGACGGTTGGCTTGCCTAAGCGGGCCGCCTTCGGTCATAGAGCACTCGCGGGCACCGTGAGCGCTCTATCTCCGCTGCACCAGAGACCGGCGAACGAGGGAGACTGCGGCAGGTCATGAAGACATAGCCGCAGTCTCCTCCGTGACCTGGTGCGATGGACTTTGGGGAGCGGCCGGGGTCTTTGCGACCGCTCTACCCTTCGATTTGGGGGGGCGGCAGTCCCGTCCCCCCATCAAGTGAGCCGCCGGTTTGCCGGCGGCTGCACACACGGCACAGCGCAGAGCTCCGGCGCAGTTGCGGGCAATGTGCCCCTCTACGCCGCACCGGAAGCATGCGCCGCTGCGGTCAACCGCAGCCGGACAAGTCGGGCGGGTATGCCCGATTCCCAAACATTTGAAGCAGCGCATGGGGCGCTGCTCCAAGACTTGCACTCTGGCCGAGCTCCAACCGACCAGGAGCCTGCCAGCCTCAGCCAGGGCTTTAGCGGCAGGGATCGGGCATCGCACCACAGTGCATCCCAACCCGCCCGGTCCGACCACGATTGCGCCAGTCTTTATAGTGCCGGCATTGCACTTACCCACCGCCGCCACCGCAGCGGCCACCATCTCGCAGGAGATGGAGTCGTCCAGCCCAGAGATCCGCACACCCGCGAGCTTCATAGGTTGTACGACTTTCGCCATGCCTCCCAGCGCCGACTGCATCGCGTCCGCCAGGCGTCCCGCCGCTTCCGGGGTCTGCCCCTTCGGCAGCTCCAGCAGCCTGGCCCCAGTCGCGGCACGCCGCAGTTTGAGGCCGCCGACAATGCCGAGTTCGGCCAGATCTATTGTATCTGCCGCCCGCTTGAGCAGGTGGCAGTACGTAACGCCCTTGCTCTCGGCGTACTCGTCGAGCGTGACGAGCACTGCCGGAGAGCGGGGGGCAGCCAGCTTCGGCTTTTTCGCCCTCTTCTTCTTTTTCGCCGGTGGCTGCGGCTGCGGTCTCTTCGGGGCCGGAGTGGCGGCGGCGGCGGCGGCGTAGGACTTAGGCGCCTTCTTCTTTTTCCGCTTGGCGACGGTAGTCCACTCACCGTCGCCAGCTTCAGCTGCGTGAGCCAACTCCTCGCTCACGTGGTTTCGCCTACTACGAACCGGAGCAGGCTTGGCGCTAGAGGACGGCGCCTTCTGCGTCGTTCTTTCCTTCTTTTTGTCTGCCGCAAGCGGAGGCCGGAGTATCTTCGCCGGCAGGAGGCGATCTTCTAGGCCGGCGAAGCGGGCGTCGATCATCCGCCCTACTGACCGAATTACCGACGCGCTCACTTTCTCGGTAAGGCCCTCTTCTGTTCTTGGTAGACAGGTGGGAGCGGCATTCGACGAGCTCTGCTCTCGGAGCTCCACCACCTGTCTACGGAGGTCCTCCAGGTCGCGTCTCAGGCGGGAGTTCTCCGCCTGGAGCCGACGCACTTCCTCCGAGGCTGTCCTCTGCTTGAGGGCCTCTACCACGGACTTTATGGAGGCCGCCGCATCCTTCAGGGCGCGTTGGAACGTTTCCTTGAGGTTGCCCGACCTCGTTGCCACAGTGCAGATGATGTCCACATCTGTGGCCGCCTGCCTTGCCAACGCGTCAGCCGTGCGTGGGTCGCCGGTGTCGACGCCCAACGCTCTGCGCCCCTCTTCGGCCGCGCGCGCCTGCTCCAGGATGGCCTTCTCGGCCTCGGTGCAAGTCTCGTCCCGCTCGAGAATCCGTTTTTTGCATCCGGCGAGGATCAAGCTCCCTCCGCCGGTCGACGGTGGACTTCCGTGGGGCCGCTTGCCCCTCCTGCCATCTTCACTGGCTATCGCCGCCGAGCTATAGTCGTCGGAGTCGACAGGAGTCGACTCCTCTCCCACATCCTTCTTCCGATAAAATTTGAGTTTCAAAGGTTCCATATTTGTTCCCACGAGTATGGGGGAAAGACGGTCCGCCCAGGCAGTGCCCCCTGTACCTGGGTAAGCCTAGCGTAACTCGTCGCGGGTGTCGGCCGGTACCCGGACGAGGATCGCAGTCGAGACTGATCCACCCGTCAGCCATGCATCCCCTCGCGCTGCGTCGCCGCTTAGGATTCGGGGTAATTTTTTATAGAGGTTTTCTTCCTCGCGGTCCGGCCGGTTAAGGCAAGACCCTCGGTCCCGCACGTAGCCGCGAGACATGACCACGACACCACGTAGCGGGATTACGAGAGGACGGTGAACGACTAAGACAGGCCTAGCCGTTCTGTCTGACGGCAGTGTGAGTGCACGTCAGACCCGTCCGCCTCCGTTGCTTCACCGCGCGCGAGCGCACTGGCACCGGAGCCCCCGAGGAGACGACTGTCCCCTTTACGCCATGCGGCCGCTCAACGGGGCAACTCTGCGTAACAGAGCAGTCCCCGGAGCGCTGATCGCATACCTGGCGTTCCCCCGAGTCGGTCGTTAGCCGTAGGCAGCAGCAGTTCCGCAATCGCAACTGTGCAGCTGCTGCTGCCTACGTTTCCAGGGTGCACCACGCGGAGGTCACCGACTGTAGCACCCCTCAGGTTTTGTCCCTGTGAAGCGGGGACAGAAAGTGTCACTTTTGTCCCGTTTCACAGGGACTAAAATCGAACTTTCGGCAGAGGTAGAAAAAAAAAAGATATAAACTAATTATTTAAATAAGAATCACGAGAGCAATTAAAAACTGTTAGAATATCATTAGAATAAGAAAGTAAATTTTGCCACCATCTATAAATTTATAATAGCTCAGGTGGGAAATCGGACGGTCTCGAAAACGGAAGATTTTTCCTTTTTTTTTCAAGTTCCTTTTTTGGTGAGAAAAAATATTATAAGGATCTCTTTTTATTTTTTTATTTATATAACAAGTGACTATTGTTTTATTATTATATCGGTAAGATTGAAAATATTATTCATATATTATCACTATGTAATTTGTGTCTAACAATAAATATAGTTTAACCGAGCAAAGCTCGGTCATCCAGGTACTAAATATTAATGATGGACGAATATCGCGAAGTCAATGTGTTTTTTTAATGCAATGGTATGTTATTTTAAAGAAGGAAGTGAAATAACAAAGAACAGCTCATTTCAAAGTAAAAGACAACAAACACATTTGTTGCTCAAAATATTAATAAATAAACAAAGATTTTTTTTTACGTTACAAAATTTAAAAGTATTATAATATTTGTAATTCATTTAAATAATTAAAAAAATTCCCGATACAATAAAATCTAAAATAAGTAAAAATAATGTATTTCGTATACTTTTTTATTTAATAATATTGTACGTGAAACTTCAGCGCGATAGGAGGTGGGGGACCGTGAGACGTTAGCAGATCTAGCATGTATGTTACTGTTAAATGATAACTTGTAACTTCTCATTTTCACTTTTAAAAAAAGTGTTTTTTTTTTGGTACATTTTTTTTTAATATGTAAAACATTTGCTCTTTTTTTTTTTGTTTGAAATGTGGTTCTACAGAAATATGCCGCCGATATGATGATGGATTCAGGAGATATACGATAGAACGCTGCTGGTAGTTAGTACGTTGCAGAATTACTCTACTTATTTTCATACACATCATCATCATATCAACCAATGGATGTCCACTGTTGAAAGTGGGCCTTATACATCAACCTCCAGAGCGACCGATTCAATGCAGACTCCATCCAACGCCTTCCGGCGACTTTCCTCAAGTCGTCTGTCCATCTCGCGGACGGCCGTCCGACGCCGCACGAACTTTATGCTTTTCGATACGTGGTCTCCACTCGATAACCTTTATGCTCCATTGGCCGTCAGTTCTACGAGCTATGTGCCCTGCCCACTGCCACTTCAGCTTGTAAATCCGTTGGGCTATGTCGGTAACCTTCGTTCGCCTGCGAATCTCATCATTTCTGTTTCGATCTCGCAGATAAACACCAAGCAGCAAAGCCCTGTCTTGAAGTTGGACCTACCAAGTTGGACATTTTATCCAAGATAGATGTACTCGTCAACAACTTCGAGAGTATAATTTCCAACCGATTGATGATCAACATGATTTTTGTCTTGTCAATACTCATTTTAAGGCCCACCCGTCGGGAAACTCTTTCAAGATCACTGTGCATAATGCTGTGGTCTTTCAGGGATTCTGCCATAAGCACGATATCTTCGGCAAATCGAAGGTGAGTGATGTACTTGCCGTTTATGTTGATGCCGAATCCTTTCCATTCCAGAAGCTTGAAAGCATCTTTCAATGCTGCGATAAACAGTTTCGGAGAGATGACATCTCCCTCTCTCACACCTCGCTGCATTGGAATCTCTCTCATGATATGCTCCTGTACTTAAACCGACATACTAGCGTTATTTTAAAAGGACTGTAACACTTTGATATACCGCTAGTCAATGTGGCACAGCTAGAAAGACTGCAACACCGCCCAAATTTCTCATAGTTTACAAACGCCAATCACAATGGCCAATTATACTCCTCGGCCTTTTGTATAATTTGCCGCAGCGTATGAATGTGGTCTATGGTACTATAGCCGCAAACCGGCTTGTTCGGGAGGCTGAAAGGAATCACTTGGACACGTCACTGGACTTGCCTATCATACGATTCGTTATGAGCCTAGAGAACAGATTATAAACGTGGCTAAGAAGCGAAATGGGCCTATAATTCTTTAACAGGGTGTTATCACCCTTTTTGAATAAGAGCACCACCACACTTTTGTTACAGGCTTCCGGCGATACGCCCTCGAACAAGACGGCATTAAAGAGTGTCTGAAGGACTTTAAGTACCAGTGTTCCACACGCTTTCAGAAGCTTTGACGTAATACCGTCCTCGCCCGGTGCCTTATTGTTTTTTAACTGTCCCAGAGCCGTACTAATCTCGTGGAAGCTGATGTCCAGGTTATCTTCGGAATAATGTCGGGTTAGCTCGGCTCGTGGATCTTCAGCCGAACTACAAACAGGTTGGTTAACCGAGGTATATAATTGTCCGTAAAACTTCTCGACCTCTCGCAATATCTGAGCTCGGTTGACGCTGTACCTCCATTCTCTCTTTTCGGCCTCAACAACCGGCTTTGACCAACAGACGAATCCTTGAAAACACTTTGGATCCCCGATTCCGCTCTATCTTATCTTTAATACGTTTTGTATTAAACACACGCATATCGTGTGTCAGATATTTCCATATCCGTCTGTTAATCCACCTATATGCTTCAGCGTCACCAGAGGAATGCAAGTTTAAAGAGCGTCGTTCTTCCATAAGACTTTGTGTTTGGTCAGAGAGTTTTCGGTGGTTCAGGTTTGTAAAATCGGCTCCCGACTGTATGGACAGTGTTCACCAATCTGCTGTTTAAATCGTCCACAGTAATCCTCAAGACAATCAAAACGATTAGATGATTCGAGCTGAAAGTTCTTGGAATTTCTGGATATGTGCGTTAGATGATCGCATTGTAGACTTGACCAGGCGTGACCGTTTCAGTTTACCACTAATATTTAATGTGCCTCTAACCAAAAAGTGATCCTCCCGGTTTTCACCCTATGGACCACGGAGACGCCATTGACTATTTGTTGTCTGGTTATCATGATGAAGTCTATTTCATTTCTAGTGGAACCATCAGGGCTTATCCAGGTCCATTTCCTGTGGGATGGCTTCTGGAAGAAGGAGTTCATCATTAAGAGTCTGTACTTCTCCCGAAAATCGCCAGTTTCTGTCCTCTTTGGTTCCGCTGTCCATATCCAAATTGCCCCACTATCAGCTCATCGTCTCGTTTTTTGCTTATATTTGCGTTAAAATCTCCCATGACAACATTGGAGTAGGTTTTATTCATATGTATGGCTCTACTGATGTCTTCATACATAGCCTTATATAGACTTCTTCATCTGGGTGTGTCGAGGTCAGTGCGTATACCTGTATGACCTTCAGCGAGTATCTTTTAGATACTCTGACTATAAGGTATGCAACCCTGTTCGACATACTTCCTGATGGTCACAATGTTACCAATGAGGGACCCGCGGACCATAAACCTGACACCTCCTTGGGACTGTTGGTCGCCCTCCTGGTAATAGAACAGGTTATCGGAGTTCAGGGTTATCGTGTCCTCCTCTTTCTTCGGACTTCAGATAAATCCAGTATATCCGATTGTAACCTGTTCATTTCCTCCTCCACCTCAACAATCCTTTTATTAGACCTCAGATTGCCAATGATGTGTGTGACTAGGGCCAGGTGTCGTCGTAGATGGCAGTGGAATCTCACACGGAAATTCTTAGCACCCCCTGCCCTATCGTTACCCGAGCCGCTGCCGTAGCTGGGAATAGTAGGGCCATCGGGACTGGGGGCCTGGGCTATTTTTTGCTTGTTATAAGGGAGGGGGTGTTGGCCAATACTCGCCACGCTGGGCAGACGTGTTGGCGAGCGCAGTGTGTTATGTCAGGACATGGAGACGCTGCTGCCCATCACCACCCTGGTCGGTGCACACTGCACAGTTGTTTACATCGCTATGGCCATCGTCGCCTTTTACGACTCCTCGGCAAGAAAGAGGTCAGGTCTATTCTTCTCTGCCGGTCACCGCATGGCCAACATCTCACACACAAGAATTATCAAATGAAAAAAAATTTAAAAATCGCGTTTAACAAAGTTACCCACAACAAAGTAAAAAAAAAAATTTGTTTATATTCATACACGTAACGTTCACATGTCAACCGTTCTGGTGTAGAGGTGGTGCAAGTTCAATAACGCCGGTGATCGCGGACTCGATTCACGCTCGGGCAAATATTTGTGTTTGGTCTGGTTTTCTGTCCTTGTGTCTCTCCTTGATCACGTAAAGGCGTCGATCTCGGTTTTTAACATAAACACGATAAACATATTACAGGCTGTTCATTTCAGTTCATACACATACTATTTTGAAAACGCAATTGAATAATAATACCAGTATCTGTCCTTACCTTTATAATATTGAATATAGATTTTCATAATAAGAGAAGGTCATATTACAAAAGTAGGAATAGACGTTTGTGTAAACAATAAATACTGAGACGACAGTATTTTAAATGCAACAAATATAGAGAACGGCGAAGGAAATTTTAGTATAATTAAGTTATTCACGTACTTAGCAAATCACGTAGTGTATCAAAAGAAACACAACTATATATGTATTTATTAACGAAACACAATAATAAATTTTATTACCGAATAAGTTTTCGAAAATTCAATCAAGGAAAAAAGTGATTTTAACAAGAAAAATAGTCAATCATGTATTGCAGTATTATTATCCTAACATCACAGCCTTATGTTATTTATTTAATTATTTACGATTACACATTTTGACTTTCATCCACTCTCCCAAGGGAGCCGGGTTGAATTTTGGGATAAAAAGTATGCAATATCCTAATTCGTAATATTCACTCCGATCATGCCAAGATTCATTCAAATCCTGTCAGTGGTTTGGGAGTGATGTGCGGCGAAGATATAGTCAAACATAAAAAATACAGTTTTAGCAGCTCTAGTATAAACTATACGAGTATAATGCCCTCCAAAACATATTTTTAAATGTATATAATGTATAGAATTACCTAAACCTGTTAGTTTCATTATAATTATTGATATATAGATAATTGCCATTTTAGTAAAAATAAAATCAGTTTCAAGAATGCCAAGCCAATGTCGATTACATAATAGTTTTTCTAAAACTCGACATCAAGACAAGACAGACATTTTAGACTGCGTTGACGTAATCCACAAAGTGGTGAATTTGTAATCACCAGAAATACATATATAGAAATTCATCGGTTTTATGTATAATCTAATCACACAAATATAACTATAATCTAATCCCACAGATATGTACTAAAACATTAACTATAAAGTTAATGCCTTGGTGATTAATTCGAAAAATAAAAAATATCAATAATTTTTTTTATTGTTTTATGACGCAACCTTTGTAACGCTAATGGCTGAAATATACCGAGTGAATGGTGAGTTACTATCAAAATTTAAGGAGAATACTCGGTACATGATTCTCATTCGAATTATGTAAAAAAATAGGTACTAAATTTTTGACCAAATTTCCATAAAGGAGATGGGGACTTTTGGGCCAAAATGTAATAAGAAGAGATATGGTTTAAAAAATTGGTTATATTTTTTTATCTTACAATATAAAAAATCAACTTAATTCTGAATCTGGAAGCGGAGAAAAATGAAAAAGATTGTTTTCATCAAATTAATCGGGTATCGATTCAACTAAAATCGATTACAGAATTAAAAAAGAAAGGAGTTTCTACTACTTAATTAACTCAAAGTATTTAGATGCACAATATTGAAGTTGTAAACGATAAAGTTCATTTAAATAAAGTTACATTAATAGCGAAAATATTATTTAATATTAAAAAATAATATCGATTTCGTATCGATTTAAAATAAATCATATCTTTTGTGACAGCTAACAACTGACTGACATTGATACTAGCCGTTTATTTTTTACCTACATTTCCTAGATGACATTTAAATAATAATAGAAGGAGAATTAAGTATGAAATACATTTAAAGGTGTTTTTTTTATTCTGAACGATATTTATTAGTGTTTCAAGTTACTGATATTTGTAATGAGTTTTTAAACATTCTTCACTAAATATAAGAAACATTAGTGCTTTAAGAAGTTAGTGATCGAGTTTTTTAATAGACAATGTAACATAGGTTATGTTTTACAAAACGTTTAATAACTCGGCTCTCAGATAGCCAAAATATAGAAAATTTTCAGCGAGGGATCTATAAGCCTGAATGCATTAATTGATACCATTTTCATTTCATTACATTTTGGCCCAAGAATGTATGGAATCGTATCCATCTCCTTTCAATTCAATTAAATAAAGCGTTGACACTTTTCCAGTCACGCCGGCGGCGCGTGCACAAGTGTTGTACTGTGCCGTTGTTTGTTAACAAAATTTTAATGATAAATAAAGCAATAAACATAGACGATTGAAATTGAAAAAAAATGTTAACACAATCTTATCTGACAATCAAAAGTATTCTGAAAAATAAAACTTTTATCTTTATTATACTTACTTTGTTTATTGTTAGTAGCTCTTTATTTGCTACAATTTTCATTGTAAAATTTTGTTAAGTACACATTTAATGCTTATTTTCACCGGAAATCGTTAGTAATAAGTTATAAGTATCCCTGTTATCGATGGCAGATATCTTAAGAGATATGTTTATATTATTATCCCTTGCAATTGCAAAGATCGTAATAAATTTTATTAGTTTCATTATTTAAACCTATAAAATATTTTTATAGCGAAGGTAAAGTCAGGATAAAATTTAAGTCTTTTAAACAGACAATGATTCACATCTAGGCCATATGATGACCAGTACCATATGACGGCGCCAGGCTTATTAAAGATGTAAAATACATACATTGTTTATATTTTATACTTGAATAACAAAAGAATTATAATTTATTTCTATTATTATTATCGGTCTTACTCATAAACGTTTCTTAATATTTAATCCATTGCTTAACAACTGATCAGCAAAAACCTCACTCATAAACACTATTTAGCGTTAAGAAGTCGTTAAGTAATGCGTAAATCGCTGTCAAAATTAAACCCTGCCGAGACATAAGTTAACCCTCGTTGAGCGGCAAGATGGCGGATTTCACATAAATCAGCTGTTCTATGACGACGTCTGATCTACTTACTTGCGTTTGTTTGTTAGTAAGAAGAGATTTAGAATGAAATTTCCTCTATATAAAAATTAATATATACTAAATTAGCGTTATCTGTCTGTTTAATACAGATATTTAGAGGTACCTAATTTTAATTATAATAACATAATTTAAATTAGGTTATATCTGAAGTAAATTTATTAATTTAATATTTAATAAGCTTTGTTGAATTTTGTAATTGAGGATCCGACTACTACCCATCAAAATAAAATTGATTAGAAATTTTATTTTGATGGGTAGTACTAGTAGTCACTAGTAGTGACTCACTACAATATCGAGCTTCGAGAGTTTTCTCCATAATGTTAATAGATGTCGCTTGAATATTATTTTTAACAATTTCGTTCATTCAATTTCTCTATCTAATCGATTATTTTGGCTATAATCTGTGCCAACCATCTATGTATCGTTCTTTGTTCGTTTCTTAACTAAGTAACAGCTAGTCAATGTTTATAAGTAAACAAAAGTTAATCCTTGATTTATAGCTTATGAGTGAATTAACTAAACGGTGGCTAAATATTACTTAACGTGATTTTTATAAGTAAGACGGTATATTTATATCTAATACTTCTGTAGGTACATGTTAACACATTCTATATGTCACTAAACAACTTAACAGCTGAACTGATGTTATTTATTTTTTGTATATCGGCTTATTAGATCTTTTTGTGTATTATTGTTATATAAAAAATCTGAGTCATTAATCTATACTAATATTATAAAGCTGAAGAGTTTGTTTGTTAGTTTGTTTGTTTGTTTGAACGCGCTAATCTCAGAAACTACTGGTTCGAATAGAAAATTCTTTTTGTGTTGGATAGCCCATTTACCGAGGAAGGCTATAGGCTATATAACATCACGCTACGACCAATAAGAGCTGAATAATAAAAAGTGTTACAAAAAACGGGAACAAATAATCTTTTTTGAGAGCTTCCGTTGCGTCCTTTATTATTTCTCTTTTCGAGACTTTTTTTAACTATAGTTCCAATTTTAAAGTAAATATAACAACACGCTTTTACTGAGAATTTTCGAAAAAAAAAACTCAATACATTAATCATACTCAAAAACATACGTTGAACGAGCCAGGAATCAAACCTGAGATCCCTTGCTCGGCAGTAACGCTTGCGACCACTTTACCAACGAGCCGGGTACCTACTCTTAGAGTAATTGTGTAAAAATATTTAAGTACGTTTTTTCCTCAAATTAACGCGGGTCAAACCGCGGGGCACAGTTATTAATTATAATTATATAAATTTGACGCATACCTAAAATAAAATAATTTATTTTATTTCTTATGTATGTATTTCTATGTATTTCTTGGGAAACAGCATAAAATAATACGTATACATTTGACAAAACAGTAAGTTTTAAGATTAGGCAATAAAGTTTCTGCTTTTAAATTAAACAATGTTGAACTTGAAAATAATATCAAATATAACAATATTATTTAAATCACAAAACCATGATATATCAATTATTTGATTTGTTGTTGTTTTATTTGTACCATGTTTTAAAATCTTTTGCACGCCTCATAAGAAAAGTGTTGTGGTAGGTTCTACTCTCACTTTACGCAAAACGAGTTATTTATCGAACTTAAAATGTCTCTATTTATGGTATCTTGCACTTGTAAAATTATGTATACACACATATTAAGAAAAAACACTATTTTATCACTCATGATACTTTTAATGCCAGTTTTGTTATTTTAAACGAATTAAAACAGACGTGTGTCTGTATGTGCGGATCCTGTATGTGGTCACGATAACGAACGAAAGACTACACTAATCAAGTTATTTTTTTTTCTTACCCTTCAATATAGTTAGGAATAGAACCCTATTTAATTTCGCAGTCTAATTCGATGTGGTTCATATGTTTTTAACACTTTAATTGTGAAAAATCAGATTATGAGGCGTGCACTTTTGGATTTTCCAAACTATTTATAATTATTTTAATTGAGTAATTATCCTACATCGGGTCTACTCTTTAATTAAGTACAATGAAATAAACTACCTTGGCGTTGCATTCCATATTATCCGATTATCCAGATTTATATATTAGAATGCTCCATTTTAGAACAAAGTTTTTTTTTTCTTCAAAGTCCCACCTGGAAATCTTGACAAAAATTTTGAGTTATTACAAAGACCTTAATTTTGATTTTAGGCTGCTGCTCATGAAACAGTAAGTTTTCCATACAAAATCCTATGAAAAACCATTTTTTATTCATTTCTTCTTCCGCTCGCACAGTAAGTTTTTTTTAAGTATTTTGCAATTATTTAAACAATATTTTATTATATTATTACCTTCAAAAAAAGTCCAGAGAGACTATATTAACCAACAATCACACCACGTTAACCTAGCCCCGTGGTAAGTTCGTAAGAACTTGTGTTACAGGTACTAGGAACGGAAATAAATATAAGATATAAATATATATATACATAAATACACATCCATGACCCGGTGCAGACATCTATATTCGTCATACAGATTATCTGCACCTGGCGGGATTCGAACCCGCGACCGCTGCGTAGAGTGTCCAGTTGCCTGACCACTCGACCAACCGGCCGTCAATAAAGACAATAAGAGACTATAAGAGACTACTCAATAAGAGACTAATCTGTAAGTTGAATATTTTTTCATAAATCGTCGTTCTACTCGAAAAATTCCTAAAATAGCAGTAGTAAATTATATTTATTGACTAAACTATTGATGGTAGAAAAAAAGTTAGAAATTTTGTGCTCTACAAATTTTTTTAAAACATTTTTCTGTACCACTCATAGTTTAGCTTGTACAGCTACTCAAAGCATTAAATTCTCAAAAAATCACTTTCCGACTATTCCGATTTGTATATATATATATATATATATATATATATATATATATATATATATATATATATATATATATATATATATATATATATAAACTCTTTGCAAAAAAAAAACGGGCACTTAAGCAAAGAACTATTTTATAGTTACTATTAGTTTGTTTGACAATTTTAGGTATTGTTATCCTCAGAATTTTATAAATTAATTAGGAAGGAATAGTTTTCATCAGTTTTATCATAACATTTTAATTAAATTATTAAGAAATAATGTTTAAGCTCAAAACACTATGATTGTACCTGCTCGCTAAATAAAAATGAAACGCGTTAATTTCTTTGTTTTTCTTGAATACATTAAAAGCAGATAAAAGTTTAGTATTGAGTGTGACCCCCTCTTGCTGAAATCACAGCTTGCATTCGTCTGGGCATGCTAGTGAGTATATCTTTTATGGTTTCTTGGGGAATACGTTCCCACTCCGCGGTAATCACATTCTTTAGCTCTCTGATGGTCTGCGGAGCCGGCTGCACTGATCTCACTCGTCGCTTCAGAACGTCCCAGACATGCTCTATGGGATTGAGGTCCGGACTTCTAGCTGGCCAGTCCAAACGACGAATTCCGACTTCTAGCATATACGCATCCACACTGCCAGACCGGTGGGCGCGAGCGTTGTCGTCCATAAAAATTGAGTTTTCGCCAAGAGCGGTTAAAGCGGGTTGTGCATAAGGAATTAGAACTTCCGTTATGTATCGGTGTCCAGTCAGTGTACCGTTTTCGATGAAGACTAACTCCGTACGATCCATAGAATTTATTCCTGCCCAAAACATAACAGAGCCCCCTCCATAAGGTGTGATTTCTTCAAAACATGCCTCTGCAAAGCGTTCTCCTCGTCTACGTAGCACTCGCCGACGTCGGTGTTTCACCATGCAGAGATATCCTGGCTTCATCGGAAAACAATACCCTATCCCAGTCTTCATGAGTCCATGACACACAATTTCGAGCGAAGCTAAGCCTGGCAACTCGATGTCCACGGAGTAATTTAGGGCCGCGTGCCGGGCGATGACTGTGTATATTAGCAGCGAGAAGCCTCCTCCTGACCGTCCATAGACTAATTTGCACATTTCTTACTTCTTCGAGGGTGTTCTTGAGGTCCACATAAGAAGATTTGCGATTTCTCAACGCTTGACTAACTAGAAAACGATCATCCCGTGGTTCGGTACATGTCTTTCTGCCAGAACCAGGCCTTCTCTTGACGGAACCGGTCTCTTGATAGCGCTGCCAGGTCCTTTGAACTGTCGACTGACTCACATTTAGCCTCTGAGCCACGAAGCATTGACTACAACCTTCTTCAAGCAGCGCAATAATTTTGCTCGCTTTTATCACTTTATCTACCATTTTCGAGATTGCTAAACAGCAATAACAATACTTTTAAATGTCAAGGACACCAGATAATTTAATAAAAATTGACAAAAAGTTAATTAGAGTCGATATTAACTATAGGGAATTCGCGCCACAAAATGTAGTTAAAAGTTATTTTCTTTGAAAACCAGGCTCAGTCAAAAATTTGAATTTGGAATGTACTCTTATAAACATTATGGCACTTTTATAACTGGCCAGTAACATGTTCAAATGATTAAAACCTTTTTGGTATTTTATTTTTTTCAGCCAGGAAGAAAATCGAAACCGCCCGTTTTTTTTGCAAATGAGTGTATATATACTAAAATTATGTTTACTAAAGTTTAGGTCGCATTTGAAATTAAAATAAATTCCTTTTATTCGTAAGTCGTAAAATATTTGACATTTAGCCAGAGTTTATTTTTCTACTATTTTTTGTAAATTTTGTATCCTTATTTATAGCTTAAATAGTTAAAATACAAGTGTAACAGCAGCAACATTGACCCGTTTCGCCACACCCGGCCAGGCCTCCGTAGACGACCAATCACAGGGCGGCACCACAACCTGTATGTAATCAGTATCTACTTTCAACGGTTTAGACTTCGGTCAACCTTGCAGAATGAAATTATATTGCATCAGACAACAGTCATATGTTTATAATCATCAATATATTTATTCGTACCGTCTCAGTATAACGATTGTAGTCAAGTTAGGTTCTTTTTTTTACCCGACTGCGACAGAAGGAGGGTTATGTTTTTCGAGTGTATGTATGTAAGTATATACGTATGTATGTATGTATGTATGTATGTATGTATGTCCATTTCTTTGGCACTCCCTACAGCCCAAACGGCTGGACGGTTTTTGACATATGAGGTGTCGTTGGATTTGTCTAAATTGTAGTAGTGACATAGGCTATATAAATTTTCAAAATGGCGCCCGCAAATGGCGGAATGAGGGGGGGGGAATTGAATTTTTTTTCTTACTGTAGCAATATGGGTATCAAATGAAAGCTAGTAAATTGTTTTATTCTTTTTCGTTTATAATATGAGTATTTTACGCAGTCGGGTTTTTTGATTTTTTTTTGATTAATCATACTTGTTCAATTTACCGCTTATAAGTTGCGCGTTGTTGATGATCATTAATGTCCTTGTCCTTAATCAAAGAAAGACCTATGCCCAGCTATTCTTGATTAAATGCTAGCTAGTTTCCTATCATAAAACTAGTACTTAATTACGACAAATTAATGGCTAATGGGATTTTAGCCATCCATAAACATTTTTTATAAACTCTAAATTCTTTATAAAAATTGTTAAATTATTACCGTGATAGCAGCAGAAGCATCTATTAACATATGATCTCAATTTATTTGGCATTAAAATTTTATTTTGGACTATAGATATCGAATATATGTACATGTTACTAATTATATTCCGTAATATTTCGACAAATAATGGTTTAATTTTAATCAAACACATCGCAAGACGATTCGGCCGGGTGCTTTCACTTTGATTCATTGCATGTACCTTATCGTTTTCAGTTGCGGCCACCTCAGTATGAATTGACCTTTACTATAATTCGCAAGCAGTAATTTTCCACTCTGCCACACAATGAGCCAATGTTATGGTACCATACACTTTGCGTACATACATAACGTACGGATGCAATGTGAGAACTGGTTTGTTTTTCATGTCTGTTTTTGATGGTTACCCCAAATCGATACGATTATAGGATAAAATTAATATAAATAAAAGTTACATATATTTTTAAATATCATTTGAATTTTTAAAAAGATTTTTTTTTTTAATTTCATGCTTCAGTCTAACGTAGTCCACTGCTGGACATACATTGGACGGACGCCCGACACTGCGTTTGACATTACGCGGTCTCTATTCCAGGATACGTCTACTCTAGCGGCTATCGGTCCTGAGCTGTGGTCCTGAGCATACCTGACCAGCCTACTGCCACTTCAATTTGCTTCTACGATTCTACGGGCTATGTCGGTTACTTTGGTTCTTTTTGGATAAACTCATTTCTGATTGTATCATTAAGAGAAAATATTTCATACAATTCATAAATTAACACAATATTTGAAGGTTTATGTAAAAAATGCATAACATTGATAACAAATTGGGAATATGTAGACATTCACCACTTTGAATCGTCGTAGAGAATTAATTGCATTGCTGAAGAAACTTTTAATTAGTGGAATTTACAAGAAATGTATCTAATCATATATTTTGCGAATCCTTACTTCTTGATGTTTATGCTAAAATCAGATTGCGCATTGATTAGAAGCAAAAATATTTAACCTTCAAGTACGCAACTAGTATGAAGACCTCGACACTATTTTACTACATTAGGTGATATTTATAATTAAAAGTAAACGAAAGTTGTAGTAACGTCTACATTTTATACTCGGGAGAAAAATATTCGATATATTAGATAATTTTATGACGAACAACTTTTATAATGACCTCAATTGACTTCCGAGCAATAGGTCGCGAAATATTATATTTGCAAATAACTGCTTTTCGTGACCTTTTGACTTTTGTAACTTTTTTAGCCGGCATGATATCAATGTCGATTTTTCACATCTTCATTATAACGCCGTAATAAAGATGTATACAAAATTTCAGCTCACTAGGAATTTTTCCGCAGATTGGGGCTTAAAATGCCTAAAATGACTAGATTATAACTATAGTTCCACTTTTAAAGTAAATATAACATCACTCTTTTACTGAGAATTTTCGAAAAATAAAAAACTCAATAATACGTTGAACGACCCAGGAATTAAACCTGAGACTCCTTGCTTTGCAGTAACGCTTGCGACCACTCGACCAACAAGGCGGGCTCAAAATTGTTTAAAAATATTTATGTACGTTAAAAGTAAACTTTTCCCTCAAACTAACGCGGGTGAAACTGCGGGGTACAGCTAGTCGTCAATAACGACGTTCATAAATGCAGAGAAATTTTAAAATCTCGTTTTTTAATATTTTGTAAAAAAAAAAAAAATATTTAGAACTATTTTTTTATATTTATTCACGTCGCTTACATACAGGTTGGTCACAGAAGTGTGATACCTACATTTAAAATAAAAGGAAGTTCAATTTTAATCCATAATTATAATAAAACATATCCTTCACGTCATACATACATACGCTACTTATATTTTATATATATATATATAATATATAAAATGTGAAAAATTTACTATGTTAAAATATGGTAAAACAAAAACAAAAAAGAAAGAAAAATACATATTATAAAAAATTACTTTATTTTTGTAGCCACAGTCATAGTCATCATCAAATCACTATATAGATATACACAGTTACACACGGTTGATTTTTTTTCTTTCATAAAAAACACTATTAGCTATTTTATAAGTATTTATTCGATTGAAATGTTAAGTACCTATGTGTACCTAGTTTTTATATAAATAAGTAAATATAATACAATATTTTTGTAGCTCCTACTTCCTACTGTCAAAAACGTTTCGACTTATATGTATTTTATTAAGGTAAATATAATAAAATATCGAACCGGATTCAATAATAGCTAGAAGTAGCGATGTCTACGCGGAGGACACCGCTGAGCATTTACCATAAAATTTTACTCTGCGATTTATCACAGGACTTACGTGGTACATATTAAAAATTTACTGTATTGTTTTATTACAGTAATAATATTAACTGTACCTTTATCCTGTAGTCTTCGGTGAGAGGTTATAAAATATATTTACAGCATAATTATGTTATAAATGAAAATTAATTTAAAAGGTGTGCTAAAAATTTAAAATGTGGAAAAGGTGTCTAACTACTAGATAGTAGAGCATGTAATAAAATGACAACTGGAACAGTGTTTCAGTGGTATTTACATTTTGTATACAATATAGATTATACTATTAGCCCAATCGAATTAGTATTTTAGATTTACAAAAGTTTTTAGGAGAAATTTTCCTACGGAATTCGTTGTTTTCCTAAAATTTATAAGAATCAAAATTGTAGGAAATTTTATTTGAAACAACTTTGTTTATAACAATTTTTCGCGTGAAATTGAAAATAAACGAGTTATTCGATAACCAAAAATTTGCCCCCTCTTTTCGGGTATAAATCGAAATAATCCATCCTATGGAAAAATTGACAACCGAATTCCGAAGGAAAATTTCTGCTAAAATTTTTGTAAATCTTTGCCCGTTTTTTAAGCTAATCCGACTGGGCTATAATCTAAATACAAAGGTGCATATTTTTATACATTTCTTATCAATGCATTAAGTTACTGTTGCGTAGGTGAACACAATTAGGTACTATTATTTACGTTTTTCTTAGAAAACACGGCGATTAAAAATTATTGACATAAATTGCAATGACTTAAGAAAAAAAAACACCGTAATGAAATAACAAATATTTTTTCAATCTTTCTAAACGACTATTTATTCGTAAACTATACTTTCATTAACATTTAATTAATATGGAATCTATTTAATATTCGTTTCGAATAAATAATGAGTATGATCGTAATATTTCATGTACTGGCACGTTGAATACATCCATAAAATTAATTCGCTTCAGTTTGATAGGAAAATTCCGTCTTTAATCGGTGACAATTACGCCAATATAGCTGGTAACCGAGTCCGGCGCAGTCAACAATAATGTAAGAGTGCAAGGAGTTTGATTCTTTATAAAACACTGAAATATTGTTTTCTCAACACGTAATTCAGGATCCTTCTTAAATCAATATTTAAACATAGATTTTTGTAATCATCTAACTTAATATTATTTTGCAGAATTTAAGCAAACGACAAATTTAAAAAACACATATATTATAATTTATTATTTAAATAATTATTATTTTATTATTGAGCAGAGAGGTATGATCGCCATTTTTAACGTAAAAAAATCTTCATTTATTTAAATTATCAAAAATAGAACACTAAATCGTATAAAAAGTGTTTAGTATCTTAGTCAATAATTACGAAACTGTACTAAATAATAAATTAAAAAAGTTGTAAATATATATATATTTACATATATTAATTACAGTCATTAGTCATGTCAGAAATTGCCAGCTTAAATTAAAAGTTTAGCCAATTCATAAATATTTCATTGCAAAAGCATCTATTAAAATTGTGTATAATACTTATTGCACACTGCCTTAAGGGATCATGGAATACAAGAGTATACAAAATACTCCATAATCTTTAAAATTAACAAAGAAAGACTAAGACCCAGTTTCACCACTTGCTATTAAGTTCCGGCTAATCTAACTGCCACTTTTTGACAGGTAATTGTATGGGTTATCTGTCAAAATAAGTGCCAGTTAGGTTATCCGAAACTTAATGGCAAGTGGTGAAACTGGCCCTAAATGAATTAGATTTTGTTAATTAAAGGATATTGATATGAGATGTATGCATAGTTTTAAACTTAGTTTAATGGTTATGAGCTATATTATAAATAAAGTAGATTATAAAGTTTAAGATAGTCTAGGTAGCAAGGTAGTAAGCAAATAAGATAGCGTATGAAACAAATATAGAACGTTTAGAAAGTGTTGTTCTTTATGTGTGTGTCTGTGTGTAGGTGTGTGAATTGGAGGTGTGGCAGTTGCGAGCTGCGCGTACGGTTACGACTTGACTATCAAAGCCAACGGCCTGATACGCACACCTACCCATTACTGACATTGACTGTACACACTATTGCATTAATTAATACTATATTTTTTTTAATATTTAATTTATTATTAGAAAATATGTATTTAATTATGAACTCATTTCGAATAAATTAATGCGAACCTATTTCATCTTTTGTTTTAAAACCGCATAAGTAACGCATTATCTTATATCGGTGCTGGCATTTCCAAGACTTAATTTTATTATTGTACTGAAAACATATGTTTTACGTTGCATAAGAATTACAATACTTTCCGTCTATGACGCGCTCAGCTTGTGGCAGCCTCTGATTGGTTCGTTCCACCAAGCCCCCCGACGTCATACAATATCATGTTACCTGTTGCTTCAATACCTCGTGACAAAAAAAAAATACAATACAATTTTTGTAACCTAACTACATATTCATAAAGTATAATTATGTATGTATGAAAAAGAAAAACTATAAATTCCGTAGGTATTTTAACAAAAATGTCAAGTATTCTTCGTTGCATCAGACAACCTTGGATTGTAGGCAGTTCAGCACTAAGGACGTGACTTTTTATAAAAAATCCCAGATAAAATAGGTAATCAATTTTATTTGAAAAATCAAGAATTTTTACATATATAATCAGTTGATTAAATATTTTTTTAAAGAATTATAATGGTTTGTGCATCACTCAACCCGCAGTAGAGTAGCTTGTGTTATTGAGCTCCAACCTTCCGTTTAATTATAGAGCCTAGATATTTGCCTAGCAATGTACCAGGCTGCTTTAATTCAGTTAACTTTAATTGTGTCTCATGGTTTTGCTCGCATAAGACTCGATCGCGTGCGAATTAGAGAATAAGTATAATATCTATGTCTGTTATCTTAATAGTTTGCCATGGATGACATTTGATATGGAGAGTTATATAATATAGCTTTTGTGGTTTTAGAAACAAAGAATAACAAACATGGATATACCATCTATTTATATAAAGCTTAAGTTATGTACCACATATATTATACATACATATATCGTACACCGTTTTTAGGTAGTAGTACGCACGATTCCTCAAGAAATGAATTATTGTTACTCTCAAAAAATTTATACTAATTTCAAAAAGATGCTGCGCTTGCGCTGCATGCTGAGTGCCCTAATTCTAAAGATATTTATATATTCTAAAGATATTCATATATTTTATGCTGTCATTTATAAATATTTAACTTTGCAAAGTAAATTAAATAAGTAATAAATGTGAGTGATGAATTGTGGCAATTGAAAAGTCATGCGCAATTAATTTGTCGTAGATAAGTCTACACATGTGAACAAGAAAAACAAAAAGATACGGCATATTATATGTATAAAACACAGAAATGGTAATTAGTAACTAATAACAATTAACAATTAACTAGTACAAAATAATTCAATAATATAGCAATATTTCAATATTCAATAATAAGATTTAAAGTTAAAATGCTAACAGGGGTAACAATATTACGTAAAAAAAGAGAGCCATTTAAGTAGTTATGACTAATTGTACTTAAGATAAAATATTATTTCGGCAATTAAAGCATGGTATTTTTATACCTATATATAAAAAAACGTACCTAATATGTTTTTTTATTACTAATATTATTTTAATTTACTAATATTTTTAGTAAATTATTTATCCCTCGTTATGTAAAAAATAATACTATATACTACTTCGACTTATAAAATGTTTGTTTTCTTCAATGCCAATGACAATTTTATAAGGACTTTTTAAAGGTTATCGAGTTCGACTTAAAAGCTATACTAACATTTGCTGAGTGACATGTAAATAGTTTTATTTTTTATTTTAATTATATGGACAAGTGTATTGTGTTTAAATATTTTACGGAAACATGCAACACCCACACTAAATAGTTTTCGTATTGGGTGTGACTGCGCTCACGCACGCCCTTCAATGCAAGGGTCAATTGAACGAAAAGTTCATAAAAAGTTAACTGATGATAATAAGAATTGTTAACAAACATTAGATGATGTGCGTCAACCATTTTTGACGTCATTGATTAACCAACGATTGATGCAGTACAAGTAACCAAGGTTGTAGGTAATGATTTACCTAATTAATTACCATTATTAAAGTATGTCAACATACTTTATGTGATATTATTATTATTGTCATATGTAAAGTTTTAGCTAAAAGTTTATAGGTACATTAATTTTACTTTTTCTTATACTATAATATATATTTAAAAAGAAAAATAATAATAATAAGTATTCTTTATTGCATACCCACTAAAAAAGAACAATATTTGTAATGAACAAAGAAAGATGTACAAAGGGTCTTATCGATAGACGTCGCTAGTAGAGCGATCTCTTCCAGAAAACCTTTGGGTATAGGACTTGTATATATGTATAACTGGTAGGTTAAACAATAAATTTAAGCGCTCGTGCTGCTTAATTTTTGCTTGGTGCTAAAATAAAAAAAATATATAGACGAAGAAACTAGAACCATGAAATTTCTTTAAAAAAATGTAATGAGGCTTCTCCTCGAAACCGAGTTTATCGAAGGTTTGAAAAACTTGTACATTGTAAGACCTCCGCTAAATTATTCGAAATCTTTTTGGGTCTTATAATTTTGTACATCTCTGGAAAAAGCAGATGAAAAACGAACATAAGTAACTGTTCTTGTGAGACCTTAATAAAATAATATTTTTCGCGCTTCACGATTCGCCATTATTATATGACCTTCAACAAGAATCAACACAAACAAGTATAAGTACACCCACAGAGTCAGTTGGAAGGCGTGTTCGTATACATGCACATAACTATGCGTAGTTACGCGGAAAATCACACAACAATATTTTGCGCATGTATACTTTGTTTCAAGAATGCGATTCGTTTACAAAGGCGCCAGCAGACACGTATGCCAGTCACCTGATCGTCTCGATTACGATTATCAAGCATTTAAAATGGCCGTACTGAAAATAGCTTTAGTCGAAAATAAACTTTAATGCAATTTAAGTAAAAAGTTAAATTGGTTACGGTCCTTGTCTCTCTCACAACAGTATGCTGATTTTTAGTTAGGAATGATGATTTATACTAAGGTGCTGTTTTGCAATTTCGCGATCACGACCTTATTTTACATTTAAAGTTGTTTTTATAAACGAATAACGGCAAATGAAATCAATCTAAACTTATTAATTTAATAATAGTGATACACGTTATTGTATACTTATTATTCGATCTAATATTAACCTATATAATATAACCTATAGATTAAAAACATAAAAACATTAACTCCATTTCAATCACAATGTGCTTGGTCAACACGGAGTAAGTAGACATTTGGTCTACTAAAAACCAAAAATCAGAAAAGTATAATATTCACACAGTGATATTCAAGATCCGATCTTGGTTAAAATAAAACTAAATCAAGGACTAACTAGGTATCTGCAAGAACGAACATAAGGTTACACGTTACAGACATTTATCGACTCTACCTTTACGTTAAAATATAAAAAATATATTTATAATAATATTAAAATATATTTATAAAAATAAGTCGGGTTTTCCTTCCTGACGCTATAATTCCAGAACGCACGAACCGATTTCCACGGTTTTGCATTCGTTGGAAAGGTCTCGGGCTCCGTGAGGCTTATAGCAAACAAAATTCAGGAAAAATTTCAACAGAAAAGCAGGAAAACAGGGACATAGCATGTACTACAAACCATTATGGTTTTGCATGGTGGTTTAATCCCCAAACGAAATGTTACAAAAAACGAAGCTATCTGGTGGCGAAACGGAGTTCGCCGGGTTTGCTAGTATTTTATAGAAATACACACAGCATTTACAAAGATCAGATTCTATAAAATAAAATAAATCATTGTAAGACCCAATTACGCTATACGCTGGTCGGCTATTATGATAGCGGTCATAGGTTCGATTCACGGTTATGAATTTTTTTGTTTAGATCATACAGATTACAGATACTAGTCGTGATCTGAGCGTTTGTATTTCTGTTGTAAACATTTCTTAATCTCGGGCATAGTATTTTATCGTACTGGGCTGTTGAATCTGTCCGTCTTGTGTTCATTATTTTTTTTGTTAAGTACATAAATTTTAATTTTAACTTTAAGTTTTAACAAGTTAATGTTTGAAAGGTTCTGCACAGCATAGAGGTACAGAGGCGGCGCGGCTGGCCGAAGTCGGACTCGACCTCGTGATCAGCCGCATAAAGATCTTCGTGTCAGGATTGATAAGACCGAAGCCCTACTATTCCGCGGGACCGGACGCAAGGGACCTCCACCAGGGGCTACCCTGCAGATTGGAGAGGGGAGGGTCAGGATGAGCCCCCAAATCAAATATCTGGGGCTCATCTCTGACGGAGGGTGCACCTTTGGCCCACATTTCGCTATGGTGGTACCGAGGGTCGTAAAGGCGGCGAGCGCGCTGTGCAGACTCCTCCCGAACCTCGGAGGACCCAGCGCCGCCTGCAGGGAGCTGTATTCCGGAGTCTGCTGGAGTATGGCGACGTACGGTGTCCCGGTTTGGGCGGATTGCTTCACCGCGAGAAATAAGGCAGCGCTACTCACTGCGCAGAGGACAATCGTGGTAAGGGTGATTCAGGGGTACCGTACGGTAGTGGGCTGCAGCTACTGCTCTAGCCGGCGACTCCTCGTCGGAGCTCGTGGCGGAGGTTCTTGCCGAGACCTACTCATACATCTCGGGTAGGTGGGCTCTTGGTGAGAACTCCACGTTGAACGGGATACTACGGGTGCGTCGGATAGGGCAGGAAGCGCGCACCAGCAACTCCTGTGGGAGCCAGCTTAACCATGTTGGAACCTCAGGCAATTCACACATCTTTTTTAGTTTCATTTATATTCATTTAGTAGTTTTGGCGTGTTTTTCGGAAAAGATACAGAGAGAGAGAGAGAGAGAGAGAGAGAGAGAGAGAGGAAAAATTTTAAAAATATATTTTTGGCTTCAGTACCTATCGATTAGAGTATACTCCAAAAAAAAAAATTTCTTTAACGTACAGAATTGAACTTCTCACATGTTGTTTTTTTATAAGTACAGATAATGCCCAACGAAACGAAGGTAAAACCTCTTCAATAAAATATAAAAAAAATTTCAACTAATAATTACAATGTTGAACATAGCTTCACTTCACTTCCGAACTTAATTTAATGTTTATAAATAATTCCGTATTCCACCACAATTCCGTATTCGTGCAAATATAGATATTTTAACAGCATTTCATTCTTGAATTGCAATTTCATCAGAAGTTTTAATCCAAAAACTAAAAACCAAAAACTAAAAACAAAATATTTCTAAGAATTAAAATCAGAAATTTCTTTCGTCTTCGTTAATTTAATATGTACACTGAAAAATACCAATTAGATGATTCCTTATTTATCTTATTAATGTTGGAATGACGACCGTTCTGGTGTAGTGGTGCGAGTAGTTGCCTCAACGCCGCGCTCGAGACAGATATATTTGTATTTGTACAAATATTTGTTTCCGGTCTGGGTGTAGTCCTTGTGGGTCTCTCCACCGTGCCTCGGAGAGCACGTAAAGTCGTCGGTCCCGGTTGTTATCATAGACACTTGAGAACGATCGTTACCCATTATAAGGAAATTATCCGCCACCCCCAGTGGAGCAGCGTGGTGGATTAAGCTCCAACCCTTCTTCTACATGGAGAAGTTTACAGGCTGATAAAGTAATATTGGAAATTCTAGTTTAGTGTTTATGGTTCCCAATGAGTGATTGTATATGTAATTATGTATACGTATCAAGGTTTTGATATAATTTTTACTCGTATAAACATTTTCATATTCTTTTTTTCAACAGGAGCCCTTAGTCAGTTACCAACTCTGCCTATACAGGCCTGCGTAGATATGTCATAATCTATACATATTATAAAATGGTAGGAAAGTCAAAACTGTACATTGAAAATTTTCTTTTAAACGAATACTTGGGGTGTGATCTATAATCGATACCGAAGCAAAAATATAGTTTTTAGAATTTTTGTCTGTTTGTCTGTATGTATGTCCGGGATAAACTCAAAAAGTACTGCATGGATTTACTGCAAAATTTGGCACGAATATTATTAAGAAGTCGATTCAACATATAGGCTACATATTATCACGCTATCATCTACGGAACGTCCATAAAGCTAGAATGTTCAAATGGGCAGAATCACTTAATTTTATTATGAAAAATAAGTGCTCATTTAGTGCTAATTTAATGCTGCAAAATTAAATTTTACGCTCCAATAGTTTACCGAAAAATTAGAAAACTGCTAACTTTTAATTAAGCTAGCAGTGCACTACTTCTTAAACGCTAACCGCAGGATATAGCATCAAATCGAAATGTAGATAATTTAGTGCTCAATTAGTGCTCCTGACATACGAAGACGAAAATATGAAATAATAATAATAATATTTTTTTTCATAACTGAACGTGCTAATTTAACAATATGAGCAGAGAACCTGTTGAAAACTTGAAATCTAGGTAAGTTATCGCCTAATGACCTTAACGAATAATTAAGTGCTCAATTAGTGCTCTTGATATACGAAGACAAAAATGTGAAATTATTATTATTTTATTTTAATAACATAACTTCCTCACTTAACAGTATGAAAAGAGAACATGCTTAAAACTTGAAATCTGTGTTAGTTATCGCCTAATGACCTTAATGAATAATTAAGTGCTCAATTAGTGCTCTTGATATACGAAGACGAAAATATGAAATTATTATTTTTTTTTATTTTTATAACAGAACATGCTAATTTAACAGTATGAAAAGAGAACATGCTGAAAACTTGAAATCTAGGTAAGTTATCGCCTAGCACCTCACTTAGCACTAATTGAGCACTTAATTATTCATTAAGGTCATTAGGCGATAACTAACACAGATTTCAAGTTTTAAGCATGTTCTCTTTTCATAGTGTTAAGTGAGGAAGTTATGTTATTAAAATAAAAAAAATAATAATTTCACATTTTTGTCTTCGTATATCAAGAGCACTAATTGAGCATTTAATTATTCGTTAAGGTCATTAGGCGATAACTTACCTAGATTTCAAGTTTTCAACAGGTTCTCTGCTTATATTGTTAAATTAGCACGTTCAGTTATGAAAAAAAAAATTATTATTATTGTTTCATATTTTCGTCTTCGTATGTCAGGAGCACTAATTGAGCACTAAATTATCTACATTTCGATTTGATGCTATATCCTGCGGTTAGCGTTTAAGAAGTGGTGCACTGCTAGCTTATTTAAAAGTTAGCAGTTTTCTAATTTTTCGGTAAACTATTGGAGCGTAAAATTTAATTTTGCAGCATTAAATTAGCACTAATTGAGCACTAAATTATCTACATTTCGATTTGATGCTATATCCTGCGGTTAGCGTTTAAGAAGTAGTGCACTGCTAGCTTAATTAAAAGTTAGCAGTTTTCTAATTTTTCGGTAAACTATTGGAGCGTAAAATTTAATTTTGCAGCATTAAATTAGCACTAATTGAGCACTAAATTATCTACATTTCGATTTGATGCTATATCCTGCGGTTAGCGTTTAAGAAGTAGTGCACTGCTAGCTTAATTAAAAGTTAGCAGTTTTCTAATTTTTCGGTAAACTATTGGAGCGTAAAATTTAATTTTGCAGCATTAAATTAGCACTAATTGAGCACTAAATTATCTACATTTCGATTTGATGCTATATCCTGCGGTTAGCGTTTAAGAAGTAGTGCACTGCTAGCTTAATTAAAAGTTAGCAGTTTTCTAATTTTTCGGTAAACTATTGGAGCGTAAAATTTAATTTTGCAGCATTAAATTAGCACTAAATGAGCACTTATTTTTCATAATAAAATTATGTGATTCTGCCCATTTGAACATTCTAGCTTTATGGACGTATCTACGGAGAACGAGCAGTGAACCTTTATTTCTTCAACGCATTCTGTAACAACGTCTAATCTAATACCGTTCACGCAGACGACGTCGCGGGCAGCTGCTAGTAATAAGTAATTACATATATCTATTTATATTATGGCTATTTTAACTAAAATACTGAAGATAATCATATTTTAACTAGGAACTAGGTACTACTAAACCAGAGCTAAATGTTAACAAGCATCCGTACGCTCGTTAACGGATTATACCTCCTCGTTAGGTCGAATAAATAATAATCCATATGGATTTGTATTATTCCTATGGATCACGAAATAAATAAAACTGTTTTACTTAATTTTTAATGCGGAATGACTTTTCAGTAACACAGATTAATTGGCCTTCTTAAAGTGAAGAATATAACAAGATAACAAGAATATAAGAAGATATAAAACTAGTTAACAATTGTTCACTAGTTTGAAATGAAAAAATAAAAAAGTAACACTAATGAGATTGACCCCGACGTGATTTGAACACGCAACCTTCTGATCTGGAGTCAGACGCGCTACCGTTGCGCCACGGAGTCGTTGATTATTACTTCGAAAAACAGTTTTATATCCATAACAATTCATTGTATTTACATATTTATTTATTTTCTTTTATATTTTATTTAATTTTTATAATTTAAATAAAAACAAAAATTTTAATTTAAAAAAAAAATATTCCAAATTTTAGTAACAGCGCACTCTACCAACCAAATAGTGAACTTGTTTGCAGAGTAATAGTTGAATCAAACGTTGCGATATAATATGTAGACAGTAGATGGCAGGCCTACCTGCTTGTTTTGTCTGAATTTTGTAACGCAATTTTACACCTAGATGTATACGTCGCTTTAATTACAATTGTGATTCACAATAAACGAATAATAAAATTTATATTTATAATAAATAATATCTATGTTAGAAAAATAAAGTATAATAATGTTATTTTTGCATAAAAATTTGAAAAATAATACTATATTTATAGAAATTTGTTTTAGAATCACTTGTATATTAAGAATGGTAAATTTCATTTGAAACATGTAAGCCCCTGTGGCCTAATGGATAAGGCATCGGCCTCCTAAGCCGGGGATTGTGGGTTCGAGTCCCACCAGGGGTATACGTGATTTTTTCTTCATTTCAATTATTTTTGCTTATGCGTATCCTTAATTTTCGAGCAAAACATTTTTTAATACAAAAAATAAATTTTCAAATACAACTGTAGGATTTATATATTTTGTTTTATAGCTATTGAATGTGCATAAACATAATCACACAATAAAACGCAACGAATACAATTTTATGTATTTTTATTTAATATAATTATGCTAATAAAATCAGAAGTGAAAGTGTGAGGTGCACTTTCCAATATGACAGTGAGGTCGCGGAGCCCATCAGCGGCAAACACCGGAAACCAGAATGTTGTATATAGTACCCTACTTGATGTGGCAGGCGACAGTCGTTATCTAGAACATTAATAAAAACAAATTCTATACTAAAAATCTTGTAAAATTTTATGATATTAAAATTATTTTTGAGAAAAGAACTTGAGTAGTAAGTAAACTTAAAGTTAGTAAATAACTTGATATAAGTGTCATTTTTATTTATTTTTACTAAAACTCATTCGTGACGTAATATTTGAGGATATAGTTAAAATAAAAATAAACAAAGAATAATTTATGAAAAAAAATATTATGTACAAAGAAAAATAAAGTAGTAAATATACAAACATTATTTTCGACACTTTAGCTATCGGCGCCGTGGCTTAGTTGGTTAAAGCGCCTGTCTAGTAAACAGGAGATCGGGGGTTCGAATCCCCCCGGGGCCTTAGTTGATTAAATGTTTTTGATTCTGTATATTTTTTATAGATTTACTTTTTACGGTAACTCTTTCCCCTTTCCTATAATACTAACGTGCGCACAAATTTTGCGTAGTTATCGCCGAAACTGCAAAATGCGCTGGAAGACAAAATGCCGGTGAAGGGCATGGGTTTGTTATATTGAAAATGTAGACTCCTCTTTCTGCGATAGAGTGGCAACTGTGAGACCCATCAGCACCTCGCCACTGGCATACCAGTATTTGTCCTTGACCACCGTTACGGAACTACGGCCATAAAAAGTGAGATAAAGAATAATTTTTTGCGGCTTGATTATGGTTATCTGTTTACATATTGATACACATTTTATTAAAAGTTATAAAAATAACGTCTAACATATTATTTGAAAATATTAGTCCCAAATTAAATAAATTGTGATTCAATTTAAATTGTGTTATCACATATTTGCTACTTTTTAAATAAAATAATTAAAATATGCATATGTAATACTAAAACTTTGTGTTAATTATTATTACATTAACTCTTAATTAGATATGAATTATGATTATAATAATTATTGGAATTTATTATAGGTATTTTTATCTTATCACTACCAAACAAAAATGGAATGAAACTTCTAACTTGAAACCTCCATAGAACATAATATATAGTAGTACTTAAGATTATAAGATAGATGGCGTTGTTAACAACATTGTACTTTGATAATTACAAACAATGAAGCTATAAATTATATACGGTAGATGGTGTAAGCTGTCCGTAATTTAAAAAAAATTACCGGCTGTTATTTTTACAAAGTAATTGTAAATATTAAAAATATGGTTGTTAGAAACTGTTTTAGTAATTAACTTTTATTTATAATTAGCATAACAATGTAAAGCTATAGTTTTAATTTAAAAACACATCGTTTTTAATTATTTGAATATAATTATATATGGAACAGAACATACGACTTAGAAATAAATAACAATTTATGTAAATAATAAGATATGTAAGTATGTTTGATGTATTTTTTCAGAAAATTTAGTCCTGTCCTAAGTGTTATTACAAAAACTATAAAGAACAGAAATAACATCGAATTTAGTTTTTAATTTATGCTAATTGTAATGTCAAGGGTATGTTTTGTAATAATTTTCATTGGATCGTATCTCATAAGGTCACATACCTGAACATATATGATAGGTTGTTGTTGCATATAAAACGGATGAATGCGGTATCTTTGTACACGGCCTGGCAACACGTAATCCTCAGATGGAATTTGGTAAAATACAGTGTCATTAACTCTACACTGAGGTCCGATTATTCTCGATGGAATGTTTAATTTTATCAAATCTGTATCTACTTTGTTCATAATGTCTTGAACAGATTTTGATTCAACCTGTAAAAAATACCGCATGTTCATCATCATCATATTATCAGCCATTGAATGTCCACTGTTGAACGTAGGCCTCCTCCATGAACGTAGGCCTCCCCCAACGGCATGTCGCATTAATCTTATAATGTTTTATTGATACATCTTAGCATGATAAAAAGTCGTTGATAGCTCAAGTTATAAAGTAGTTATTACATACTAGCTTCTGCTCGCGGCTTCGCCCGCGTGTATGTCAGTATGGTATCGCGATATCGATATATCTGTATCCCGACCAGATGAAAAATTTCCTAATACCTTCAAGAATATGTTTACAAAGTTTCATGGTGATTGGTTAAGTAGTTTTCGCGTAAAAGCGTAACAAACAAACATAGGTATTTATAATAAGTATTAGTATGATTTAGTTACCGATTTGTCACATAGTATTTACAAAAAGATATTAAATAATAATTTTGTACCGGACACGTTAATACCTACCGTTAAAAACAATTCCGAGTAATCAAAATATTCGTAGTTTATATTTTTGAATTCTGTCATATCCTGTGCAACGTAAGCTAAAAATATGTCTAAGAAACTGCTTCGCAGGGAAAGCAAAAGGGTTCTCGAACTTTCTATCTCATCAATCGATGGTCGATCTGTTGGGCTTATTATGAGGACAACAGTGTTATGTCCGGCGCTTTTCATGTCCGATATCTCTCGTAAAGTCTCGTTTCGACTGTGTTGGATAATTGTAGATATAACATTCGGTAGATTGAGACGATTCGGCCCTAAAAACATGATTATAAATTTATTTTTTAAAAGTAACTGTTAACTTATTTAGTAATTGTTATCTTATTTTAGCAATTAAGACTAACATAATGATATTATACAATATTTGAATTCGTTAACGATTTAATTCAAATGTTGAAGCAGTGATTGAAATAATTGAAAAACAAAGTAAGACTCCATCATAAAGGTTTCTGTTTCTGTTGCACCGTAAACAGGTATTATTTTCTTCTTTTTTCTTATGTAAATCTTTTTTTGAGATTTGTATTATTTTGTAATGTAACCTACTACACGTTTGTTAAAAAAACTTTACTTTTTTCTTAGCTACCATAGTAATCCATAGTATGTGAAAATGTCAAAGTATGTATTAAGATTCTAGGTATAGGCAACAAACCCTGCTTCAGACGGCAGCATAAAATACTTAATACATAATTGACAAAGCAGTAAGTTTTATATAAGCCAACAATTTATGATATTATAGTAAATTCTTACATTCTACTGTATCATTAGCGATGGCAGTAAAGAAGCTTGTCAAGTTGCTGACGGGGCTCACTATCCACTGACCGGTGTTGCCATGCACCAGTGCCACTGTACTGCGACTGGCCTCCAATTCTAATGCTCCACCTATCCACCTACACAATAAACAAGTATTAAATCTTTGTTTATGGATAAATATAATATGAACTGGACTGAATGAGGCTACAAACGTCCCACTCGTGGCGGAGGTTCTTGCCGAGACCTAGTCATACGTCTCGGGTAGGAGGGCTCTTGGTGAGAACCCTACGTTGGACGGGATCCTACGGGTTCGTCGGATAGGACAGGAAGCGCTTATGCGGAGGTGGGGGGAGGACCTGGCGGGGCAGCCGTACGGCACACGCGTAACAGCTGCCATTCGCCCGGTCCTTGAGCGGTGGATGCGTCGAAAACGCAAGCCCCTCACCTTCCGTCTGACGCAGGTTCTCACCGGGCACGGTTGCTTTGGTGACTAACTGTGTCGGACGGCCCAGAGGGAGCCGACGACTGAATGTCACGATTGTGGCGCGGCGGTGGACTCCGCCCAGCACACCCTCGAGGTGTGCCCGAGATAGGCGGCGCTGCATCAAAGTCGCTCCCGAGCATTATCATCGCGATGCTCGGCGAAGACGAGTCCTGGAAGGCGATGGTCTCCTTCTGCGAGACAGTAATGTCCCAGAAGGAGGCCGACGAGCGGGTGAGAGAGGAGGCCGCCGACGTGGCCTCCATCCGCGGGCGACAAATGGGGGTGCGTAGGAGGCGCTACTTAATGCGCCTCCAGTAACGCCCCTGTGCCCGTATCGGGCCGGGATGGGAACCCGGTCCTGCTAGATACGACGTCGTCGGGACTGTTCAGAGGTGAGCCGGACAGTCCCCATGGAGGAGATGTCTGGCCTTTTCGCCGAGGCCAGCCTGTCGCTGGAGGGATCCTGTTGCCTGCAGATCCGGGACCCTCCAATTAAAGTGGCTGAAGGCCAAGGCGGTGGATTCCGCAGGGGTTTAGTACGGTATTGCACTCCCAAAGTGCTGATTCCGACATAGGTCTAGGACTGCCGACCCGGGCATCCTGGATATCATCCGTAAATGGATTCCCCTGCGACAAAAAAAAAAGGCTACAAACGTCCCATGGTTAGACACAGGGCTCTTCTCCATATATACTGCTATTGGCGGATAATTTCCCTACCATAAATAACGACTGCTATCAAGTGTCTATAATAACAAACGGGACCGACGGCTTTACGTGCTGTCTGAGGCACGACGCCGACGGGGAGATTCACAAGTTCATGTATATTGTATAATAATTATATTTTAACCGATTCAAAATCTAAAGGCAAAAGTAAAAAATATTTTTATTTGTATTTTGTATTCCGCTACTGTTTTTGAAGGCGCTTTTATAAAATATTTTTCTTTTATTAATTCATTTGAATTAATGGCATTCAATAAAATATTTTTTATACCTAGGGTTAGATAAATCATATAAATATATAAAATCAGGCTAAGTATAATCGACTTTCAAATCCGCATTATTGTAGAATTTAGATTAAATTTAGAAAAGCGCCAAGAACACGTTTTATCGTTTCATTAGATGATTCTTTCACACGCTCTTTTATTAACAATAATTACAAAATGACGAATAAAATATTTTATTCAATATACCTATATATTATATTTAACTAAATATAAAATCATTAACTATGCATCTATAACCAAAATCACTACATATAGCATAAAATATCATAATCACTATATAAAGCAAAGTCCTCCGCCGCGTCTGTCTGTCTGTCCGTCTGTTCGCGATAAACTCAAAAACTACTTCACAGATTTTAATGCCATTTTCACCAATAGATAGAGTGATTCACGAGGAAGGTTTAACTACATATATGTGCCCCGGACGCAGTCGGGGCGGACGGCTAGTTATTTAAATAAATAAATAAATATGTTTTAACATACACGGTCGACTGTCCCTAAGGTAGGCATCTTAATGCCTGTGTTTTACGTAACAGCCGACTGATATAGGTTTTTTTTAAAAATAAATATACATATTAAATATACATATAAATAATATATATAAATAAACATATATTACACCCAGACTCGGGGCGGGAATCGAACCCACAACCCTTGGAGCAGAAAACAGGGTCACTGCAAATTGCGCCAACGGGTTATTTATATTCATAAAATGCTTTGTGTTTATTATATTTAGTACAATTTATTATTATTAATTTAAAAGATAGTAAAAACAAAAAGAGAAGAGAAAAGAGAAGTTAAAACTTATTCAGAATACTTACGACATAAACTGTTCTACTTCATAGCCGTCCCAGCTAGAGTCGGTGGCCACAATTAGATCGATTGTTGAAACACTGGAATCTTTTTTGCATTCCTGGTGATACATCCTCAGTATTGTTGCTAACAGAGTTTTAGAAAGTCATTTCATATTATAAAACAATACAGATACATTTACTAGTAGAGATTAATAAAGTCCTATTGATTAATTTTCAACAATTTTATTTAAGGTCATCTCATCATTCATTTCATTTTTATAATTAAACTAAAATTTAAAAATAATTTGGCTACCACAACATAACTAAAACCATTACCGTTTTACCACTACACCTAACCGTATACCACCTTACCGTTATTACCACAAGTCTTTACCGAAACCTTTATCTTTACCGAGAAACAAGATGCAGTTACTTGCCATGCACGCGTATGCACTCTCAACAACATGCAGAAGTCTTCGGTCCAGCTTGCATGGCGTGCTGTGATGATTCAAAGCAGTTCTTTTCATAACTAAATGCTTCTTGTTACTCTCGATAGTAAAACAGTTCTTTTCAGAACTAACTGCATCTTGTTTCTCGGTAAAGGTAAAGGTTTCGGTAAAGGTTTGTGGTAATAACGGTAATGGTTTTAGTTATGTTGTGGTAGCCACAGTAATAAAGCTAGTAAATCTATGTAAATATACATTACACATGTGTAAAATAACATTTATTTTCTATTTTGTTTTACAATCGATTATGTTATAGACTTAATTACTTACGAACATAATCCATAAAAGCCGTTACGGCTGCGTCAGTTATCCTTTCCATTTCATCCTTAGGTATATACACACTTATCTGTTGGAGTGTTAGAATGTTAGCAAATCGAGACGTTTCAGTAGACAATTGTGATCTTGTGATGTTTGAGAACAACGCGTGTCTGTTACAAGCGCGGACAGACGGATCGAATGATACCCCTTCATTAGAGTAGTACATTTCTATTACTTGCGATAGCCGTAAACTTCGTCGTTGAGAGACCCATGTAGGTAAGTGATTAGCTAATATAAGACCTGGAAATATTTAATTTATACCTTTAATTTTCCATCGATGTTCGCAAAGTGAAACATGAAAATAGCACGAACAGTTGACCTTTTTATGCGTTTTTCTCAAAACATGTTCAAAGTGAAGGTCATTCTGAAAAATTCCTGCATGTACGAGAAGAAAAAGGCAATCATAATGATTAATGATATATACTAATAATAATACCCGCTTCATGATGTGCACAAAAAACTGAAAAGAATTTTGTAAACAAATTGGTACTCGCCATCAATACCAGCTAAAATTTCCGCGTCTGTAAAATGCCAAGTCGGTAACGTGTCATTATTGCGCAAGAGATAATAATCGCGAGGCAGAAGAGTGTCATTCCATCGGTTACTGCTACCAACCATAAAACGACGTGAAGATGCTCCAAATCTAGGACCTTGGTTTACTACAACCTCTGCCAAATCACCTAAAAATAAATCGAAGGTTTTATTTAAAAAAAATATAATTTTTATTTTAAGATGTGAAACGTATATAACACTAGCTTCTGTCCGCGGCTTCACCCGCGTGGACGTCGGTTATCGCGAAGAAAAAAAAAGTATCCTATGTACTTCTAATATCTCTAAGAATATGTGTACAAAGTTTCATGATGATCGGTTAAGTAGTTTTCGCGTGAAAGCGTTACAAACAAACTTACATTTCACATTTATAATACAGAATAGGATTATGAATGTGTATATGAAGGAGGTACATACCTACGTATTATTAAAAGTATGTGGTAAGTACTTAAAGTAAAATATGGGTAGTAAAAAGAAATTGACTTAAATAATGAACAATAAAAATACTCAGAACTATAGTATTATAAAATCCGCTTAAAGATAGGCATCTTCGATTGAAACAATACACTATTTTTAAATATTTTTTTACTTAGCGTAAGAAGTTACCTACTAAGTGGATACTATCTACTAACTTTACCTACTTATTCGTAAATAAATATTCACCTGCCAAAGTTGCTGCCCATATATTACTAATATCATTATTCGTTTCAGTATTCATATCATCAACTTCAGATGCTCCCGTTTTTGTATACCAATCCTCCACAGCTGAATCCAGTAATGATTGTGATATTTCTTCACGAAATATGTTTGCCCTTAAAATATCCTGGATAGACACTCGTTGCGCTTCCAAGGAAGAGGCAAGTGCTGCTATTAATGTACCCGGTGATATAGTGCCCCACTTTGTCTGAATAACTCCATCTTCTATCGGACATCTACTATAAATTCTGTAATTATTAATACATTTAGATCTTACTAATTATGGTAAAGAGAAGAAAATCGAATGGCATTCATCTTAAGTAGTATTAATTATAGTTCATTTACGGCAATATAGGGGAAGTGTATGTATTACTCGTAGTCAGGGCCGGCCTAAGGCGAAAATTGCAAGAGTGCTATACTCACATTTTATGCCCCTATGAAAACATTATCGAGTTTTATTATCCATTCTTATCCTGTGTCGGAAGTGTACACAAAAACAAAAGGCACCAGGATATACGTATTCCTAAAAAAAAAAGAAAGGCCTCTTCTCCATATAGGAGAAGGATCGAGCCTAATCCACCACGCTGTTCCAATGTGGGTTGGCAGATAATTTTCTCTATCATGAATAACTATCGCTATAAATTGTTTATGTTAACAAACGTAAAACCACAAGAACATACACCCAGACCGGAAACAAATATCTGTACAAATACAAATACCTACCCCGAGTGTGAATCGAACCCGCGACTGCCGGCGTTTACTACTCGCACACAAGAACATTTGTCAAGGTATTTTTTTGTCAAATTTTCCTTCTTTCTAATAACACCACATGAACAAATGAATACTTTTTATTTTACACGTTACCTATTTGCACTTTGTTGCATCTGGCGATGTTGAATGGACACTGGGCAAACAATGTTTTCATCGCCTCTCTCCCACGGCTGTACTGTCGAACTAATCATTTTGTGGAGAAGACATTTCTCCACGCTATTAAGACTTTCATCGACGTTTATAAGATCGGGCTGGCTCGGTAGAAACAATTCCATTAGTAGCTTGTATTTATCAAATTGAAAGGCAGACGCACGGTATGGCAAAACAAATTCTGTCTCTAACGTGTTAGCCGCTTGTTCGATACCGTCAAGGCGAAGACTGAAAAGTTTTAGAAATATATTCATTTTGCGTTTTAGCTCTTACTTACTTTTATATTTAGTAATATTTTATATAGAATTCTAAGTAAAAATCTCGACATTCAATATAATTTTTTTTTTCTATTTTTATTTTTCCTTTAATGATTGTATATAAAAATATTTTATTTTATTAAATATTTTTTATGATATTTAGATCAAATTTTATGAAGCATTTTCCAGAAACCGAAGAACTTTTAAAAACAAAATCTAAAAATACCTTCGTAGCATAGCAGTACTAAAGAGTCTCATATCCAATCGTGTATTCAGTTCCAATCGCCTAAGAAGCGAGAGGAATACGTCAAGTCTTCTAGGAGCTTTCAGAATAGGTCCTCCGCCTCGGTAACATTCTAACAAATGTGATGGTATACTCGACAGTACTACCTCTTCCGAACCTGAGTTAATAATACAATTTTACTAAAATGTAACCATCCTAATAAGTAATACTTGACACATAGTTATGACTCATTATTCAACTCTTGTTATGGTTTATTTATTTTAAGCAGTATTTTACAGATAACCTTAGGTGGGAGAAATTAAGTTGACAAAATACGAGATAGTGAGAGTGATGATGTGTTCAGATAATTTTAATCTCAGCTTTTGTTCATTTAACTTAAAGGGATACTCACATATTAAGAACACACTAAATAACACAAAAAATAATATTTTTCTCATAATTAAAAATGTAAGTTACATTATCACTGAAATAACCCAACGACAACACAACTGGTTGTTTTGTGTGTGTACAGTCATAGATTACCTGTGATAAGATAGTGGGTCATTGTGTATGTAGGGCGATATGAAGATTAAAGCAATTATGAATAAATTGAAAATCAATAACATACAAATTTTAAAAATAAACGTTTTTATTGACATTAATTAGTACACGAGAAAGTTCATTTACAACTAGCTTTTATAATCAAACAGTCAATATCTCTTCTGTATAATAGAAATCAATTATTCTAAAATTTAACAAATTATTTACAGTAATTATAACATTTGGTATGCTTATGTAGTTACATATTATAAATTTTGTCTATTGTCTTTAAATAGTTTTATATTTTGTTTACAATTTATGTGTTTTCAATTTAAATATTTATTTTCAGCTAGACAGTTATCTAAAGACATTATAATGTCTAAAATTCTATTGAGCTAGAAGATACAAAAAAGAAAACATTAAATCTGAGAGCTGAAAAATAATATTGAAGTTTAAAAATTTAAAATGACATTTTAATATATCTATTTATTTTATAAAATAAGCCCATTTATGTTAGTAATTGCCTTTATGGGCTTAGTCTTACTACGAATAAATTGGACAATAAACACAATATGTATTATGAACCTAATCATATTCCAAGCCTGTGGTTGTTAAACTTATTTTATAATAAAAAAATGCACTTTCACATCCCACACAATATTAATTAATACTTCTTTTTAATATAACAACTATAAAGTACAAAAATAATGAAAGTGATTGAAATAAATTAAAAAAATAAGAACACCTCTTTAAACACAAAATTATTTACATTATTTGTTCTGTAAATTAAATGCATTTTATACAATATTATTTACTTTATCATAATCACAAAATGGAATTATCGAAGAACTAACTTAGCCGGCTTGCCATCAATTTGACGAGATGAACCATGTTTAAGAGTAAACTCTCTCTTAATATAGGCAAATAAAAGGTCTGTGATGAGGAAAATTTGAGCAGTTGCAAAAGATAAAGTCACTCCAAAGAAGAAATTGGCATTTGCTGAACCAGAGTATATCCATAGATGCCAGACTGTTGGTCCAAGTACAGATGTGATGATGAAAGCACAGCCAACGATAAACTTCTGCTGCATAACTGAAATATAAGCAAAAGGTTTAAACATAATAACCTTCGTTAATTTTTTAATGTTACAAAAACAACATCAAAATTTTATTTTAAATTTCTAATAATAATTATTTATCTTAGAAATGTCATAATAACGGGTTTTTAAATATATACATACATGTAAAGAGATGTTTCCACAATGGCAAAAAGGCCAAATAGAAACCAACATCACCCACACATGGATATGATCTGAATATTGTAGAAAGAGCAATCAGAACAGTCGCCAGTAGCACCGGTTCTTTATGAAATCTTAGTGTCAACGGTACCACATATAGAGCTAGTGCATTGATTTGAAATGCACAAACAAAAAGTAATCGGAAATGCTCAAACATCTCCGTGAAGAAATACCAGAAGAGACCAATATTAGGTTTTAAATCTGGCACTGTTAATCTGAAAAAAAAAACGAATAAGATTTTTTTTTTAAATATATATAATAAAAAGTCGCTACAACATTAATCTTGACAGAAGTTATAAATATTATTTATTCTAAACTTACATAAATCCATAAGTATTGTAAAAATAGCTATACGAGCCGTTCATGATGTAGGCTGAAATGTATATTAGGAAACTCCAGCATAATACAAAGATTAGAAGTGTCCTGTTATAAGAACACTTATTGCATCCCTTATTAACATTCGCTAGTAAAATTGATATAGGTACAACCAGAAGAATAGGGTAGAGAGCTTGATGTGTAGCCAGGGCAATAAATGTGCAAGCTAACAATCTTTGTCCACTTGCAGCCCCCCACAAAGACACGCTAACTAATAAGTTTTGGATAACAGTACTTGTCATTCCAACGCAGTTTAACACAGAATAAGGATTAAATAAGTAAACCGATAGAACATAATCAGGAGCTTCATTTAACTGTGATTTATTAAGAAGCATTGTTTTAGATTCTTTTGCTATATTTTGTTTTATCTTCTCTTGTGATTCTTCTAAAATAAGCACAAATGCCTTCGATGTTTTATACAGAATGTGTGCAGTTAAAATATCCATTAAAGTAAATATAAGTGGTAAGAGATATGGTACTTTTTTCAACAAAAAATGGAAAAAGACAAGCATAATAGGAGACTCATGAAAGGAGTCGCCTTCGTAGGGATCTATGCCATGATCGTATAAGTAAATTCCCTCAATTAACCTCTTCCATGAGTTTAGAGGCGTTGCTATTTCAACTCTGTTTGAAATTGTCTGCCAATAATCTGTGTGTATAAGCCAGTACCTCACTAAACCGGCTACAAAGTATTTCAGTATTAAAGCCATTGGATATAAATAATTGGAATTAAAATAAGTTTCACATCAAAGAAGCCTCATAGTTTGGAATTGTATTTTCTAAAAAATACATCATAATAGAAAACTTTGACAAAACGAGTGTCATTGGACAGAGTCAGCACAGATAACGTTTTGTGCATAACAGACGTTTAATATCCTATGGTATTAATAGCATTTTATGAATCGACAAAGGTAAAAGAAAATTTTTAAAAGGAGTAAAAACAAATTACTTGCAGTATTATTTAGTCGCATTTTGTGAGATTTATGGGAACAATAAATAAAGTTAAAAAAAAAACACCTGAAAACTTATTTTATCATTTATTGTATGTATTGAAGATTTTCACGTCCTCCGAGCTACGTCTTTTATAGATATAATATGTGATAACGTCTTCTAAATCGATGAACGCTGGCTGCACGCACGAAAAAGCATGACTCGTTGTCACGTTCCGTGAGCGAGAGCGCGAAACAAGTGATAGAGAGGCACGATCAGCCTAAGCGTTCGGCTTGTGACGCATCTATCTCCCTTAAACTCCATCGGTAGATGCGTCCGAGTAAAAGAAAAAATATTTGAATTAACGAGTGCAAATAAATGTCAAATTATCGAAAAAAATTCAATTAACTCCTTCTTTGTATTAAACAAAATAATGATAATTCAATGATATGTAATAATTCAATTAAATTCATTAAAGTATGCACTTTTTCATCAATGTTTTCTTATGACGTTACCACGTAAAAATTATCGTCCGTAAACCGACTTTACAGACAACCAATTTTTTAAACTAAATTTATTTGTAGGTTTTATCTATGGAGGGTGGAGGTAAGGAGAACCGTCTTTTATAGGAGATTAGTTGAAAAAGTGTCCCTTGTAAACGGCAAATTATTGTTCGAATACTCACTGAAATAGCGCTATGGTAGAAAATGGAAATGATATGAATTTAGCAGTTATAAACAGAGTGAAGTGTGCTGGGTTGAAAAATTTAGTATTTCTTTTAACTTGTGTATATATACCTAATAGCTGTTAAGAAATAGTCGACAAAATCAATACATGTAATTTTTTTTTTTCATTTTTAATATTTATTTTATTATTGATAATGTTTATATTACATTATGTGTTTTAATGTAAATATAATTATTTAATATTATCCGTACGCAGTTTAACTAGGCAACCTATTCGCAATATGTCAATGAATATATTACCTATCTATCATTTATTTCTTATCACTAATAAATATTAAATAACAGATGAGGATATAAATTTCTTATACCGGATCTCGCACTATTGGCGCTTCATTTAAGATTTACCCTGATGCTAATGTGGCGTCACTAATTTGATGCATTTCTACGGACACTTTTTCATATAAACAGATGATTCTCCTTACCTCCACCCTCCATACATAAAATAAAGGCAAAAAAAAAACAAGGAAATCAGACAATATTAAGACATGCTATATTTAAAATTGCCCGAGACTTAAAACCTTTTTCATCAAATACTGTAAAACGGGGTGAATATGTACGATTTTGAAGTTCACACAGCAAATTTTCTTTTCTTTCTTTATCCATACAAATATGAACAGTAAGTTATTTTATTATTTCTCCGCCTATTTATACTTTACTAAAATGATAAAAAATTATACAAAATATTCTTATATATAAAAATACTTAAAATAATATAGACTGCCCCTATTGACACTTAAACCGGGGTGTAATTGAACAAGAAAGGGGGGAATAGGGAAAAATGTATAGGGTTGTCAAATATTTGAAACTAACTTTAATGTACCTACTACTTTTTAGGTTTGATGCTACAGTATTATATGAAATAAAAATGGTAAAATTAGGATAGTAAAGGTTATTATGCTGCAAATATATTATTACAAGACCTAATATAATCGTATAAGTTGTAGTTTATACTAATATTATAAAACTGAAAAGTCTGTTTGTTTGAACGCGCTAATCTCAGGAACTACTGGTTCGAATTGAAAAATTATTTCTGTGTTGGATAGTCCATTTACCGAAGAATACTGTATGCTATATTGTTGTATTATATATAGCATATATATAGCGTGATGTTTCACGCTACGACCAAAAGGGGCTGAGCAATAATAAGAAACGTTACAAAAACGGAACAATACAATCTTTTTTGAGAGCTCCTTATTTGTTATTATTTCATATCAATACTATTAAAGAATAATAATAATAGGGTAATTTTATAATATTTAAAAGTAAATTTTCACAAATATAGAAACTAATGGTTTCAACATTTTTGAAAATATATTGAATCTCACCTCTGTCAGAATGTCGGTGTCGGGCTATCATGTAAAAGGGTCGTCTACAATATAAGTTATATAAGCTATTACGATTAGATCCATTACACATAAATATAAATAATACAAATTCTATGTTTAAAATATAATATATTAGTAAATCTAATAAATCTTTAAGCTTTTAATTACTTATCTAGATATAATATTAACAATGTCACAGCCGTATAGGTATTTGTATAATTTTAGGATATAGAGATAGCGTCTTGCACTAATAGTTTTACTCAAAGAGTATTATGTAAACATCGCTACCACTTTTTTGAATAAAGTAAATAATAAGATCTATATAAGCCTGGATTTGACTAAAATTTTTGTAAAGTAAAAAGAATACATATAGTTTTATTTAAATTAAGCGAGGCTGTAGCTGTGTGATAGAACCTTCTCTACATATTTACATGAATCTCCCATAAAATATTAACACATATTTAAATTATTATTAAAAAATTTCACATAAAAAAAAATATAACATTGTATAATTCTCCTTTTTCTCTTAAAATAATATTGATTTTTAAATTGTTAATTATTAGGAAACAAACGATTATACGGCATTTTTAAGAAAATCTTATTAGCCACTTTTAGGCCAATTTTATTCCAATTATTTTGAGCTAAAGGTAACAATTCTTTATACAGCAATCTCCAATTTTCGTTTACTAATCTTACTCCAAGATCGGCTGAAAAAAAGAAAAAGAAAAAATTAATGTAGTTATCAAACACACATTGTTCGAATAATTTTATTTTTTAAAATTAAGATTAAATAATAGAAGTGTTAATCACACTGTTTTTAAATGACTTAAAAAAATGAGAATTTCATTAACGTAGTCGAAGTTAATTAAATACTCATTATAATATTAAAGATAACTCAAAAACTACTTGTCAAATTTAGCTTTTTAAACAAGACCTATTGACAAGCATCAGCTTTTGAATATAAAAAAAAGCATCAAAATTAGTACACCCAGTAAAAAGTTATGAGGTAACACACATTAAAAAATAAATAAAGTCGAATTGAGAATTTCCTCCTTTTTTATTTTGGTTAAAAAGTAACTCTTTCTGTAATCTTTTAATATCTGCTTTAGGGTGCCTGTCCATTGAAGCAGAGCGAAGCTAAGAAGCGGAGAAACGGAAAAATATTAACCAATAAGATTGCAAAAAATCTCCGCTCCGTTCCTATCCTTCGCTATTAGTTAGTATTTCTCCGTTTTTCCGCTCCGCAGCCTCGCTCCGCTTCAAACGACAGGCACCCTCAGACATATGCTTGAGATCAGCGAAAAAAATGTAACTGCTTTCGAAAAACTGAACTGTTTTATATTGTGTCACGTTTGTGAAGTAGACAAATAGTCTGCTGTTAGTTTTCCGTTTTCGATAGCGTCTAGCACAGAATCTGGGTCAGTTTTGCAAAAAAAAAATCACAACTATTTTCTATAGAAAAATTGTATTGCAAGCATTATACTAATTCTTTTTTTACCATAATCAGTCTAGATAATTCTGCAACCGGGCACGTCAGTCACGCTTAACATCATTAACTTGCTAATAAATAAATAATAAATAAACGTCTCGCACTCAACGGCCCCCAGTAGGATGTGAATCCTGTGTCGGGGGTCCGGAAAGACACACAATACACAAGCACAAACGCCCAGACCACGACAAACATCTGTATGGCCTATACAAATATTTGTTATGTACGGGGATTGAACCCGCGACCGCCAGCGCATCAGCCAGTTACTGTGACCACTGCGCCAATGCGTCGTCAATTCAATAATTTGTACATAGTAATTTTTTAAGTATAGGAAAATCAACAACTATGGGAGACGCAATAAAATAGTTTTAGGAAGCATTAGCTCTTTCTTTGTGAAAACAATTTTAGTGTAATTAATTTTTGATCAAGTTTAGTGTAAACTGTCAATAGAAATAAACGAAAATATTTAAAATTTTACCAGATTATATTAGTGTTATGTATGAACCTTTTCATTGTATAGGAATTAATAAATAGATAGCCAGAAGCTGGTTAATTGTAAAATAAATTATTTATTCAAATTAACAGTCTGTATGGAGTCAGTCAGAAGGCATCAATGCTTCTAATTAGCGTGGAAAATAAAGATTAAACTTAAAAGAAGAAGACAACAAAGAAATATAGAAAACACATCTAACTATTGTGACTGTTTCCAAAAAAGAAAATACTTAAATCATAGTAAAATTTTACCATGTTAAAAAGTTTAAACCGTTAAGAACCTAATAACCTAATGACAGAAGCAATTGTCTACCCACAATCGCGCACGTACCGATATACGAGTAGCTGTAATAGCAGTATCAATTGAATATACAAGTCCCAGGCCAAGACCCACATGTCTATCTAAATTTACGAAAAAGGGCTATTGCTTTTGGTCTTTACTTCAGTTAGATTAAAAGGGCCTCCAAACACATCTCTTACGGTAAAAACTGATGGGGGCCAGGGGCACTCACAGTTATTGGGCCTAATTTTTTTTTGTGTCGCAGGGAAATCCATTTACGGATGATATCCAGGACGCCCGGGTAGGCAGTCCTAGACCTATGTCGGACTCGGCACTTTGGGAGTGTAATACCGCACTAAGCCCCTGCGGGTGCCTTCAGCCGCTTTTATTGGAGGGTCCCGGATCTGCAGGATCCCTCCAGCGACAGGCTGGCCTCGGCGAAAAGGCCAGACTTCTTCTCCACTGTCCTGCTTACCTCTGAACAGTCACGACGACGCCATGTCTAGCAGGACCGGGTTCCCATTCCGGCCCGACACGGGCGCAGGGGCGTTACTGGAGGCGCATTAAGTAGCGCCTCCTACGCACCCCCATTCGTCGCCCGCGGATAGAGGCCACGTCGGCGGCCTCCTCTCTCACCCGCTCGTCGGCCTCCTTCTGGGATATTACTGTCTCGTAGAAGGAGACCATCGCCTTCCAGGACTCGTCGTCGCCAAGCATCGCGTTTATGATGCTCGGGAGCGATAAGTCCCCTCCGAAGAAGTTATTGGGCCTCTATGACTATTATAATCATTAATAAAAAATAATCATATAATCATTAATAAAGATATAAAATATCGGTAGTTTCGGTTAATGGCAGCTGATTTGACAGAAACCAAGGATTATGATTGACTAAAAGGCCTTGTGCACTTTCTCAGATTGGCTATTTGATAAAAGAGGCATGCCAAAAACGGGCCGTTAAGGATTAACTACGCCGCTGTCTGGACCAAAAATGTGTGACATAATATAAAAAAATTCAAATAAGTTGTTTTTTCGTAAGTCATTCTTTAATTTAATTTAAAAAAAAAAAAGAAATAATTAATTAATTTTTTTTGTTGGGATTATCTCGTCGTTGACGGTACTCCAGTTATTGTAGTAGGTATTAAAGGTTACACCAAACCACTGTTACGTTAAACGCTTTATTAAATAACGTTTATAGTTAAGTTATCTGAGCCGCACTATATGTTGTTATATTATTGCGAGACGAATGTTTAGTTGCGATTGTTTAAAATACGTAAAACGAATCAATTTATAGCCTAAGCTAAACGAAATTGCTGTGCGAGCATTATTGGCTCGTACATTTTTGTTTCTCTTACAATTAAATTCTGCTCGTACCTTGCGTATTAAACGTTTATTACAGACATTTACCTTTTTAATATTACACGTTGTCTTGTAATTACATAGCGTAGCTATACTTATATGACAATGATTACCAGGTACCTCCATGTACATATTAAAGATCTTATTATTAGCAATACTTATCTAAATATTTCTTAGAAAAAAAATACAAGGGAAATTAAAGGTTTAAGTCAAATTTTTTAAAATATAAATTACACATTCAAATCTAAATTTCTAACATTTTATATATATAAATAAATAATAAATTAATATTTACTGTTACATACTATATGCACAGCGTTGTTCACGACTGTAGAATCTCTTTAGAACTTCTTAATTATTATATTAATTCAATTTCCACAACGTTTTACTCAATTCTCTTCATTTATACTTACTCAATTCTCTGGTCTCTGGTGCATCATTGGTTAGGTGAATATGCATACTACTAACATCAGGCCTCATGTCGAATGATGTGATCCTCATATAAACCTCATTATTAATAGTTTCTGGTTTCCCGTCAAGTTTCCACGTATACACAAGGTCAGCTGTAATTTATGTAAGAAACTGTAATTAAATACTTATAAAGAGGCTAAAGAGTTGCTTGCTTGTTAAAGATATCTTATTAATCATAGGGTTATTAGTTTGATTTGAAAAAATCTTTTAACGTTACGCTGCCATTTAACCGAGCAATATTATAAAACTCACTTTTGTAATAGGTACATAGAAGCGAAACGATTACCATGTAAACAAATCTAAGAAATATTAAAACACAACCGAAGTAAACTTTGCGCGATATTTATTTGTTTATATTGTCTCTCATCATATACATTATGTGATGAAATCAAAGCATCAATATTGTATACATATATTGTGGTAAAAATATTTTCTAGAATTTATGTATTTTTGTATGAACGTGCATATCACAAAATTTTTGGTTTTATTAGTCTGCTTATGATAAGTCCATTTGGAAGACGTGATTACAAATATATGTATAGATACATAAATATAGCGCGTTTAATAGTATAGTTTGATTAATTTGTCTCATAGTTGCCTTGAAATAACTAATCTCTGCTACTGAGTGGATTTTAAATTATCATAGAAATAAATAATCTTAGAACTCAAAGTAATGTTCAATCCAATTGGGAAGTTAAGGGTTAACATTTTTTACTTGAAACAGAATCATTATCGCGCTGAATATAGCTAGAGGTCTTAATAAATGAGAAAACTTTCTTAATGTAGATATATAAATGAGATAAGCGATCTTATAAAAGTTGGCCATCTCTTTTTACCACATAATCTGGGATATTTATGTAAGACCAGCTTCTGCCCGAGACTTCGCCCGCGTGGATGTCGATTATCACGACCAAAAAAAGTATCCTATGCTATTTCTAATACATTCAAGAATATGTGCACAAAGTTTCATGATGATCGGTTAAGTAGTTTTCGCGTGAAAGCGTAACAAAGAAAACTTACATTTCACATCTATATATATAAAAGAGATTTCCACGTATACATTGACTCATCACGATATCTCTGAAACTATAAGGCGCAGAGACTTGAAATTTGGTAGGAATATTCCTTTTACCGAGTAGAGGTCAGCTAAGAACGGATTTTACGAAATTCTACCTCTAAGGGGGTGAAAAAGGGGAGCAAAGTTTGTATGGGACAACATGATTCCTTGTTTATAATAAAGGTAGGGAGGTAAGGATATGTAACTTTGTAAACATTTTTAGACTTACTCATATTCGTAATATACATTCCGTGAGCATTAACGAAAGTCAAAGCATTGTAACTGCCGCTGCCTTCATAATCGCCGCTCACAGTCACAGCAGGGCTGAACATGTCGATTTCTAGATGAAAACTGTCATCATCTGCTCGTAATCTGAAATGATCGAAAAAAGTTTAATAATTTGATATTGACAACAACAAATGCTCGCATACTTTTTTGATATCAATAAATAAATAATTATACGGAATTACTGGTGAATTAGGATAAATATTTAAGGAGAATACTCGGTACATGATTATCATTTGAATTATGTAAAAAAAAATAGTTAAATACTAATAAACTTCTAAGTAAAGTGACCCAACAGTTGTCTGATTATTTACGCGTCGTCTGGACATCCTAGCAGCTAGCTACGCTGTCGACTCAAAACAGGTATGTAAGGTACATTTAGTTATCGCGCGGTAGTTTACCTACGTCCAAACGCCGCCACCAAAAATACCAAGATATCTAGGTAAATGATGTGAACTTTGGACAAAACTTAATATGAAGTCTTATATAATCATACTTATATATAAGGATTGTCAATCATTAGCCACGTGCGTTCGGCAAGCGGTATAGCACAACACCACGCCGCACGCGCTGTCGGTATGACTGAAAATGTATCCACACTTCATTTATTTAAATTCAAATTTATGGAAATTTGGTCAAAAATTAAATACCAATTTTTTTTTTTTTACATAATTCGAATAAGAATCATGTACTGAGTATTCTCCTTAAATATTGATCCTAATTCACCAGTCACTCTATAATTATCAGTATTATTACACTCAAGTAGATAATAATATAGCCATACTCTTTGAACATAGCTTTCTTATATATTTCCAAAGAATCAATAAAATTAGTTTAACCACGTTACGTTTCGATATTTATCAGATTGGTTGAGTAATATTACGTATCTTGTACAATAGTCAGTGTACGTACGTACGTATAGTGTCAATAGTAGAGTAATAATAAGCTATTGCAGGTTTCGGATAATTTGACGAGTAAGTCCTGAGATTAGCGCGGTGAAAAAAAAAACAATGACTTTAGAAATATAATTTTAGTACAGATACACACGTGACCTTCCTTCCTGACCTACTCGTACGTACATAATCTTACAATGTGGGGTCAAGTTGAGCGTAGGGACACCGCCGTAAACATACATTACATGCCTTGAAACACACAACATGTCGAATGATGTCAGGGTCAGGCGTATTATTTTTTTTTTCTTTCAAAATATAAACTAAAATATATATTTATTTTTTATTATTATTTTGAAGCGTAATTAATTACTTTGTAGTTTATACCTTACGTCACGGACCGTTGAGTCTTTAAGGCCGACCACACGTATATTCTTGTTGATCATCTTAGCTTGTATCTACAAATGTAATAAAAAATATTATAATTAAGCTAAGGCCTATAATTAAGACGAACTTGTTTTATATGCTTGTAGATTTTAATTGAAGTATGTTTATAATATGTGATTAACAATCACAATAATCACTGATTATTAATGTACAAAGGTAAATTTTTCAAGTGAACGTAGAAGGCCAAATGCGAAATTAAAGAATTGCCAAAAAAAGAAAAAAAATTACTCAACTCTTGAATTAAATTTTGATAAAAACTAAAACCGTATAAAAAAAATTAATAACTTCAAAAGAGTTAAAAATAACTTGTATTTTTTTTAAACCCTGCTACTAGACAAATATATACGTAGGCACTTAACTAATTTTGAATAGGAACTAAACTACATACACGGCATGTTAGGTACTTTTGCTGTAGAATTTGTGCATTAGAGACATAGTTTAAAATTATCGGTATCAAAGCTTTAATAGACGAGTAATTATAAATTCTAACATGCAGACCCCTCTTTCCCACTGGGCACTCTGGGCACTTGCCCAGGGCCCCGTGATCAATAGGGGCCCCACTAGTTCTTGCCAGATCACTGAACGAAAGTCGATAACCAATATTTAATACCGAAGTTTTTTTAATTCGAATTGTCCGCCAATGAAAAAAAAAACGTAAATGGAAGAGAGAAATTCAAAATAGAAACCTTTCTTCCCATAATTGATACTCTGAGCTTTCATCTAAAACAGCGATTAAGATCATATAAGAACGTTAACTAGTAAACGTTTTGCCTTATTTTGTTCGCTTGAAAGCTCTGAATTCCGAAGAGTTGAGAGAAATTTGCTCAGAATTTGCAGAATTTTATTATGAAGACGTTAATGAGAAAGAGTTATAAATGGAATGTCTGCATATAACAGAATAGGTTGTTACCTACTAGAAAATTATTCACAGTGAAATCGAAGGAACTCCTATATTGGAAATATATTAAAATTTTGAAAGAAAACAAAATTGAAGATATATTTTCAAATGTAGAAATCGTATTTAATTCTTTTTAAGCATGATGATAACTATCTGCAGTGGGATACACTCCTTCTTCAAATTGAAAATAATAAAAATCTATAGAAGCATGTTTATTAACCTTCTTTGTCTATTCTAAGAAAATAGTGTTCTGTCAAAGTCATAGGGGCCCCATTACCCTAATATGCCCAGGGCCTTCAATAGGTTAAAGACGGCCCTGCTAATATGTATTTTTGTTGAACGATTTTATTCAATATACTTTTAATTTTAGTTTATGACAGTATTTGATTGTGATATACACTAAAATATGTAATGATATGTAAGTTATTGCGTTAGTTAATATAGATGTTTTATCTTAAAATGAATGTGAATGTTTATAATTATGTAATCGAATTGCTGTAACACTAAATTTACTGAATAATTATACTCATGCATATTTTAAATTTTCGAAATGTTGTTTCATCATATTTATTAAAAAAAAGTATATAAGTAGCTTAATATAAGGTCAAAGGTATTAACTTACAACTTGGATATTACAAAAAGGATAAAATTTTATAATAATTCTGTACAATGATTGTAATATGTACATTGTTAAATTTTTGCGATTTTTTTCAAATATAGTTGTATATATCAATAAAAAGTCTCTACGGGTTGATTGATGCTCTAGCGATCCCGGGTTCGTTTCCCAGTCATGACAAATGTTTATATGAGATTTTCCTACATATGTTTGTCGTACTCTGGGAGTTTGTGTTTGGTGTTGTATTTCCGGACACGGAAACACAACACCAAGGACACGGTACACGGACACACGGACACGGACATGGTATTTCCTCTACTAAGGGCTGTTAAGCAGTGTGAGGCGTTTAGTATGTATATATGTATATCATAATGTAACATATCATCTTAATTATTATAAAACAATCTAAAAATCCCACGTCTCATAGCCTCCACTGGTGACAGGAGGGCTGGTGCATTTTTTACCCAAAGAATCGGAATTGCGATTCAACGGGGAAATGCTGCTAGTATTCTTGGCACCATTCCACGCGGACATGATTTATACCAGAACTGTTTGTAAATAATTATTTTAAGTTTTGAATTGTAAATATGTATAATATTGTAAAGTTTCTTTAATAAAAATAAGAAAAAAAATCTAAAAATCTGACCTGGTTATTTTTATATTCGAGCTTTAGTTCTTTTTGGACGTAGGGATCTAAAGCTGGAATTCCTATTTCCTTGATACCACCAGCCATGGCAGCAATGCCTGCCTGAACAGCATCCACTAGGCAATCGTTCACATCTGGTGAGGTTCGGCTACATATTTTTAAATATTTATCTGCAAAATAAACATATCATTTGTAAGTATTATTGTAACCTTAAATATTATATAATATTTTGTAAATAGGAACTATGAATATTAGTAGATTATACCTATTGTACATTATTTAAATTATTACAACTTTAAGTTATAAATAAATAATAAATAAATATCGTGATTATCAATTGTATTTTGTACTATTAATCATGCAGAAATATGAGATGAAACGTCAAGGATGTCTATTTCAATCGCTTTAACTAAATAAAATGGACATTCAATTTTTTTAAAAGTTAGATCAATAGAACAGGTTGGTTTTATTGTAAGACTTCGAGTTACATCTTTTTTTTTTAATGTAAGAGGTTTTTTTTTAAATTTAAAACGCGATAAAATCCGATTTAGACTTTTAATTAAATGTAAGAGGGGTTAAATGGACAATCGGTACACCTGGTGGGTAAGTGTAAGCGACATCCATGGACACCCGCTAAATCGGAGGATTAGCAGGTCCGTTGCCGGCCTTTCAAATGGGTGTATGCTCTTTTCTTGAACGTTCCTAAGTCGTATCGGTTCGGAAATACTGTAGATAGTAGCTGGTTCCATATACTGGTCGTGCGAGGCAGGAAATGTCGTAAAAATCGGGTTGTTGTAGATTTCCGGACATCGAGGTGAAGTTGGTGAAATTTGGAATTTTGAAATTGATGATTTGATTGATGAATGATTTAAAATTTATCTTTTACTTGGTGATTAAGAAGCATCGTATCTGATAGGAGTTGTACAAAAACATATAGTATTAATGCACCACTCATAATATACCTATACGAGGCGCTGGCAGAATTATTTTGAGGAGGGTACAAGTGCAGCTCTTTGGTATAAAATATTTACTTAACATCCACAGTATTGATACAAAAAATATCTAAATGCTATGGATTTGAGTAGTGTCTTAAGTTAAGCTTCATATTCTACTGTTTTACGAAAAAAAAAATACCGACGGTGGAATATTGACCAAGTTTTAATTTTAAATTCTTTTATTAGCTATACCTACATACATTTTTAAATTGCAATTCTTTAATTAAATTTTAAAGCATTTTATAGATATTAACGATTATATTATTTAACAATAAAGTAAACTTTGTCCCTGACTTACTGGACCGACAAAAATTACGTCATTGTTTTTTTAATTTCAACGTCGTTCTCGTTTTACTGTCTGGAGACGAAAACCTGAACATGAAACGTTTTTTATGTAAAGCACTAAAAATGTAAAGCAAAATTTTAAAATTAAAGATTTTAATTTTATTATTATTTCATCTTTATTGAAAAATTATTTCAAATAATTTTAGTCTAAATTAAAATAGATAAACGAATTTTTATCGTACCAAAGGTTAATGTAAAATTTAATCTTTATAAAATATTTAATAAGTAAACTTATTGCTTGAGCACATATCTTTTTATTTATACATAATTTAAATTTATTTTAAATTACAAAAAGATGAGCTAGACGGGAAAAAATTTGGGGCGAGTCGCCGCACGTTCATAATCAACGTACATATAATCACGTCACACTTCCTTATTTTTATAGCACTATTCTAGATATTAACTACATATAATATACATACAGAGTATAAATACACTGGTGGAAGTATATTGCGATTCAGATATCGTATGTACTTTGTACACAAATATTTGTTTCCAGTCTGGGTGTACGTCCTTGGGGTCTCCCCATCGTGCCTCGGAACGTATGTAAAACCGTCGCGCGTCGGTTTTGGTTGTTATCATAGACATGATAGCAAAATCAAAATCAAAAAATCAAAATATTTTATTCGTTATAAGGTGATTACACACACTCAACGAACGTCAAAAAAAAATGTCTCGGTAGACATCTACAATTTCATCATCTATTTCATCATCATCATAGCGTTACTCATGGTAGGGAAATTATCCAGCAACCCACATTGGAGCAGTCTGGTGGATTAAGCTCCCACCATTATACTATGTGGAAAAGAGACCTTTGTCCAACAGTGGGACATTTACAGGCTGATTCAGTTCAGTTTAGATATATTCATACACGAAGGAGGCCCACGATATTGCCGACTGTGTGTTAGAGATAATAATTTATCGTTACATTAACTGTGAATGGCATGAGCGAGCTGAATCGATATATTCTTTAAGTATTAACTGTACTGTACTGTATCAGCCTGTAAACAACCCATTGCTGAGCGAAGGAAAGGAAGCACAGCTGAGCTTCTCCATATAGAAGAAGTATTGGAGCTTAATCCACCACGCTGCTCCACTGCGGGTTGGCGGATATTTTCCCTACCATGAGTAACGATGGTTATCAGGTGTCTATAATAACAACTGGGACCGAGGGCTTTACGTGCTCTCCGAGGCACGCTGAAGAGACCCACAAGGACATACACCCAGACCGAAAACATATATTTCTAAAAATACAAATATCTGTCCCGAGCGGGAATCGAACTCGCGACCACTGGCGCGGTTTGAGGCGACTAATCGCACCACTACACCAGAACAGTCGTCATTAATATACGTATAGTTTCGGCAACTCGATATTTTTCATCTAAGAAATCTTTATGTTTTATGCCTTGGATGTTCTTTTTTAGATTCATCAATTTCGATAGAGTATTAAAATCATTTAATTAATCCTTTAAATTAGAATGTACATCTGCTTATTTTAAGATAATTGTAACAAGGTACTGTTGTCGTTGAGTATCTTTGAGAAGACGATGGTGATGACATAATAGATATCCACTAAAAAACTTGATAAATCTTAAAATACATCAGTGTGTCGGATACACCACGCTTTAGATATTCAGAGTAATATTATAGGTACTATTAATGTTGTATTTAGCGAAGTAAAATATGTCTCTCACGTATCTTTTAAATTCAACTCGTTGATTAAAGATATGTCCAGAATAAAAAATTAGTTTTATTTTATTGTATTATTTTTTTGTGTCAATATTACAACAATGTCAAGTAGAATGCAGAAGACACGATATATTAATCGGCGCGGTTGAGATCGCACAATATCTGTATATATACTGCGTTATGTATAATTTTAATAAACTATCAATTTCACGAATCCGTAGCTTTGTCTATGAATAAAAAAAAAAACGCACTTCAAAATTAACTGTACACGTTTTCATAATTATTTTCATAGTGTAAAAATTTGTATCATTGTAATTTCCAAGTTTTGAAGTTGGCCATTTTTTGTTTATTTTCGAACAAATTTTGGACTTATTATTAAAACTTATCATAAAGACCAATAAATATCTCTCTAATTAGTTTTTATGTGTTTCATTGTGTTACATATACCCCATTATAGAAAATGTTATAAGATAATATCAGCAAAAGTGGCTAAAATATACCTCATTTTATACACATAAATTAAATTTTGCTTTCGCCATAATTATAAATAATTAAATATAAGTTAAAAATGATATTCGTGTGATTCAAACGTATTGACTGCGGTTCGATTCATATACATAGCTTGTAATGTATGATACGGTTACACATAAACAAGTAAACAATCTTTAAATAATAAATATAATAAATAAACGCCTCACACACAACGGCCTCCAGTAGGATTGAATCATGTGTCGGGAGTCCGAAAGCACAAACCCAAATAACTGTATGGCCTATACGTACAAATACTTGTTATGTGCGGGGATCTAACTCACGATCTCTAGCACGTCAGCCAGTTGCTGGTGACCACTGCGCCAACGCGTCATCGTAATCACAAAATCAAAGATTCCACTCATGTAAAATTAGGACTGTATCAAATGAAAAAAAAAAAAGAAAACAATCAGCGAAGACATCACTGAACTGAGAACATTTTCTTTTGTTAAAACGAACAATGTGTTTTGTAGGAACATCTACATACGAGTATATATTGTATAATTGTATATATATTAATTTCTCGTAGTATTTCTACGTAACATTTGTGACCTAAGACATGGTTTTCTATTATATAATATCCGATAAATATCAAGAGTCATGGTTTACCAACACAGAGTTACCGCTTTCCAGTAGCGTTTTGTAGTATTAGATATCGACGTGAGAACACTGGAGATAAACAAGGAGAAGATAGTTTTAAGTTTTTCATAGCAAAACGCAAATATATTTTTAAAATATTGTCTTATCGCATTCGCCAATGGATAATTATTAACAACGAAAGGTGTTTTTAAAGTTTTTTGAACACCTGACAGAGAAACGTTAGTATTTATATTAGAAGAACATAGAGCATCAAAATAAACTAGTAAAATCTTAAATTTATAGAATTTATTAACGTAGAATTTATATGTCCATTACTAACATAAAATTTCTTTACTTATAATTTTAACAACAATTTATATCATAATAATACACATAAATTCTTAACTACATTATTTTAAATTACGACTTACCAATATCACCAGCTCCGTAAGAAGAAACTGCTATACTTAAGATAAACCAAAGTGAACGTAAAAACATTATTAATTATGAAAAAAAAAAAAGTATAAACTAAGGCTTTATTAATTAAATTCTACAACAACACGTGTTTAACGTTGAACTGTCAAAGTGGATTTGAGATCAACACAAGAGCACAACCTTCTCTGCGGTTGCGTAGGATACCTATTGCTGGAGCCAAGATTGCAACAGCTTTTTATCTGCACTCAATGTCATCCACTTGGATCGCGTTAGTTTACCTTTATAATAATTACAATAATTTATAAAATAATATATGCAAATATATCATATAAGTATTGTTAAGAAGTTGCAATTAAGGAGTATTAGGGCTTCCTACGATTTTTTTTTTTTTTTAGAAGTTATATTTGGAACATTTTTTATAGTAATGAAAAATAAGTTCCTACACGTAAAGGGCAAAAAATTTAAACCAGTTGGTGTTAAAATTATCTGTACATTTTGTTATATCTATTTCGACTAAATAAAAATATTGTGTTATTATAGAAGACACTATTTTATGCTTTAGTAATTAAAATATTTTGCGTAAATATATTTACAATTCAAAACTTAAAATAATTATTTAATTATTAAAAATAATTTTAAACAGTTTTGGTATAAATCATGTCCGCGTGGAATGGTGCCAAGAATACTAGCAGCATTAATATCTAAAAAATAAACAGTTTTAGTAAAATTTCTATAATAATATAGAAAATTTCTGTAGAAATATTTTCTTTATAGTAAATACATTTAACATATTAATTTGTTAATTATGTTAAATGTATTTACTATACAAAAACATCAATATTAATTACAAAAAGGAACCGTACTAGATGATAGTCCTATCGAGTCATACGCCTGTCTTTTGGTCTTTTGAGGGCAATTTTCCTTATGGTTTCTTCAATTCAATAATCTTTTCATCCTTCGTACCTCGTCTAATCATCAGAGTTGGCAGTGGAATATCTTATGGAAATTTATGACAAACCTATGGTGGTGTCAGTGTTACTGAGGTACCAAAGATTTTTATTTTTTATTTTTTTTATTTTTTATTTAAATAACAAGTTCTTATTATTTTATTATTATCCCGGTAAGATCGCAAATATTATTTATGTTTCATCAGTATGTAATGTATCTAAATATAATTTAACCGAGCAAAGCTCGGTCATCCAGGTACTCATTCTTTACAAGTAAACATAGTATTCAAATATATAGAAGAGGTTATCGTTGACAGCTATACTAGTATTAACTGTGTTACAGCTGTCAGTTTTTATATCCAATAATAGTTTATTTTATATGAATTTCACATAATTTGTACAAATTAATAAAATAAAGATAGTTAATATAATGTTAAAATTTAATAACAAATTTACCACTTCTGAGTGTGTGTGAGAAGGTCTTTGTTTGTTTGTACGTGTATATGTATCATATGTACAAGTGTGTGGATATATATATATATATATGTATATCTTTTTTTCTTATTTTGCGTTTGAAATTTAGATTTGAAGAATATTCTCTGTTTCCACATAGTTAAAGTTCCTAATACAATTATATGATAATGTACTATTGATGACGAGCAAAAGTCGTTCTATAAGAAGCTGTGTCGCAAACCCTATGTGCATAGCGATTAGGAATAGGCTTAAAGACAATACTTTTGTGCTTGCGGAGAACAACTTGTCTTGTCTTGTCTTGTGTTGTCTTACAGACCTTACAGTTAGAGCTGAGCACTCTCTATAGAGTAAATCAGTACTGTACAGCCTTGGTTTCCCAAGCATAACTTTTAATAAGGCTCTATTAGCACCTTCCAAAGGAATTAAAGCATTTTTACCAATGCCACCCCAAACGACAATGCAATACTGTATAATACTTTTTAATACTTTTTTTTTAAATAGATTGACTTTTTTATGTAGAACGATAACTTGATTTTGGATTAATAGTGATTTAGTTAGCCTTTTGCAAATCTTTCTTGCTAATAATGACTGGATTTTTATTTCATAAGAATAAATTAACGTTGGTTCAGAGAATACGAAGTATAGTATAGTATAGTAAGTACGAAATACGAGTATAAATTTAATAATGCTTTCTACCACACACATACATCTACATCGCTTATATAATTTTGTATTAAATAAGCTTTAGTCAGTAGAAGCTTTTTGACACAAACTTTAAATTAATTATTTATACCAAATTGCAGGATTTTATTATTTAAACTCGAATACTGCCTCAACAAAGAATTATTGAATTTGTGAAGTCGAAAACCTTGTGTTATAAGTTCATCTCATGTTAATTATAAAATAATACGTGTCATGTCGTGTCGTGTTTATTTTGAAAATTAACGCTTTAGAATGAACATTTTCTACATCTACTAATATACTCCATTATCCCATGGTACCACACCGTAAGACCGTGTTTATAACGTATCAAAAAACATGAATTTAATTTAATTTTCGTTTAAAAATGCGTCTGATTCATCTGATAGTAGCAGTCTCACATATACTTATATAATAATTTATTATTACAAAAAAAAAACACACAGTCCAACCTGTGGTTAATGGTAAAACACGGTTTATAAAACAAAATTACAAGTCCTACGGAAAAAAATTCAATGCCAAAGTTGTAGGTAATAGGAACATCTACAACCTTTTTATTTACACTTTTTTCACATTACCTCAAAATTTATGTCAAAAATTGAAATAACCGTTAAATTTTTTTTTACAATATTTGGTGAAAACTTATCTATTTATGTCCCAAACACACTAATTTTTTTGATTAAAATATTTTTTTTATCTTATTTGACTCAATATCGAAAAAGCACCCTAATTTTCAATCGAAAATTCTCACGTCAAAATATATGCTTTTTTTAAAAAGTTGGTGGGTTGTTTATTCGTTGAAATCTCTTATATCTGATGGTTTAAAAAAAAACAAAATATAAACATTACTTGGCATTTTCTGAGAAAATTTACCACACAAATGTTTATTTTTTTGAATAAATATTTAAATTGAACAATTTTAAAACAAAAATTGGCGTAAATCGCGATAAGCCGTTTTTTACCCTTAAACCCCCTCCCCCTTCCATTTCCCAATCTCAGATCGCCCGTAATTTATTTTTCCTTTCATTTTTGTTATATTCTTTTCCTTTTCCAATGGGTTTCATCCTACTATTTATTTTTTGGTTTCAAAAATTATCGGCACTGGTCTATATTTTATTAACATAGTTACCAACTTGCAAAGAAAGGCAAAGATCACAATCTGTCATTTTGCTTAGCACTTGACTATGAAAAAACCTTCGTTTCCCTACAGAGATTGAAATCGACTATAAATACCTATAAGTGTCGGGAAGCGCACTGTCGGCAGAACCACGAGATAGACAGGTCACCTTAAGTGAAAGGTAATGGGCGGGACTTATAAGTCTGAAAAAAGAAGGGAGGCGTATGTTCAGCAGTGGACGACAATTGGCTGATGATGATGATGTAATTCATTCAAAAAATCCCAGCTCGGATCCGAAAATCGACTCTTTACATTATTTATTTCTAATATTTAAGTAACTTATATAGGTATTTGTTTTAAAAACACTTAAGTACGTCACGTAGAGACAACGCGTAGCGCTAGTTACAGCACACACAAATGGAATAAAAATTACGCGGATTATACAAAAGAGTTTTTATGCAGACGTCTAGTTAGCATATTATATTTAAAAAACGGTCATGACCTTCTCAGTTATATTATCCGACAATTATCCGGCAAATATTATAATTCGTTTTTATTACGTTAATTTAATAAAGTTGTATTTTTCCGGATTTTAAGGACTCTATTTTAATTATTAACAATAAATACTTTAAGTTTATTGAAAAAGTTGGTGAGCTATAAGTCTTACCCTTACGTTACATCTTAAAGCCAGAAAGAAGTACTTATAAACGTCAAATAGCTTCACAACGACAAGTATCGTTTTTAACGCGTGTAAAACTACTGGATATTTATATACTATAGCATTTAATAAAGAAGGTTAGAAATATGGTTTGTTTTAAGTTTTTATTAAAACACGATAAAGACTTAATATTATACAGTAACCAACAGAGTTATTAATAAGTTTAAGTTATAAATAATTTATAATAGCTATACTTTATACCTACTTAGTGGAGGCCAGGTTTTTTGTTTAGTTTAAACATTTTTTTTTTACAATAACATAACGAGAAACAAATAGGCACATAGCAATGTATATGTTACTATTATACATAGTGCGTTGACGGAGATAACATTTTTGAATTATATCGTTTTGAAATATGAAATATTTTATAATACAGACAATAAAAATAAAAATATTAAAAAAAACTAAAAACTTTATCACCGAGCATGTAGTCCTCGTTAGTGCATTCACATATTATTGATTTTAATATATTTTTTAATGGTAATTGTATGTTATAGTCCTACTAATAGAAGACAAAGAAAAAGACATTTATTTATTTATATCAAAACCTAATCAATATTAATTCTATCCTGTTCTCCTATCTTCTTCTTCTTCCTTTTAATGATTAACTATTAAAAAAAAGTATAGCAATTATTCTATTTAAGAAGAATTATATGTTAAAAATAACGATATATTAGAAATCATTATTTAATATACATGTTTTTTTTTTAAATTTCATTGTTAACGTTTTATTACTACTTAGATTTAAATAATTCACATGATTGTATTTTTTTTGCAAAATTCTCAAAAATTAGAGTGACCGAAACCTTTGCTAGCCTAAGACTATGAAGCTTGCTATGTCGATTATTGCATATTCTTTAGCAATACTAGTTTCTTAAGTTTTGGGTGCAAAAGTTCATACAGGCGCTTGTTACAACAATTTAATGTATGTACTTTTTTAATGAAAAGATTTGGGATTCTATATCGTTCTGGTGTAATGGTGCGAGTAGTCGCCTCAATGCCGGCGGTCGCGGGTTTGATTTCCGCTAAGGGTGGGTATTTGTATTTCTATAAATATTTGTTTCCTGTCTGGGTGTATGTCCTTGTGGGTCTCTCCACCATGCCACGGAGAGCACGTAAAGCCGTCGGTCGCGGTTGTTATCATAAGCTAGGGTAGCCATCTCAAAAATCTGTCAACCAGGACAAAATACGTGAAAATCCCGGATTTAGGAGCCCACAACCCGGACGTTTGAACAAAGTAAATATTTTTTTTATTTATTTATTTATTTATTTATTTATTTATTTAATCACGTACAGAACAGGTTACAGCCATTAAAAGATACAAAAACAGTTCATAACATAAAAATGTCTAGGTTGAAACCCTTAATGTGTACGACATACAGCAAAATAAAACATTAAACAGAACAAAAGTGGTTGGAATAAGTATATATATATATATATATATATATATATATATATATATATATATATATATATATATATATATATATATATATATATATATATATAAATTAAAACTTAAAAACTAAAATTGCTTAATCAGTAACGTGTTTTAAAAGTATGGTTTTAAAAGAAGCGAGAGAACAGTGATATATGTCTATATCAACACAAGTACTGACAAGCTGGTTGTACTGGCGACACATACGAGATAAGGGATTATAATAAGATGTGTTATTACGATAAACGTCAAGAGAGAACACCTTAGGCCTTCTAATACGGTAGTTAATGTTAAAGTTAAGTTGAGACAGCAAGTATGGAGAGTCAATGAAGTAATTAATTATTTTGTAAAGTGTCATAAAATCCAAATATTTACGACGGCAGACCAAAGATAGCATTTGAATTTTTTTCATTCTCTCAAACCAGCCCGTACGGAACGGAAGCCTAGCCTTACAAACTACTTTTTTTGGAGAAGATTAAAACAAAGTTTATAATAACTACATTTCTATTGTCTGTAAATAAAACAAGAAAATTATACTCTTTAACTTCGAAAAAATCAACTTAAACTTCACTTAAACTTTCCTTACAAAATAAAACTTTGGGGTGCACGGCCGCGGGACGAGGCGCGTTTCGAATGGAGCGTCGCGAGCCACACGTAATTTTAATCAAAACCAAAATTATTTTTTTCTATGATTAAAACCCGAACTACAAATACAACCCCGCCCGGACGCTCCCCGGACGCCTTCTAAACTAGGACAAATCCGGGAAAATCTGGACGGATGGCAACCCTATCATAAGCATATGATAGTGATCGTCATGATAGGGAAAATTATCTGCTAAACCGCAGCGGAGCAGCGTTGCGGATTATATTCTAACTTTCTACATGGAAATGAGGCCTTTGCCCAGTAGTGGGACGTTTATAGGCTGATTCAGTTCAGTTCAGTTCAGTTTTAATATTTTCTGCAGGCTAACTTAAAAGGAATTGCGAAAAACAGGTATTAAAGAAGGCGAGAAAACTTAAATAACAAATAAGTACGCATACATAAAAAAAATATCGATTTAATTTTGTCATGTTTGAACGATATCATTGTTCGCGTTATTTGAATGACATCATATGTCAGCTTCTGTGTTGTTTACTAAATGAATATAGTAATTATTCAAGGTTCTTAGCTAAAATACCATTTTATAGATATTGCCTAGTACCACTGTGCCAAATTACTATTAAAAGTATACCAAACAGTATTTTTTTTATATTCCAAAAAATACAAAAAGACGTAAGAAATTGTGTAGGTAGGTTATCTCATAACCTTTATGAGAAAAGATATCGTACCTCCAATATCGAGCTTATATTGTTGGATCACTTTTAATGTAATAAATTATATGGGCATAAAAATGTAAGGTAACTGTTTGTACAAAACGTTTTATGAAATCAATAAAAAAAAATCGATTTTGCAGTTCCGACGATGTTAATAGTCATGGGCAATATATATTAATTATTATACGATATACCACAAGGCTCTAACTTAGGACCAATATTTTTTAACATTTTTATAAATGATATTGCTTCAATATTTTAACACTCAAAACTCTATCTATTTGCTGATGACCTCATAATAGTAAAAACTATTAGAAACAGTCCTGACGTCGAACTATTACAAGAAGATCTAAACCGCCTTTCTCAGTGGTGTAATGATAACCATAATGTTTCTCAATACCAAAAAATGTCACCTCATTAGATTTACTAAAAAACATAATTACATACATAGTCAGTATTATATTGATACTGAAAAACTGACTGTTGTTCGAATAATACGTGATCTAGGAGTAATACTAGACAGTGAATTAAAATTCTCTAATCTTATCGATAATATAATCACCATAGTTGCGAAATCACTAGGCTTTGTATTGAGGAATTCCAGAGAATTCAGATAACCATCTACTTACTACAATTAAACTTTATAATAGTCGGGTTAGAAGTAAACTAGAATATTGCAGTCAAATTTGGAATCCTCACTACAAAATCCATACTATTCGAATAGAAAGATTACAAAAATAACTGCTGCTTCATCTTGCGTACCGTTCGAATAGGAATCAAACTAATAATTCTTACGAAAGACAGTTGTCAGAATATAAAATTACATCACTAAAATCGCGTAGAAGTATCTCAGACATGATATTCCTATTCAAAATACTCAATAGCAGCATCGATTTTCCACCAATTATTAAATTTTAATGTGCCATTAAGACTACCTTGGCAACCGCAGGCTTTATTAAATATTTTTTTCTACAGATCCAGCCTGGACTAGCCTATACTGGCACGCACTTATAACAATCTGTCATCGAAAATTTCTGGCCTCGATATTTTTTGCGATAGCTTACCAAACTTTAGGTTTAAATTAGAAGATTTCTTTAAAAATAACTGATTGATTATTAATTGATAGATTTATAATTTTTATTTTCATTAATATAATTGTAAAACTGTTTAAATATAGTATATTATCAAATAATTTCATATCTTTTTTTTTATATTGCAAAATTTCAAGTGTCGCTTTACCAGCCTTCCTATCTTCTGTCCATAGTTCAGAAAATCTCATAAGTAAAATTTTAAGGGCATCCCCGTCAAACTTTGAGATTGCTGGCTTTGAAGAAGCTAGAAACGCTTTCTTAATTGCATGCCCAGGTCAAAATTTTCCATTTGATCCAAATTCACAGAGGATCTGGGACGACATAAACTCTAAATTGACTTATAACAATCTTTTGAGCCTCAGTACAGCTTCGGCACGTGCTAGGCTTTTGGCCGTGGGTACGCATGAGGCCGGCTACTGGCTTCACGCATACCCTTCTTCAAATACAGGAACATTTCTCGAGCCTGACACGCTCCGAATCGTAACTTGTCTACGGCTTGGGGTTCCGGACTGCACTCCTCATAAATGTCCCTGTGGCAGTGATGTCGACAAGCTAGGGCATCACGGACTATCATGCCAAAAAAGTGCAGGCCGCTTCTCGAGACATGCCGCACTTAACAATATTATTCGCCGATCCCTTGCCACCGTCAACGTGCCAAGTCTACTCGAGCCGATTGGTATTGCAAGAGACGATGGCAAGAGACCGGACGGTATGAGTTTGATTCCATGGAAGATGGGCAGGGTGCTGGTATGGGATGCAACATGTTCAGACACCCTGGCACCTTCCCATCTACATGAAACCAGCAACAGAGCTGGTGCGGCTTGTGAAGCGGCTGAAAAAGCTAAAATTTCCAAATACAGGGGTCTAGGCTCCGAATACGTTTTTGTCCCATTCGGTGTCGAGACCCTTGGTCCGTGGGGTCCTAGTGCTATAATGCTTTTTAAGGAAATAGCAAAAAGGTTAGTGGACATTACAGGAGACCGAAGAGCTGGCCTAAATTATAAATTTACTAGACAAAACTCATATTTTAAACATAAATAATATAATTTCATATATTTGTTATTATATTTAAAAAAAGTAGCATCGGTCGGCAGTGCTTATTAGGTTATATTACAATTTTGATTAAAAACTTATTAGGACTCATACTTTTAACAATCTATATTAATTTAACCATTATTGTCATTCAGTATTTTTTTTCCTTATCATCGTTTAAATAATAAAAATTTAAATAATAATCGTGTTAATGCATGTTGTAATTACCTCTAAACAGAAATACAATTATACTCTTATTTTATTATGTAAATATTTTTCTGTGTTACTATTGTCATTTCTGTTGGTAATTCTAATAAATAAATAAATTATATAAATACATTCAATTCCATACACGTAACAACTATTCATAAAAATAATAATAATAATAATATTCATTTAAATAAATTATTGGTAAAAACTTTATTTAAAACCTTTTGTACAATTTGATAATAATAATTAACATTTTTTTTAATTTGCGATTCTTGAGCTCGTTTAATGGAAAATGGTAACTCATTTCATAAATGTACCTGTGTATAATAGTAAACGAATTTTTATAAAATTTTGTACTGTGAACAGGCATATCTTAAAGAATCACAAGAGTCACCAGTCATATTGAAAAAAGTCAATTGCTTTATATTTTGTAACCTGTTTAGTAAGGAAAGTTATAGTCTTTAAAAACGATCAGTCAAAGATCGAAATTAAACTCGGGGAAAACCACGTGTAATATCATGTTAATATTATAATGGGTATGTAGGTACATGAAACATGATAATAACGTCGTAGCGCAGCGTGCGTGTCAGAGATTAAAGCGAGACACGTGAATTAATAACAGCTATGTAGATCGTAGATGTTATAATATATTTTATTTACTCCCATGCTTTAAATCCTCTATAAAAGATTCTGAAACAGCTTATTGCCAACATTAAAACACCCAATGTCATAATAACCATTAAAGCATTCAAGCGGATGATATAATGTTGTTCTGAATTTCATTATATTTATAACACTCCTTTGTTTTATTTTTCGATCCCTTCTGCACAAAGTTTTGTTTGGACTTAAAGTTGATAATTAGGTATCTAAGCACTCATGTGATAAGTACTTTTATCACACACATTCGTATTTTAATACCCCATATTATACAACAGTTGCATAAATAACTATTGTTTCTAAATTCAAATTACATAATACAATCCAAAAAATAATAGGTCAGGGAAAAAGTCTTTTCCTAAGAAAAATCTCTTTCGTTGTACTGTTTGTATCTAGCTGGTTTTAATAACAATAAATATAGGGATTTCATTCAAAGGATATTAAGGATAATAAAAAAAAAAAAAAAACACTTTCTCGCCATTTTTCAATTGTTTTTCTCTCCGCCAAAATGAGTGAATCTAACGAAGAAATTCGATACATTCCGAACTTTTATTACAGAAAAGGAAAAAATGCGACAAAAAATTGGGACGCTTGCACCAATACCCGATCCAATGCAGTGTTAGTAAGACTAGCACAAAGTTGGTACAAGCGTTTTTAGCCTGGGAATTTGGATGTCAAAGATGCAGCAGTGTACTCATTTGCGATTCACTATTGAAACGTAATGAACCTGAACAATTTTTGAAAAGTTTGATTACTAGTGATGAAAAGTGGATGACCTACGACAAGGACGTGCGAAAAAGATCATGGTCAAAGGGTAGTCAAGCTCCACAGACTATATAAAAACCCGGATTAACATGCAATAAGGTGATGTGTTTATGGTAGGATTAGAATCGTTCATTATGAGCTTTTACCGCCGGGCAAAACCATCGATTCGGATCTCTATTGCCAACAACTAACGAGACTGAAAACCAAGAAAAGAAGCAATAAATTGAGATAAAAAGATATAATAAGGATAAGGAGTGGTCTTTCATCATGATAACGCCAGACCACACACATATTTGGCCACAAATCAAAAATTGAGAAACCTTGCAACTTCAGAATTTTATCTGTTTCGGTCTCTTAAAAATTATTTGGGTAGTGTTAGGTTAACATCGTGAGAGAACTGTCAAAACTACTTGTCGCATTTTTTTGATCAAAATATGCCTAAATTCCTACTGGAACGGGATTATGCCACTACCTACAACATGACAACAAGTCAAAGAACAAAATGGCACATATATATTATAATTTCATTTAATTGAGCTTAGAAAAAAATGTCTTGAATTTGTATATAAAATACGAAGAAACTTTTTCCCGACCTAACACGTCGACCAGTGACAGACAGCGCTTTTAAAAAAAAGCTATTTTAAAATACAAATATAAACAAATTAGTTACGAAGGATACAGCCGGAGGACCCAAAAAAAACCAAAATTACTTAAAATAATTTATTTAAAATAAAACTATTTCTAATTTACAATTAATATGTCTAATGCAACGCGATGTTACAAATAGAATGACGCTAAAGAAACTTAGTTTCACACAATACGTGAAACTTGGGAACAAAAGTGTAAAACGACCGGCTGACGCCGTGTGAAACTGCCGGCCATGGAATTGCTGACGCCGTGTGAACTGCCGGCCATGCATCCTTAGGTTAGCAGTATATAGGAAGCTATGCGATATAACTCCTCCACCCCAAAATCGGCAACTATTTGAGAACAGCGTGATAAAATGTTGCTGGGAATATCTCTTGGGTTTGCTTGTTTCTTCAGATTTTTCATGGGTTTGTACATCTGTTTCTTTATTCGAATCCATTTTAATATTATCTTTAACTTTTGATTTGCTGTATATATATATATATATATATATATATATATATATATATATATATATATCTTGTATCGTCGCAATAAAAGAGTGCTAATAAGTGCAAGTGTACTTAATAACAGTATTGTGTAAAACGGTACTGTCGTATGGTAAAATGATGTAGCAACTGATTTGACGTGCAATTTCGGTTGTAGCATGGCTTTGTTCTGGATGTTATGGAGATTTCGGAGATCAATAGACTTTAGGTTAACATGATCTGAGCTTGTTGATTGTAAATTCTTCTTGTAGCTGATATTCAAAATTTTAATAGGCTGGCCCGACACTTTGTCCTCGGCATTACTAATAGTAATCGTTCCCGCATGTAGACTATAGTTGATTGAAATTGTAGCCAAAAACTTCCGTTCAGTGTAAAAAAATCTTCACGTTTGGATACAGTATGTGCTTGCATAGGTTGTGGAAATGGTATGATGTAGTGTCTTTCATCTAACTCTTCCATGGCTTTCTGAGAGCGTGTTACTGCTGTCATTACACAGGTTGCGTCTAAAGTTTGGTTATAGATTAAACTATGAATGTAATCCGATGATGTTCGAAGCTGATTGTTCTTCTTATTGCAGAGATACCGATTATTTCGGTACTTCGGACATTCTGTCTCCATGTACATGAACATATGCCTGTTGGATAGAATGAAAGGAAAAGGAGGAAGGAGAACCTGCATGTTTCCATTTGGAAAAACATCTAACTCAGATAAATCAAAAATTCTATATAAACTATAAGTATTTTAAATACTATAACTATTTGTATAATCTAAATTTTCGATCAATACTTTTTAATTGAATAATGACATTTAAATTTTAATACTTTTTATTCTGGAACCTAGCCCGCTTATGAGACCTCTTTTTACTCGGGTTGGTTCCTCTTTTTATTCGGGTTTTTTCATTTTTCAGCTGAAACTTCACCTCATCTAATTTACTATATAGATAATTAATTTGTAATTCATATAAAGCAAATGTATTATCATTTAACGATTTTTTTAACGTCGAGAAATTAAGTGTGTAATATATAAATTTTGTTATCAATGTCGTCAAGTCGTATATTATGCTGTCAATTTTAAAATTTCGAGTCACTGTCATCCGAACTATCAAGAGGAGGACAAGAGAATCCTGCAATAATTTAGTGTTTTTTTCGGACTCGCTTAAGTCTGTGCTTCGATACTGGCTCCTTTTTTTTAGAGGTATAGATGTGGATCGGTAGGTCAGCTAAGACTTTGTCCCTAATAAAACGCGAGGCTAATTTTTGTCGACTTGCGGAAGGGTTATTAATAAAAACTTCTTGATTAGGTTGGAATTCGACTACAGGTTCACGTGTTCTATTGCGATTATCAATCAAAGTCGTACGGTTTTTTAAAGAAAATTCATTAATTATAATTATTATAATCAAGGCCGTTCTTATTCCTATCCAATTTTTCGGTATACCATTCGAGTTAATAAAACGCGCTGCGGAACCGGTGATTTTATTTAAAATTCCATTAATTAAACTTAAATTTATTAATTCTGAACCAGGTTCCGTCCCTAGATAACGATTAACTATTTGATCACAAATATTAATAAACCTAGGTAGAACATTCGGGTTCCCGTCAAATTCGGGAACTAGGCGTAAGGCCTTAAAAACTACATCGGGATCAAATTCACTCATATTAAATTCGTAATTTTTTTCTAATCGCCTATTTAAATCTAAATTAATTCTACGAGAGGTCCTACGCGATGCAGGCTCTCTTGGGTTCGATTCCCTAGGATGGAAAATCTTGAAAGGCTTAGGACTACGGAGTAAGGAACACAGGCTATGCTATGTACTTACATTAATTTCATTTCGGTCGTTCTCGGGATCGATGTCTTGATACACCTCCGGGCTGCAAGCTTCTAGGTTCTTTTCAGGATACTCACTCGAGGACACGGGCAATATTAAATCCCTATTCTCTTTTTTTGAGTATCCTACCGACTGCGCCAGTTACGAAGGATACAGCCGGAGGACCCAAAAAAAACCAAAATTACTTAAAATAATTTATTTAAAATAAAACTATTTCTAATTTACAATTAATATGTCTAATGCAACGCGATGTTACAAATAGAATGACGCTAAAGAAACTTAGTTTCACACAATACGTGAAACTTGGGAACAAAAGTGTAAAACGACCGGCTGACGCCGTGTGAAACTGCCGGCCATGGAATTGCTGACGCCGTGTGAACTGCCGGCCATGCATCCTTAGGTTAGCAGTATATAGGAAGCTATGCGATATAACTAATTTCAAAATATTTATTTATTTTCTTAAAATAAGCTTCAAAATGATTGCAAAAAAAAAAATAACACAGATATAATAAGCTCTGAGCTTCAGTTTCACTTCGCTTCTATAAGTAGTATGTTTATTAATAGGATTATATTTTTAAAATTTTTAATCAATTAACTCTTATCTGTATAATTGCAGCACAACGAATGTTTTAGATTTTTAGGTCTTTTATTTCTATAATAATACCATATTTAAGTACTTTTATATACATTTTCATGCTTATTTATGATCGCGCAGTTCCTTATGTCTCATATTACTTAGAAGCGTTAAAAGTGTTATATATTATTGCATATAAAACTCAATAATAAAATGCACTACTATAAAACTTTTAATTACTAAATAATAACAATGAATAAATCATGTAACATTTCAAAATTTTAAATGTTAAGGACAAGATTTAAGTGCAACTAGTGGGTACTTAATAGTGTAAACTAGTGCTTCTACACGACCTGGAAGTCTTTTAGTCAATGATACGATAAGCTAACCGTACCATGTTCACTAATTAATACATATCAATCAAATGTCACAAGTGTACGGTGAGATTAATGAGACTTATTTTTTACAGGTCAACGACATCAAATGAGATGGCTTTTGTGGTTCTGCTAAAGGTTTATTGTGACTATAGTTACGGTACTCTATCCATAAATTATACTCCGCTCTTCGTAATACAAAATATTCAAGACCATTTTTTTAATTTACTTTCGTACTAATGTAAAAATTTCAAACTGCTGAAAACAAGTATAGACTTTTGACAGGTATAAGAGAAAAATACGTAGAAACAAAATCCAATCACAATTCGTTATCATTCGTAATCAGTTTTATTTGATATAAAATTTGAGAACACGTTTGGTAAGAGACGTATTAATGGATAAAAAATTGTATTTGATGTTATAAAAAAACAACCAGGACTATAAAATAAGTCTTATATTCTGGTCAAAACAAAACGCGACGGTAAAATAATATCTGCAGGAAAATAAAATTTTAGGTTATTTACTTACATACTTTATATGGCAACCGTTTTGGTGTAGTTGTGCGAGTAGTCGCTTCAAAGCCGGCATTCGCGGTTTCGATTCCCGCTCGGGGCAAATATTTTGTATTTATACAAATATTTGTTTCTATTCTGGGTCGCCCCACCATGCCTCGGAGAGCACGTAAATCCGTCGGTCCCGGTTGTTATCATAAGCACCTGAGAGTAATCGTTACTCATTTGAACGTGCTCAAAGATCCTATAATTAAAAGTAATGCTTGGGAAACCAATGCTGGATATTGCAGCTTTTACGTAATTACGTAAAAGGCAATTTTAAATTTAAACAAGGCAATTTTTTTTAAATATCAACTAAGGTACATATTTAAAGACCTAGAGACGAAAAAAGTTAAAATGTAATTGTTTTATATTGACAATATCTCTGTTATTTGAACGCGCTATTTTAGAAGTAGTAGTTTAGTAAAAAGCAATGTTCTTTAAACATTTTTGTTTATTTAGGAAAGTACTTATAGTATAGTTTGACTACGATGACACCACGACGCAAAAGTAAACCAATTATTAATGTCAATCATTCTAACAAAGAGCTGAACCACGGTGAATTTATAGTATCTGATTAAAATAATAAAACTTTTGTTATTTACCGTTTTGTTGACTGTTTTGTTAAAAATAATTTTGTATCTTATTAAAAAATTTATTTTTCAAATAGACGATTAATTAACATTTGTTAGAGAAAAAAAGTTATATAGGTATAGATAGGTAATGTAACTTATTTTGGCACAAAAACGTGAAAATCGGATGTTTTGAATCCGTTTTGCTTTTTAATTTTAATTTAGATAGGTATTAATTAAAATCCATTTAAATTATAGCACTTATACATTTTTTTTTTCAGTAGGTAAATTCTTTGACGTGTAAAATTTATAAACCAAATATAAAATAAATATAACTGATATGTATCAATTATAACTGTGATTTATTTAAGAATGTTAAGCTATTAAAACTGTTTTATATGTGCAAAATATTTTACTTTTTTTTACTCAAGTCCTAAAAAATTTTCTTTTTAATATTGTTAACACTTACCTATACCACACATGAATATAATAAGTACGTCAAAAAGTTATATTTAATAAAAAAAGAATAATCACGTTCATTGTTATGAAAGCATTTTTCTAACTCATTAAAAACATATAATGTTAACTGATTGCTGAAATATTGATTAATATAAACTTATTCATCTTTCAATTTAATTATTAAAAAAAAAAATACTTGAATTCGACCACAGCAAAGTTTGAGGGATATTTTTACGTTTGATCCCTTTCGTATCTCCATTAAATATAAACGTAAAAAAATCAATAAAATTAAAGGGAAAACCTTTTAGCGAAATACATATTAGCATTCAACTGGCCATCATGCGAATATAAAATCATTTTAATCGACTTAAGCTTGATGGATATAGAAGCATAAACACTGTTTGGAGTAATTCTAAGAAACCATCAAATATAAGGTAAAAAACATACTTGACCTCTTATTACGTTCGTTTAGTTCAACGGGAGTTTGATAAGTAAATATTTTCTCTAAAAAACTTTATAAAAATATTTAAATTAACATATTAGCATTTTTATAATAATTAGGAAATTTTATTTTGTATAACTCAAATAATTGATATTATTTTTGATTTATACAATAAGAAACACTAAAAATACAATCCATTCATTGTAAATTGTTATTTAATGTATGCCAAAAATTAATGACTACAGTCTTCATAATTATGATTTAGAGAATATACCTTTTTACTCTATTTTTAGCAACACTTGTATTAATTTTTTTCATATACTTAATTTTTGGAAATAAAATTGTAAACATGACCCTTACTATAAAATTATGGTTCATTGGTCGATTTATGTTTAAATTCAAATGGTAATTCGCTGTAATGTGAGTAACTAATTAATTAATACGACTGTAATCGACGTTTGCCTTTTGAATGCATTATATCAAAACTCTGACATCTTAAAGTTCTTTGTGATGACCGGCAAATGTCAACTCAGTAACAAAAGGAGAAAAAGCTGTGTTATCTTCCAACCTAATGTGGAATGACAGTGTAAAAATATTATAAAGGCGCGAGATCAAGTGGCCAAAGCATTTTGCAAAGTGACTCCTTGTGGGCCGCACATCCTTACGACAAGCAAGCATTTTCATATTAAAGTTTTTGTTATCAGTAGTGAATGCTTCAATAACATAACATAAAAATGTTAATTAGATTAAATTTCATTCTTTTTATACTGAGTCTATTGGCTGTAGTCTCGCGATGTAGTTTTGCCGACGAAAATGGAATCGATTTTTCCGAAAAAAATGGAGCTTCTCACACCGATGATGCTGTGATTATTGATGGTGAGTTTTAATTAATTGTCACATTTCTTATTTAAAATTAAAGATTCCTGAATCTTGTAATAGTTAGTTTTTTATTACTACATTCCAAGTAAAAAGCTTTTTATTATTATCTGAAATACGTCAATCGGTAATTATTTGTTTATATGTATTTTGAATTCAAAAGAAGGAAAGCGTGAAGTTAAATAAAAGTGAGTAATATAACATTGGGTATTCTTATAACGTTGCTCTAAAATAATAAACGACATTAGTATGAGGTTTTGGGGCTAGAGAAAGTTTAAATATGCGTCTACAACGTCAGGCAAAGGAGACAAGTACGATAAGATATAAAAATATTAATTTACTTTTATTTTCAAAAACTAACTTGATAATTTAATTATTTATTCATTTCTTTCATATACTAAATACTTCTCTTAAAATTTTATAAAAAACGTTTTAATGCTAAACAAACAACTTTTAGTTTTACTGGTACATGTTACCGGTAAAGAAATTCATTGCATTGAATAATAATTATAATAGTCTTTCTGAACAATTTCTGTTCATCGTACAAAATATTTTATCTATCGTTTTTTTATTTTATACCTTACCCTGTTAATGTGTGTATTGCCTAGTTATGGTATGATAAAGTGAAAATTAATAGTAATAAAACGTCATTTGATAAACATATAATATACACTAGGATATTGTTAGATATTTTAAGGTGTTTAGTACACCTGAAATCAAGTTAAGGAACTACTCAATTGACGTTCAACACTTTGACAAAGAAAAAGCTAATCGAATCTTTATCAAATGGATTTTTTTAACGTTTTTTTTTTTTGACAACATTAGGGTACAGTATTCAAATACATTACCGATTAGACATTGAGGATTATATAGAACACCCTGGTAAAACATGATGTAAATCATGATTTATACTTTGAACATTGTAGACATTCTATATATTGCCTAGGTATTTTATAAAACATCGAACTACACAGATTGCCGATAACATATAATTATAAAGATATATCTAAAAATCTTGTTCACTCAAACACGTGGGTCATTATTCGGAAATGCCATGATATCGATTCAATGCAAATGCTCATACGCCCACACCTTCCGAGACCACATCAATCACTCATTGTGCTCTACACCTAACTCATATGAGCGCCTGCTTGTTACGTTTTTTGCGGCTTACAACGGAGAATTAATTAGATCTAGCGAAGAACATTGTGACGATGTTGACATTTTCTAGTATTGGGCTGAACCCGGAATCCCTACCGTAATAAATTGTTCTTATTGGCCATTTAAAACGCTTACGAACGACATTTAAAATGCTAAACCGATAACAATTTGCTAGAAATTTTCAAATGCAACGCAATGGTATTTAATTACTAAGTTCAATTTAAAAATGCCAAAACAATCCAAACTTGAATTAATAAAATAAAAAAAAATAAAAGCACAAAAAAACGAATATGTATATATAGTTTTTTTTTTTCATTTTATACATTCTTAAAGTACTCTATAAATACAGTCCACACCATGTTGTTTACAATAAATTGTGGTGCGCTCTACTTGTTTTACGAGACAGAATGCATTCTATCTTCCACAAAACATACCTTATCCAAGCGTATAAAATACATAAGTGCCATGTTACTAGTTAAATGGAGGTATATTTTAAACGTGTATACAATCATTAACGTCACAGAAAAATTAAGACTTAATCACAGAGATGCTTCGGTCGCAAGTTGTGTTTATTGTAGGCTAGTTGACGTCCTCAAGGTCGGTTATTTACTCAGACCATTTTCATAAAGTAGCTTTTTTAAACTTATTCGAGTTCGACCGAATGAATTATTAGTTTTATGTACGTATAATTCAATAAAATATAGCTGATGCAAGATGTAATTGTACAACGAATTCAAAATTAGTTATAATTTATAACTTTAACAAAATTAAAACTCTAATTTTCTGCAGTATAACATTCTGTACTTGAACACTCCTCGACAGACATGGCTAGGTTTTTATTTTAGCCTTTAAAATTAGACTTATATATAACAAAATATGATAGCTATAATTCAAAATGATATTAAAATAAAAATTCCCTATGGAAAAATTTAGAAGGGTGTAACTATACTCTACTCACACCATGGAGAGAGATCAAATAAAAATTAAAAATTAATTATTTATATTATGGCTCGTTATATCGTCTAGTTAGTTAGGACCCGTTTTACGTTGTTTTTGTATTAACCAAGTTCTTTTAGAGTATCAGTGATCACAAGTTCAAATGATTATAAGAAATTAAATAAAACTTCGTAATGATTAGGTATGATTAAAAGTTGATAAAAAAAATCAAGACCCGATCTCATATTCTATTAACACCTCGTTAATATAGTTGCTAATAGAAATAGCTCCTCCCCATCCTTATTTTATTAAAATAGGAAAATAAAAGAAAATTAAAATACTTAAAAAAATTAAAAGGAGGAGAGGAGGTAAACGGCCCCGCGCCCGCCGCTTACAGTAGTTTCCGTCCTACTTTTTATGAACCTTCCTCATTTGAGATCGAACACTTATTGTGCTCCTACTCGTGCCTTATATTGACATTTAATATAGTTGTGAAGTTAAAATTCTTTTCAACACTCGTCATGACAATCAAGGTTGTTATGTTAAATTCGTAACTGTAGATCCATATTGATTAAAAAACCATTTATCATATGTTCTCCAGCCGATTCGAATGTAATTGAATGACTTTTCCTTACTGAACCTTATTAATAACCTCCTATAATATTGTGATAAACTCGAATTTAAAACTTAAATACAAACGGCGTGAATATATTCATATTCTACGTTTAACCATAATATTACAATTACAACTAAATGAATATGTTCCCTAGACACACATATAAGTATATGTTCTTTTGTATTATAACTACAACCGTGTCCTATAAATGTGTTGTGTTACTTATTATATATTTATGGTTTGTTTCATCGATACCTTCTATACCTTAATTATCTAAAATTTATACCTCTAGTTTATTTGAAACATGTAGCAAAGTACATTTTCTTTAATATTTTGTTGATACCTCCTATACCTTATTATCTAAAACTTTTATTTCTAGGTTTACGTTTTAATAGTAATTTAAATTCGGATCAGATTAGTTCAGAGCGTAGTCAAGTACATTTCTCTAATGTAACTGTGACTCTCGTCAAAGTATAGAACTCAGTGTTCAAGTTCTGAGTGCACTAATACCAATACCATCAGGAAGGTGTTAACTAATCTCAAACGAAATAACGTCTCTACACGTCTCCATACGTCTAAACACTATGGATGAAATCCACAGTGAGGGTCCAACACTGCTGCAACGTATCACTTCCACCATCGTAATGGCGTCAGCAACGCTGAGCAAAATTCGGTCGTGGTTCCGGTATAGTTAATCAACGAAAGACATCATCCGAGACATCGTAACGTCGATTAAAAATAGCACAGCAGTACCACATGGCGCATACACTACTCTAGGCTAGACAGAGCGAGGGACACACAGTGTTCCAACCGAAGTTGTATACAATAGCCTCTACCTCGATGTCACAGTATGAGGGACACCCTACGTATCACGAATTATATCGCAACGTAGGGCATCGCGCCTCACTTTTGCGTCACCTATACAAATTCAAGACGACATTGACAAAGGGCTCAATAATCTGCGGTGACCGAAATCAACCACAGCGTCTTGCATTCCAATATCAAATCATCAAGAAAATGCTAGAGTATATTCAGCGCAGTGCTCACACTATTTAGTGGTAATTCACCAAATAACATTACGAGCACTCGATCGAAAATAATAATTGGAATCGAGATTCTTTATTGAGCAATGCACATTTCTTACAAATTTATCGTCAACATATTTAATCGTCTCTCGGAGGCAAAGTGATCGTACCAGATCGTCGTTTTATGTTTTCTTTTTGATGACATATATAGATACGTTTCGATAACGTTTCAGAGTTTTCCGAACGACCGATGAGTCGACAGAGCGACTTTAACGGACTCGCGGAATCACTTTACATCAAGCCAATACGAGATCCTTCCATATCGTTCGTCGATCGCAGTTGAGGATGCCAACAGTGATGTATGAAACACCCTACGAACGTACACGAAAGACTAATCGAACTTCAGAAATCCGACGGCTAGATGTAACGATTTAGCGCAAGTCCGGCGGTCGGCACAGTTTTACAAGTTGCATATATTGCATTCCATGCTCCCTAATAAATTAGCGAGACAGGTCTACAATATACAAAGTATAACAGATCTTCGATCTGTGAAGTGTTTCGCCACTTTAATGTATCGTACAATACATTTCTTTGTCGGGATGATTCTCAAGCATCTCACTGTACGTGTCGCTCCATCACGCACATTTATATTTTTATTTAATAAGACGGCTGCTGCCATTACCGTCCGTAATAACATTTAATGTTATTTGTTAATATTGTATTATGCATTTATTTGCCACTCTTATAATATTTTTTTGTTAGGTAGTTGCCTGAAACAACTTCCAACTTTATGATTATATTGTCATGCACCATATATTATGATACGAACCAATGTCGATATCAATATTTATTTAGACGGCCCACCATACCGTCAATACATATAAATATGTATATTTCAAAGGTAGACGCTCGTAGCATCTCCTATTATATTTTAATATTGATAAGCATCACCATCATTTTTATACGACTCAATGTCGATATCAATAATTATTTAGACGGCCCCACATACCGTCAAATACATATAAATATGTATATTTCTAAGGTAGACGCTCGTAGCATCTCCTATTATATTTTAATATTGCCATGCATCACCATCATTATGATACGACTCAATGTCGATATTAATATTTATTTAGACGGCCCCAACATACCGTCGATACATATAAATATGTATATTTCAAGGTAGACGCTTGTAGCATCTCCTATTATATTTAAATATTGCCTTGCATCACCATCATTATGATACGACTCAATGTCGATATAAATATTTATTTAGACGGCCCCTCATACCGTCAATACATATAATTATGTATATTTTAAAGGTAGACGCTCGTAGCATCTCCTATTATATTTAAATATTGCCATGCATCACCATCATTTTGATACGACTCAATGTCGATATTAATATTTATTTAGACGGCCCCAACATACCGTCGATACATATAAATATGTATATTTCAGAGGTAGATGCTCGTAGCATCTCCTATTATATTTCAATATTGCCATGTCTCAATATTATTAGGGGATCAACCACAGTTAGCAGTCTTCGAGTCGCCCCGTCAAACCGCACCACTACAGTATCATTTCCACACGTGGTAGAACAGACGTCAGAAGACGCGCCCTAGCGACGGCGCCATCGCTATGACACGTGTCATCGACATCAAATCCATCCCACGTGTGTGAGCGGTGCGCATCACGGTGTCGCTCAACACGACCTCGCCGCGACCACTCACCCTATATATGCGAAACGACGAAATTGACATTCGGCCCCACACACCGTGCACCTTGCCCGCGAACCATGAGCCGCGCGCCGTGCGCCGCGATCCGCGCACCATGCGCCGCGCGCCACGCGCCGTGCACCGTGTGCCGTCATTACACGAACTTTTCGGGACTTCAATACACGAACATTTCACTAAATTTTGTCCTTAAAAAATTTTGATTAAAAGGTATTGTTCTCACAGAGTATCTTACTACACTTAATGTTGTTAATTTATGTATGTATTTACTTATTTATTTATATATATATATATATATATATATATATATATATATTTATATATATATTTTAATTAGTTATATTGTCACAATCAACCCCCTAAATTCTATGCAGTTTATCGGAATAGAATTTACTAATAACAGACATAATTAAGCCCTTTATATACTATATGTAAATTATATACTATATGTAAATTACACTTAACAAAAGTTTTTTTTTATTTTTTATTAAACGTTTTATACTCGCTTATTATTGTTAAGTAATATATCTTAGTACAGTACACTTTTTTATTATTTAATTTTATGATGGCCTCCCAACCCCCTGACCTTAAGTGTCCAAAATTCCTTTGTGGCATCTAACATATTAACAACCCCCAAATCTTAAGATTCTTATAATCATTTTAAACCTACAAATCACTTCAGACTCTTTCCATTTCACGGACAACAAATTGTAGGCAAAAGCCTACATATATATTTAATTCTAAGCCGTATTGACCATCCTGGTCACGGCACCAAATTGTAACTATACTCTACTCACACCATGGAGAGAGATCAAATAAAAATTAAAAATTAATTATTTATATTATGGCTCGTTATATCGTCTAGTTAGTTAGGACCCGTTTTACGTTGTTTTTGTATTAACCAAGTTCTTTTAGAGTATCAGTGATCACAAGTTCAAATGATTATAAGAAATTAAATAAAACTTCGTAATGATTAGGTATGATTAAAAGTTGATAAAAAAAATCAAGACCCGATCTCATATTCTATTAACACCTCGTTAATATAGTTGCTAATAGAAATAGCTCCTCCCCATCCTTATTTTATTAAAATAGGAAAATAAAAGAAAATTAAAATACTTAAAAAAATTAAAAGGAGGAGAGGAGGTAAACGGCCCCGCGCCCGCCGCTTACAGTAGTTTCCGTCCTACTTTTTATGAACCTTCCTCATTTGAGATCGAACACTTATTGTGCTCCTACTCGTGCCTTATATTGACATTTAATATAGTTGTGAAGTTAAAATTCTTTTCAACACTCGTCATGACAATCAAGGTTGTTATGTTAAATTCGTAACTGTAGATCCATATTGATTAAAAAACCATTTATCATATGTTCTCCAGCCGATTCGAATGTAATTGAATGACTTTTCCTTACTGAACCTTATTAATAACCTCCTATAATATTGTGATAAACTCGAATTTAAAACTTAAATACAAACGGCGTGAATATATTCATATTCTACGTTTAACCATAATATTACAATTACAACTAAATGAATATGTTCCCTAGACACACATATAAGTATATGTTCTTTTGTATTATAACTACAACCGTGTCCTATAAATGTGTTGTGTTACTTATTATATATTTATGGTTTGTTTCATCGATACCTTCTATACCTTAATTATCTAAAATTTATACCTCTAGTTTATTTGAAACATGTAGCAAAGTACATTTTCTTTAATATTTTGTTGATACCTCCTATACCTTATTATCTAAAACTTTTATTTCTAGGTTTACGTTTTAATAGTAATTTAAATTCGGATCAGATTAGTTCAGAGCGTAGTCAAGTACATTTCTCTAATGTAACTGTGACTCTCGTCAAAGTATAGAACTCAGTGTTCAAGTTCTGAGTGCACTAATACCAATACCATCAGGAAGGTGTTAACTAATCTCAAACGAAATAACGTCTCTACACGTCTCCATACGTCTAAACACTATGGATGAAATCCACAGTGAGGGTCCAACACTGCTGCAACGTATCACTTCCACCATCGTAATGGCGTCAGCAACGCTGAGCAAAATTCGGTCGTGGTTCCGGTATAGTTAATCAACGAAAGACATCATCCGAGACATCGTAACGTCGATTAAAAATAGCACAGCAGTACCACATGGCGCATACACTACTCTAGGCTAGACAGAGCGAGGGACACACAGTGTTCCAACCGAAGTTGTATACAATAGCCTCTACCTCGATGTCACAGTATGAGGGACACCCTACGTATCACGAATTATATCGCAACGTAGGGCATCGCGCCTCACTTTTGCGTCACCTATACAAATTCAAGACGACATTGACAAAGGGCTCAATAATCTGCGGTGACCGAAATCAACCACAGCGTCTTGCATTCCAATATCAAATCATCAAGAAAATGCTAGAGTATATTCAGCGCAGTGCTCACACTATTTAGTGGTAATTCACCAAATAACATTACGAGCACTCGATCGAAAATAATAATTGGAATCGAGATTCTTTATTGAGCAATGCACATTTCTTACAAATTTATCGTCAACATATTTAATCGTCTCTCGGAGGCAAAGTGATCGTACCAGATCGTCGTTTTATGTTTTCTTTTTGATGACATATATAGATACGTTTCGATAACGTTTCAGAGTTTTCCGAACGACCGATGAGTCGACAGAGCGACTTTAACGGACTCGCGGAATCACTTTACATCAAGCCAATACGAGATCCTTCCATATCGTTCGTCGATCGCAGTTGAGGATGCCAACAGTGATGTATGAAACACCCTACGAACGTACACGAAAGACTAATCGAACTTCAGAAATCCGACGGCTAGATGTAACGATTTAGCGCAAGTCCGGCGGTCGGCACAGTTTTACAAGTTGCATATATTGCATTCCATGCTCCCTAATAAATTAGCGAGACAGGTCTACAATATACAAAGTATAACAGATCTTCGATCTGTGAAGTGTTTCGCCACTTTAATGTATCGTACAATACATTTCTTTGTCGGGATGATTCTCAAGCATCTCACTGTACGTGTCGCTCCATCACGCACATTTATATTTTTATTTAATAAGACGGCTGCTGCCATTACCGTCCGTAATAACATTTAATGTTATTTGTTAATATTGTATTATGCATTTATTTGCCACTCTTATAATATTTTTTTGTTAGGTAGTTGCCTGAAACAACTTCCAACTTTATGATTATATTGTCATGCACCATATATTATGATACGAACCAATGTCGATATCAATATTTATTTAGACGGCCCACCATACCGTCAATACATATAAATATGTATATTTCAAAGGTAGACGCTCGTAGCATCTCCTATTATATTTTAATATTGATAAGCATCACCATCATTTTTATACGACTCAATGTCGATATCAATAATTATTTAGACGGCCCCACATACCGTCAAATACATATAAATATGTATATTTCTAAGGTAGACGCTCGTAGCATCTCCTATTATATTTTAATATTGCCATGCATCACCATCATTATGATACGACTCAATGTCGATATTAATATTTATTTAGACGGCCCCAACATACCGTCGATACATATAAATATGTATATTTCAAGGTAGACGCTTGTAGCATCTCCTATTATATTTAAATATTGCCTTGCATCACCATCATTATGATACGACTCAATGTCGATATAAATATTTATTTAGACGGCCCCTCATACCGTCAATACATATAATTATGTATATTTTAAAGGTAGACGCTCGTAGCATCTCCTATTATATTTAAATATTGCCATGCATCACCATCATTTTGATACGACTCAATGTCGATATTAATATTTATTTAGACGGCCCCAACATACCGTCGATACATATAAATATGTATATTTCAGAGGTAGATGCTCGTAGCATCTCCTATTATATTTCAATATTGCCATGTCTCAATATTATTAGGGGATCAACCACAGTTAGCAGTCTTCGAGTCGCCCCGTCAAACCGCACCACTACAGTATCATTTCCACACGTGGTAGAACAGACGTCAGAAGACGCGCCCTAGCGACGGCGCCATCGCTATGACACGTGTCATCGACATCAAATCCATCCCACGTGTGTGAGCGGTGCGCATCACGGTGTCGCTCAACACGACCTCGCCGCGACCACTCACCCTATATATGCGAAACGACGAAATTGACATTCGGCCCCACACACCGTGCACCTTGCCCGCGAACCATGAGCCGCGCGCCGTGCGCCGCGATCCGCGCACCATGCGCCGCGCGCCACGCGCCGTGCACCGTGTGCCGTCATTACACGAACTTTTCGGGACTTCAATACACGAACATTTCACTAAATTTTGTCCTTAAAAAATTTTGATTAAAAGGTATTGTTCTCACAGAGTATCTTACTACACTTAATGTTGTTAATTTATGTATGTATTTACTTATTTATTTATATATATATATATATATATATATATATATTTATATATATATTTTAATTAGTTATATTGTCACAAGGGATTAGGAGTATTTTAAACTAAATCTATTTTGAATTTTATCTGAATGTGATCGATCTGTACTCTCCTTCAAATATCTTTTCTAAATTAATTTTACATTTTTAGGAAAAAAATTCTGGTGGGAAAATTTTAATGTATTATTTAATTATATATTTATTAAGTAAATAAGGCATTTTGTGCTTTTGTTTTAATTATGAGTAGGTACATATGTTATTTATATGGTGTAATAAATAAAATTATTATATACTTTGGAGATGAAATACAGTTTTGTACAACTATTTACTTAGTAGGTCAAATTCCAAATACCTCAATTATGTTTTTATTTTTAAAAACATTTACTCACAAATTATGTCTAATGATTGATCGCTAGCAAATCTTCGCGATATTAACATTCAAGTTCAATGTTCATGCCATTAAATAAAATTGGATTCCAGTACGCTGATACAAATCGAACACCGTTATATACCTATCGACACAAAATAACATGTTTGCACGTTGGGACCGATGCTTTTTCAACGCTCACTGAATATGAAATTAAGTACAAGTTATTACTCACTATGTTAGCCAAAAATTAAAATCTGAAGACGAAATTACTTTGTTAAACATTTTTGTAATAAAATAAATCTAATTTACATTACTCTACAATATAAAATAACATAGTTTATAAGAAAATAATACACTTGTATTGATATTATAAGTAAAATTTAAATCATGTTATACACCTACGGTTGAATGAACGATCACCATCAAAGTACCCATCAAATAAAAATTAGGAGATTAAGAATTAATATTGTAATTACAATTTTATTTTTATCGAAGTCTCGCTTAAAATTTTTTTAACATTTAGACATTTATGGATTAAAAATAGCTTTATTATAAATTTTTTTTATTACTTTATTTGAAAACATTTATAAAACTGAAACCTATTTATATAAAAAATTATTAAAAGAAACAGAAAGCTCTCGCATATCTCGCATAGTTCATAAATCTCCTTTTATTGTTTTTTTTTTTTTTTGTTATAATTATTGCAATAACAAAGTAAGGTAATAACACCTTTTCAGCGAGGAGGCTCCTGACCATACTAAGCTTCATCAAAATATTTTGGATTTAAATTAATTTTATAACACCCAAGTTCTATTTATTGATAGTCCTAAATTAATTTAACGAATTTCCTTCTCTGAACTACCCTCTTTTCATTTCGACGGTGTTGACATACCATATAGTATTAAAACTAAAAACTTAGGAATTATATTTGAATAACATCACTGCTGGGATCCAGGTGAGGTAAGTAAAAAAAAACATTCCCACTAAAATTATATTAGCACAATCACTCTTATTACCAATCGTCGATTACCCCGATACATGTTATCGTTACTTAAAACAAGAGCAACTTAATAAACTTGAGCGTCTCCAAAATCTTTGTATTCGGTTCATAATTTGATCTTCGTAAATATGAACATGTTTCCGAATTTCGTATAAAACTTAAGTGGCTAGCAAGAAAAGGTTAAAATTATTTTGCTATAATCCGCCAACAGAAGAATCTGTATGGTCAAACATGTAACTGAAAGCTAAGCACCGCTCACCTTCCCAACCAAGCCAGAAAGCCAAGTTCCCAAGCAAGCAATACCACCACCATTCACATGCACCACCACACAAGACTCTAACACTACTCTCGACGCACGTTTCGCTCCGACACCGGAGCATCCTCAGGAGATATCGACTTTACAATGCTGTATTGTCTAGTGACGTTCGTGGCAAATGCGCGGTCTTATATACCGTTTGTTACCCCTACACCTGTTGCCCCGCCCATTACCCCCCGCCCCCCTGAACCCCTCGCACCCCCCCGTCTCCTTCAAACAAACGAAGCAATGGTGAACTTGAAACGTTAACTTGTTCATTTAGCAATTTAAACTGATTATTATTATTATGTTTTATTATTTCTAATTGTTCCAACATACTCAGTCGAAGCCCTTTATCGCAAGTGTGTAAGATTTTATATGAATGGTCCGATGATAATTTGTGTCCACTATCAAGGAGATGTTTAGCGAAGTGTGATTTTTGGGGTTGGTTGTTCCTAACCGCGGCTATATGTTCTTTGTAACGTGTTTCAAATTTACGACCCGTTTGACCAATATATGTGGCTTTACAGTCTGAACATTCGAGTTTATAAATGCCAGATTTTTGTTTATTGTTTACTTTATCTTTCCCGTTGCAAATGTTTTTAAGTGTATTATTTGTCCTAAATGCTACATGTATATCATGCGCTTTAAGTGTCTTCGCAATACGCTCCGATACTGTTCCAAAATAAGTTAAACTTGATTTGTATTTATTAATTTTATCAGGTGCTGTTGAGTATAAATCTTTTTTGATCCGCATCGATTTTTGTTTTTTTATTATATTATTAACAATGTTATTGTTGTACCCATTAGCCTGTGCCATGTGATAAATTAGATTTAATTCTTTTAAATAATTTTCTTTTGTGAGTGGGATAGATAGCAACCTATGGACATAACTATGGAACGCTGCGAGTTTATGCTGCCAAGGGTGACAGGATGAAGCTGGTATGGTTGTGTCTGTGTATGTGGGTTTCCGGAAAATTCCAAACTGATGTTTATTATTAATTAAACTTAAGTGGCTTCAAATCAGATTTTGCAGGGATACTCATATTTTTCATCTTTTATACTGTATTCTGCACATTAACGTCATCATATTTAAAAGAGCCTTTTGAATTTATAATCTCACTCTTCGATCAGAAGAAAATTTTGTATTAAAAAATCCTCCCCATTTGACATCATTTTACTGTCCAATCCATTCGTTTATGAAATTCTATACCGCTCGAAGCGAGACGTGCTAAAACTCTCGCGTTATTTAAAAATATAATAAAGTAATATTATCTAATTGTAGGTATAGCTTTGTTTCAGTTTATATTTAACTATACCTATGTATATAGACGTATATATGTAGACATATTTTATGTATACATTATATGTTGTATTGTACATGTGTGTTGTGTACACCTCTACCGTTCTATTTATTTCCTCTACCTAAATATGCCCGAAAGAGATTGCTGCTTTAGCAATACGGCAGCATCTTGTATATTTCTCTTATTTACAACAACATTTTACTCTGTACTTATAAAATTTTTGGTGTGCAATAAAGAGTACTTGCATTGCATTGTAATCTGATATGTACCTCTACAAGCGTCTTTATGACAAAAGATCACAACGCGCGTAGTTACACCTTAGTTCAGTTTTAATTCTTCTCTGATCGGTTGATATATTTTGTTATTGCTAAGCTTATATTTAATACGTAATAAAATAAGACCGATGGCAAAAAAAATAAAAAATAAAAAGGCACAGTACCTAATTCCTAAAATTAGCGTATTTTTACAAAGAAGCAAACTCTCTACTTTTATTATAATAATTAGAATTTGTTGATACTTTAACAAATATAATCGAAATATACATTTACACACAAGCATGACAAATATTTTCAAATTGTTTTTCGTATCTTATCTTATTACATTGTGAATCTTGAGAGAAGATCTTTAGAACGGCTTGGCTGATGGCTCTACACCCACGACTCTTTAAATTTTTAAGACGCTTTTCCAAAAATATTCTTATGTACAAAATCAGACAAAAAATAACGGCACAACACGAGATCACTGTCTCAAATCTCATTTATTCATCATTTCCAAATATGCCAAAACACTCACATAACTTTTGGTCAGGAATAATAAAGTATTATAAAAATATTTATCTTATTATTTATAAAACAATTATAGCTATAATATTATTATCGATAACACAAATAAATAAAACTATTAAAAAAAAGTAATCCAATTAAAACGTGAAATAGGTAAAAATATATTATACACTTATAGATAAATTCTTTTTAATATTACAATTTCTTTTGGGTAGCTGGTACTTTTTTAAATCATAGCGTGTTATTTTTTTAGATTATTAGTTATTGTCAGCGTATTTGCGTTTGAAACTTTAATTTCTTAATTATGTATAAATATAAATTAAAAAAATACTAAAACGTGTTTGTTAGTAGCTTAAAAATAAATTGCATTGCTTCTAGCTTCAAATATGACAGAACTTCGATACAGTTTCATCTACTATTTTACCACTTTGGAAGTAGCACTTTCCAAAAATATTTTCTTACATAAGTAAGCAATAATGCTTAAGTTATAACGGTAAAAAGGGTCAATTGTTTACGCTCAATGACTATGAATCAATAAGGAAGGACATGTTATTTTATACCTAAGTATAGATAAACTCAACAAATAGACTGTCTAAATCAAAAATAAATTTATCGTACTGATAAGTTTTAAATAGGTAGGCCCACTTTAAGCAGATAATTAATTTTTAAAGTGATTAAAACGTATTTAAGTAAACAAATTATTTATATTCATCGCAGTTACAGTACCTACTTAACAGTTAAAGCTTATCGTGATATATTTAAGCTATCTTCAATAATTAGATACATAAATAAAATTGAAGTCTCGTTGTAATCTCAAAATAACACATTACTTACAAAATAACATTTTTTAAACTTTTTTCTGTGTGGACTTTAATGGTCCAGGAGCCAAGTAATAATTTGGTTAATTATTTGTTTTCGAACGATAATTGGCGAGACGCATCAGTAAATAGCATCATAAAGCATCAGCTGCGGTTCCTTGGGGTGATGAGTAGCGGCAGGATCCATCGCACGACTTCATTTATCACAGCAGTACATTAACAATCAGCTTACAAATTTACATGAGAGCAAATGACATATTATATTAAATTATTCGGCATTACGCTCAGACATGAGTGTTCCGATAAAATAAATAATCCGTATGCGTAAGATACAAGAATTTGTTTGTCATGTATATGAATTTAGTTTATTAAAAAACATCAATGAGATAAGAGTAGGTTTGTTTTAAAAAACATACAAATTTCTGTACACTGATATGTTAAAGTTACCCAAAAAAGGTATTAATGGCTTTTCTTTACCACCATGCAAAAAGAATTGAATGTATATTTTTTTCTTCGTGCGTGGGAGGCTACCGCCACTCATTCCCCCCATGGAACCGTAGCCGATGTTCACGAAGCTTTATAATACAACTCTCTAATGCATTCTAATAATTATCGCTTGAGAGGAACTTGGTCATGTAAATCTGTTACTGGCTCCCGGGCTATAAATGCCGGGGTAAAATATTCTAAACGGCCAGATCGATTTTGACTTATAATATTCATTGACGGATATCTTAATTTATTAAGTATATTAAATAATCAGCTTATAGTTATTTTAGAAAGAGAAAAAAATCAACGCAAAATAAATCCAACTAACTAGTCACTTTTGATAAATTTTACTTCTTCATTGTTTCAGAAAAAAAAAAATGTTTACTTGTTTAGGAATTATACTCGTAAATAAACCATGAAAATAAAAAGAGATTAAAAAAAACTTCTAAACTGGTTTGTTGATCACTTTCACGGTAAAAAAATATGTTGTCTACAAATAAAATGGGTTTAGAATTACTTATTATGACAGTAGCGGAAAAATGAACATCTACTTAGTTATAAATTAAAAAATTGTACAGTATTATGCTACAGTAAAAGCCTTACAAACGTAGGATGTTTTAGTAAACCGAAGGCGGCCCGCGTAGGCGAGCTAACCGTCGGGGCGTCACGGTGGCATGCGCCAGCGATCCCGTGGCGTCCTTGTACGACGACGAGGGCACCGCTGTGTTTTAGTGGGTATTCTGACTTCGCAGTCAGCGAGTCCCACATACCCGTCGCCTTCGGGTGGCGGGATGCGTCAACGCATTTCACAGCGTCAAAAAAAAAAAAAAAAAAGGATGTTTTAGTAAAAGTAATTACTAAAATTCTTTTTTAAAATATTATATATTATGAATACTCATATTTATTCTTTTATATATCGGCAGCTCTTTCTAATAATGGGTACAGAATCTATAAAGTTCTAAAGTCCAGTCATGTAAACCCACGACTTGTATTTTACCGTAATTATATTGAAGATTCAAGGCAGTAAATGAGCTTTAATTTTTAATAATAACTTTAATTCCAGTAGCCGCTGAGAGAGTGAAGCGCGAATCAAAAGACACTCGAGAGGGAAAACAACTACTATTATTACAACCCAAACAAGTAAGTTTATTTTTATCTTTTAAGATTCAGGATCGTACTTCTTATTCGTCCATGTCTCGAGAGATCTTTTAATATTTTATCATCATTTTTGTAACGGTATAAAATGTAAACCTTAACGTAAAAATTTTGTAGAACAAAGTCGTCGCTTTTATTAAAATGTACAAAAATGACTAAATAAACATTTTGTATTAGGTAAGATACCGCCTAAAATCTAATGCCTTCATAAATATCTATAGAAGTAGAAATGAGGTAGGTTTGTGGAGAAAAAAATTGAAAGATATCTTTAGCTATCAGTAATTAAAATTGAAAATTTAAAAAACTTTTTATATTAAACAAGTTGTTATTTTCATATTCATCATATATATATGTATATACATAATAAGATGAACTAATCCTATAATCGTAAACTTCGAACTCAATTTGGCATATATCTTAGATTTCACCTCAGAGAAATGACTTCGACTTCATTTAAATTTGCAATAAGATTATTTGGATAGTTTAATTATCATTTTATACCAATCATAAAATAGATTTCTATTACGTAATCTTAAAATATTAATGTTTAAAATATAAAACATTTTAAAATACCTTGAAAATTAATTAAAACTATTTGAAAAAAAAAAACATTGTTTTGTAAATTATCAACAGACGTCTAACGAGAAGGAGCTTAATCTAGACTGTGAGACGACATTGGGTAAAAAAGGAACATGCAAGAGCTTTCGTGATTGTTACCCGCTTTTTAAAGTAGTCGATCTCTCTGGGCTCGATGGATGGGTAATGGGTCACTACGACACATGCAGTTATAAAGGCAACAATGACAAAGAGGCAAGTTGAAACACTTGATCCACATTGTAATAATAGAATGTAGATAGTTTCCTTAAAATTGACGAGACCTTTGAAACTTCATTTATAACGCTCCTATAAATTTTGCTTTTGACGTGATCGTTATGGGACATATTTATGCACATTATTATTACGTATTTATTTAGAAAGTATTTATTTAAAACACACGATAAATGGCGGAAAAAAAGACAGTTGAATTTTATATAAACAAACAAAAATATTTTTTAACCGTCTAAATTTTCTCTTTACTACATCGTGGCTTTATTATTGTTTCTTGTTCTAAGCACCAGTACTATTATTGATACATTTTGTTTTTATAAAATTTTATAAACTGCCCTAAATATTGTTACAAAGAAAAAACGTGCAAAAGAAGAAAAAAAAAACGTTTATTCTTTTGCACGTAACATTTATTACTATTACAGTGTGTTAGTTTAATATATTAATATAAAACCATTAATAATATATAAAGCTTATTCGAAGTGGTCTCTATTGGCTGCAATACAGTCCTTTGAACGTTGAGGTAAGTTATTAATAGAAGCACGCACTCTTTCCATGGGAAAATTCTTCACTGCCAATCGTATGGATTGTTTTAGGGACTCAAAATTATCATGGCATTTAGAACAAGCCATACTCTTTAAAACTGACCATAAATCATAATCCAGTGGATTAAGATCGGGACTAGATGACGGCCAGTTTTCATTTCTGATGAAGAATTGGGTGGATCGAGCTTTATGACCTGGCGCCAAGTCTTGCTGAAAGGACCATTCTTGGTTATTGAACATGGTGTTGTTAAGGTGTGACGAATTAAATACGCGACATGATTCTGGGCGCGATCTTCATCTCCCGAGAAAAAACTTTAGTTTTCGGACAGGATTTCTTCGAATTCTTTCCCTTACTGCTTTGATCGCCTTTTTCGTACGAATACTACGTTGACGGCCAGATCTTTTTCTATCACAAACAGAGGAGGTTTCATTGTACCTATCAATAGCCCAGTACACAAACATTTGACTAATAACAAGCGTATGGAGTATTTGGCTCCATACCTACTTTGTGTAATGCAATCGCAGCGATTCTCTTTATCACCCCACTCCATTTTGATATCACAAAAGATTTTACAATGTATTGGCGCGAAAATGAGGAAACACAATGAACAATCATATAAAATGACAGATTACAAATTCGAATGTAATATTTTGTTTATTTTTAATTGTAACAGAATTGATTGCCAGACTTTATATATATTGGTATTTATAATATATACTGTGCAAGTTCTAGGTGACTTCTTATAAAAAAATAGATGTATTGATTACTTTTATTAACTTGCAACTGGTTTACCTTGCTGGGATTATGCACCAAGTCGAGTCTAGTAGCTTTATAATTTGTGTATCTTATAATATATAGGATTCCGCGTCTACTATAATTGAATTCTATTTATACTCTGTATAGAAATTTTAATCAAGTACTTTATTCTAATATTCAATTATACACCAATATCATTTTTTATACACAAAATATAAATATTAACTTACATCATCATTAATTAAATTTGGTAACTGAGATCGTTTTTTTCTTTATAAAAAGTATGGATAAAAATATTTATAAATATATAAAATTCAATCGCAATAACCAATCATTAATTATGAAGATAATAAAGATTTCTGATCATTTTGTGCTTAAATGTTTTAAAAGCAATTTTTATTATATCTATAGGTGTTGGGTGTATGTTGCACGGAGCCAGTAGGAACACCTCCGCAACAGGAACCAGATGTTCAGCGCCTCGGCTTACTGCAACCGACGTTTCCCATATCATTTTCCAAGTTTGTAGCAATATAATAATTTTTATATTACTGTAGAAAATCAAACTTCTAGTAAAATCTAAATCGGTGATCTTATTTGAATCTGTTACGTTCTATTTTTGTAAGAGAAAGGGAAATCATTAATATTGGAATATACGTAAAACACTAAATATTTTCTGCAGTACTGAACTGAACTGAACTAATTCAGCCTGTAAATGACCCACAGCTGGGCAAAGGCCTCTTCTCCATATATGAAAAGGGCCCTTCTGTAGTACAATTAATCTAAATAAAGAGAAATCTTCATTATATTTTATTAACTTTTATATGTATATACCTATATATATGTATATACATAATAAGATGAACTAATCCGCTATAATCGTAAACTTCGAACTCAATTTGGCATATCTTAGATTTCACCTCAGAGAAATGATTATAGTCAAGTTTCGACAACACCTGACACCTTTCTCAAACACTATATATTTTTTTATTATTAAATCGAGGGCGTGGCGTGCGATATTTTGTAATTTAATTTTTTTTTCTTTTTTTTTACGTATTTACAAGTGTACAAATTATCATAAAAAAGTTATTGAAATAGGATAATTAATATAGACTGTATAGCAAAACTTGTCTAGTAACCATGGAGTATAGAGATAGAGCTGTCTCATATAGCTGTTTGATACAAAAAGTGTGTATAAAATAGAATTAAATAAAGAGAGCACTGTTGTAGTGAAGAATATGATCTGAAATTAACTGTTTAGATGACTTGAAGTGTGCTGAGTGGAAGTAAGTATAATTTCAAGTATTTTCATAGACTAGAGTAGTTAGTAAATGTGTTGCAATTGAAAGTTAAATGGCTTGCGAGTCAAATAAATTATCTAAACTAAAAACGGTCCTCCGCTACAGCAACGCCATCTTTATTTAATGTAATTGCGGGGACACTTTTCGTAACAAAAGATAGTGCTCCTTTATTTCTGTACTCCACCCTAGTGACCTACTAGAAGTTAATATACATAATCATGTATTAACCCAATATAGTTAATTTCTAAATTCTTAATATTTAATATTATTAATAATTCTTTCATAAGTAACAACAGTGAGACATGCTGTTAGAGCATATGTACAGTATTTTTTCATAGACACCAATGAGATAGGTATTAAAATAAGATACCTATTTAATTGCTTTTTTTTTTCTTAGTTACGCGAACCGACTTGTACCGAAGCCCTTTGCAGCACAATGGCCATTTAATGACTACCATCAAATACCTAACTGGCCACCTACAATACCGCCGCTACCGACTCATCCGCCAGACCACACTGCTCCTACTCATCCACCATCAATCGGTAATAATCTTATAGTTATTATTACTTATAATACCATCTGCAACATACTAAATACGCACAATGTTTGACTGGCCCGTTGGTGCAATTGGTAGTAAACCCTGCTTTCTGCTCCAGGGTTGTGGGTTCGATTCGCGCTTTTCGTCCGCATTCGCAATAAGTTGGCACATTTATTTATAATGTCACGAGTATTCGACACATAAGTGTACACTTTTAAAAATTTTAATCTTATTAATTCGGTTCAAAGGAGAGCTGTGAGAATTGTTGACGATCCAATACTGACGAGCGATATCGAGCCCTTAAGTCTAAGAAGACATCTTGCATCCCTATGCGTGCTCTATCGTTTGTATAATTTATCATCGCAAAGCTCGCCATCGACAGGGAATTCATGCTCACACATTGCAGCCCAAATGGTCCCGTACAGTTCGGTATCAGAGGAACTTCCTCCCACGGACAATTCGGCTGTGGAATGAACTCCCTGCCAAGGTTTTCCCACAGGACTACAGTATGGGGTCCTTCAATAGGGGAGTAAATAGGTTTTTGAAGAGTCGGCAACGCGCATGTGATGCCCCTGGTGTTGCAGGCGTCCATAGGCTACGGTAACCGCTTACCATCAGGCGGGCCGTATGCTTGATTGCCACCGTCGTGGTATAAAAAAAAACCTAATTGTAATTCATATTATACTAATGTTACTATAATTCACAATTTTTAATAGAACAATTTAGTTTTGTAAAGTATAATTCGTTCAGTTAATTATTTATTTAAATAATTATATTACATTTTTGTTTCATAAATAGTTGCAGGCGTCACCACACCAAAACCACCTTCAGTTCCATCGAATACGCCTCCCACTACGACATGGGGTACAAAACCTCCAGCCAGCACTACTAAACAGGTAAACACAAATTAACATATAGTATAAATAATTATAAAAGAACTTAGTGTATAACTTATTATTTAACATACTATTTCTGCAAAATTTACTAGTGTTTAAAGAACATCATATTTTATTCCTCAGACTTGGCCTCCAGTATATCCTACTCAACCTACTAAACCTACAGGCCAGCCTAGCGTTGACTCTTCTTGTGGCATTAAGAATGGACCACAGGTAACAATAAAAAAATAATCGCGAAAAAGCAAAATTAAAGTTCAAATCAAATTAAGTGTAGTGCATATTTATATTGAACTGGATGATTTGCATAAATGAGTCCCGGCCAATCTATAAATATAATAAAACAGTAACAGGTTCAATTCTTTATATGATGATATTTTATTTATGATATTTTGAAAATGTGTTTGAGGAATACTCTGTAATCGATACTGAAGCCAAAACTTTTTTAATTTTCGTCTATCTGTCTTTACTTGGGCGTGTATCATGCCAAAATTACTGAATTAATTTAAACTAATCTGGGCACGATTTGAATTCGCACTACGCTCTGGGGCACTGAGTAATTTTTATCGTGATTGACGTCTTGGGAGAAACGATAAAAGTCAAAATTAGTACACAATTATAATTCATTAAACGCGGTGTGTGATTAAATTTCTAACCCCCCCCCCCCCCTCGTAATATCCAATATTTAGCCTTCTCGGTTAAAATGCATTTCCAAATGTTTATAACGACTGGAGTACTAAGCTTTTCTCAAGTTAAACAATTTCAATATTAAATAGTTCAACTTAGATTACTTTCAGTTATCACTTTTGTCGGGCGACCCGAGACACACACGGTTTTTTTTTTTTTCAAAGGAAATATCTCAAATATTATCCGGTCACCCTACCCTTTTTTTTCGCGATGAGAAATGCATTTACGCATCCCGCCGCCCAAAAGCGACGGGTATGTGGGACTCGCTGGCTGTGAAGCCAGAATACCCACTAAAACCCATCGACCGTCTGCGCCGTAGTGGGGCGCCACGGGATCGCTCGCGCACACAACCACGACGCTTGGCCCGAAGGCCCCTCCGCATGTGATTGGAGTCGCTCGACTGGTCCACTCTGCTAATTCAGAGAAGTACCAGAAGCGGCTCCACCACCGAAATCTCCGTGCCCTCTCGGCGCCACTACCTCACCGGCCGCACCTCCTGTGCCAACACTCTCTCGCGCCCCGCCCACCACTGGACCCCAGCTACCCCAGACGGCGAAACCCTTGAGCTGGGCCCGCACATCAGCTGGTCCAGGGGCCCAGTGGCTTGTGCGCCTCCACGCCCAACCACTGCGCTTTCGCGCCACCGAATGGAGGGGGAGAGCGAGTCATCCCCCTCCTGCGCTTTCGCGCCCACCGCTGCTGGTTTTGGTCCACGGGGGTCCGAAGACCCCGACCACTTGCGAGGCGTTCAAGTGGCTTCCCCTATCCGCCACCCGGGGGACGCGCCCAGTAAGAGACCAGCAACTCCCTTGGGCACCCTACCCTACCATCATAACCCACAGTATTAGATCCAATTACCTCGAAACTCGGAATGTACAGAAACGTCCTACCTTATAATACTAATGAAAGGGACGGCTATTATATTTTATAGCATGATATGATTATGATAATAATTTATAGCATGATATCCTACACAACACACACACAACACAAAAATAGAGAGCAAAGGCGGTCTTTATCACTGCTTGTGATTTTGTTACAGTAACCCTTGTACATATAGGGCACATTGGTAAAAAGGTATTGGCAAACGGTGCATTTGGTTTTAATATAATAAGTTAGTACCTGATTGACCGAGCTTTGCTCGGTTAAATTAAATTTAGATACATTACATACTGATGAAACATAAATAATATTTTCGATCTTACCGACATAATAGTAAAATAATAGGAATTGGTTATTTAAATAAAAAATAAAAAGTAAAAATAGCTCTTAATTCAAAAGAAAGAAAAAGGAAAAAAAAATGGTGTGTAATCACCTGGATTCGAACCCAGATTTTCTGATTTCGAATCCGCCCGATTCCCATCCGAGCTATTAGAAGCTTGTCAATGACAGCGAAATTTACCTTCGTATTCTAATGGTATTTTTTAATTGCGTAAAAAAAGGGATAAAACGACATTTTCTAAAAATAAATCCTAGCTAGATCGATTTATCGCCCCCGAAACCCTCTGCATACTAAATTTTATGAAAATCGTTGGAGCGGTTTCCGAGATTCCGATTATATATATATATACAAGAATTGCTCGTTTAAAGATATAAGATAAGATACCTATATTATTATATATTTTGTCTTTATTAATATTTTTCGACGATCGTTCTGGTGTAGTGGTGCGAGTAGTTGCCTCAATGCCGCACGCCGGCAGTCGCGGGTTCGATTCCCGCTCGGGACAGATTTGTACAAATATTTGTTTTTGGTATGGGTGTATCTCGATGTTGGTCTCCCCACCGTGCTTCGGAGAACACGTAAAGCCGTTGGTCCCGGTTGTTATCATGGACACCAGCTGATAGCGATCGTTACTCAGGGTAGGGAAATTATCGGCCAACCCGCAGTGGAGAAGCGTAGTGGATTAAGCTTCAATACTTCTTCTATATGGAGAAGAGGCCTTCGCTCAGCAGTGGGTGGTTTACAGGCTGATACAGTACAGTACAATAATATTTTCACCTTTAAAGTTTGTTGCTAAATAATTCATAAATTTCTGTAGGCTTACGGCAGCACTTACGAAACTAAAGACGAGGAGCGTATCGTCGGCGGACACAACGCGGAGCTGAACGAGTGGCCGTGGATCGTGGCGCTGTTCAACAACGGCAGGCAGTTCTGCGGCGGTTCACTTATTGATGATTCGCATGTGATTTCGGCCGCGCATTGTGTCGCACAGTATGTAACTGTCTATGTCGGTCAGAATAACAAAAATAGAATGCTAAATTTCATGACATTCTTACTTAAGCTCCCAAGAGAGAGACAAGATACTTTAAAACCAAATATTAAATCAAAACAAAAAATATTTATGGTTATACTTAATATTCTTAAACTTTAAACTAAGATCATAGTTCTGGGACTTGGGTAAGAAACGAGCCACATCAATCAATATGCCTAAACGCCGGTGGTTTCGGGTTTGATTCCCGCTCAGGACAGATATTTGTATTAGTACAAAGATTTGTTTTTGGTCTAGGTGTATGTCTTTATAGCTCTTACTAAGCCGTCAGTCCCGGTTGTTATCACAAACATCCTATAACGATCGTTACTCATGGTAGGAAACCATCCGCCAACCCGCAGTGGTTTAGCGTGGTGGATTAAGCTCAAACCCTTCTCTTACATAGAGAAGAGGACTTTGCTCAGCAGTTGGACGTTTATAGACTGATTTGCCAATAAACAATTTCCTTTTTTCATATTTTTATAATAACAAATAATATTAACACTTTATTCATAATTTTGTAGCATGACATCCTGGGACGTGGCGCGCCTGACAGCAAGACTTGGTGACTACAACATTCGTACGAATAGCGAAACACAACACGTGGAAAGAAAAATCAAAAGAGTGGTCAGGCACCGTGGATTCGATATGCGCACTTTGGTATGATGAATAAAATATATTATTACGTATGAATTTATAACCTTGGTTGGCGAACGAATAGGCTTTACTTATTCAAATTAGCCAAATCCTGTTAGTTATTTTACTTTATTTTGGTGATCAAATGCGCTTGCCGCATTTGATCACCAAATGCGTTTACTGAATCAGCCTCTTTAAATCGGGTCGATTGCGTCGGTCGTTGCTATCAAATTTGGTCTGAATTCCATACGATCACGTTTCGAACATTGATAGCGACAGTGTTGTGCTACATAACACAAGTTTATTTATACAGCTATGTATAAATATCGCTATAGGTAGATAATTTTGTGTTACGACAAGCAGTGTTAGCTGTTTACGTTATTATTTAAGAAATTTCGAAGCAAGGGCGTACCTACAAAGAAAAATATAGTATGATTAACAATTTTAATAAGTTAACTGGTTTTGGGTTCTAAACTAGTGTAGATAAGTCACCGCAAACGGGTTGAGATCAAATAACCCGAAATACTGTCAATGGAAGAAATGCAAAACAAAGTCGATGGTTGTCGATTATAGCCAGACTGGTCTAATGTAAACGTTTTATTGGACTAACAATAAAAGTATACTATGGTGTCACAAAGGACGAAAGTACTACATTCTGTCCCGCATGTGAAATTTTAAATTGTGCAACCATGCGGGAAAGGATACTATCGTCCCGTTGCACATATTTTTTTTCCTACCTAAGCCGACGACGGTTCGAGTTTTCTCCCTGTGAAGCGGGGAAAAAAGTGTCACTTTTGTCCCGCTTCATAGGGACAAAATTCGAACGTTCGCCAGAGGTAGTAAATTTTTTATTATGATAATAAAATAAAAATAAAAAACTTTTTCAGTACAACGATGTATCAATTCTTACTCTGGACCAACCTGCGACGTTTACGAAAAATATTCGCCCAGTCTGCTTGCCCGGCGGTAGTCGGGCGTACTCGGGTCAGATTGCGACTGTTATTGGTTGGGGAAGTTTACGAGAAAGTAAGTAGGATATGGTAATATACCTACTGTGTAGTATATTTAATTGAAATGATGTTTTCCTTTTAATTAAATTATATTAAAAAGTTTGTGAGTAGAATGGATGTAAAGGTTTCCTCCACGTGCAAACTACCTACTTAATTTCCATGTGGAATTTCTATGTGGTCGTAAGTAACGCGAATGAAGCCGCGAGGAATAGTTAACGGAAAATAATTACAAATTATATGCATTTGTTTTTTTTAAACCGATACCATGTGACGAGTCCGAGCTGAGTTCTCAAATACCTACTAAATTTGCCTTTAAAATTCATCTTGTAAATCGGTGGTAAGGAATCCTCCTCTATCGGAATCTCTGTCATTCAGAAAAAAGTATGCAACACGTATTTTCGCCAACGTGCAGTGGGGCAAAATTAAACTTAAACGTTGAAGTTTTTTCTATTTTATACAAGGGGCATTTAGCCTAGCAGTGGGATATTTACAGAATATTTCAGTACTGTACATGAATTTTCTATTCTTATTTAGGTGGTCCTCAACCTTCAATTTTACAAGAGGTATCGATTCCGATCTGGACTAATTCCGAATGTCGAATAAAGTACGGTGGCGCTGCGCCGGGAGGAATTGTCGACCATATGCTTTGTGCCGGTAAAGCTAGCATGGACTCCTGCAGTGTAAGTAAATTTTAAAAGGCTAATATTTTTAACGTCACTTTTTTCCTACCTCCGCCGAAAGTTCGATTTGCAATATCACATGCGGGACAGAAAGTAGTACTTTCGGCCCAGGTAGGAAAAAAGTTACTTTTTCCCCCACTTCACAGGGACAAAACCCGAACTTTTGGCCAAGGTATGTGCAACATGGGACGAAGTATTACATCCTTACCCGCATGTTTGTACCCACACCTTCGGCTTGGGTAGCAATTTTACATTCGGGCCAGAAAGTAGTACCTACTTTCGTCCTTTTTACACAAAATACTATTAATTTATACCGTAGGAAGCCAATATACTCTAAAAAAATATTTTTTGCTATCCCCTAAACCTTAAAGCTTTATCTACTATAAGTTGTAAGATTTGTACGTTTAATCTACATGATGATAGCACTGCGCCTGAGAATTTAAAAAGAAAAAAATAATGTATTACATTTTTTTAAGTTAGAAAATTATTTTTCGTTTTCTATCTTTTCTAACGAAAATTATTTTAACATTACTTGTTAGATTTATTACGGTTTTAAATTGTATTTAATTATTAATATTATATTTTTGACAGGGTGACAGTGGTGGTCCACTCATGGTGAATGAGGGTGGTCGTTGGACGCAAGTTGGTATCGTTTCATGGGGTATTGGCTGTGGCAAGGGACAGTACCCAGGGGTCTACACAAGAGTCACTTCCTTCTTACCCTGGATACAGAAGAACTCCAAGTAGAACGTCAAAAAGAAGAAATATTCAAGGATTTCGACATATTTTATGTGTATGGGCTGTGCCATTTGAGAAGAATATTTTTAAAAGTAATTTGGGAAATACATTTTCCAATTTTATTATCTCTATAGTGCGGTTATTCAAAAACTATCTTTTGTCGAGGTTTTTTTTAATTAGAAAACTATACTACGGGTAATTATATTTTTGTCTATTCTGATGTGCCATTATCTACGTCGACTTGATCTAATTACAAACTTTCCAATTTTAATGAAAAGGAGTGAATTCCGTTGTTTCCATAATATAAAATGATAAAATAATCGAAGTGACCTTGGCAATTTTTAAAATAGAATAATATATTTATACATTTTTGTATATATTTTTCCTAATCCATGTCATATTGATTATATAAATATTCTTTTTTCGGTTCAGGTAATAAATCAATTATCTTAAGAAAGACAACTTAATTGTACTCTTGTCTTTCTTAATAAATTGTTATTTTTATATTTTATAAATGCGAATATTACGCCTTTAAATTGTGCCAATATAGTTTAAGTACTATAAATAAATAAATAAACGAATACCTTGATATTTTGTTTAATTAAATGATGAATTGAAATTAATACAAATTATAGTAACTATTACAGAATCCTTTTAACAATAATGAATCACACCTAAAATATTTTTAACAGTATTATTTTATTAATTAATAAAATAATGGTTTCTAAAATACGAGTCCATTAAAACATTAATCATATACACAATTACATAGTTCTAAACGATCTTTTAAATTTAACTATATATATGAATTTAAAAATATGACACAATTCAATTGACTAATATTCTATGTAGCTCACATATCGAAATTGGATACATGGAGGTGCTGCAAAACGTTGCGTACTGAAAAAAAAATTAAAACATATTAGTAAACAGGTAAACTCACACTGGCAGTTTATCTATCACAATAACAATTTTTTTGGGACGAAATATAAAATTTAAGTCTATATATATACCTCGTGTGTTCATAAGTTTTGAGACAAAAATTTTAAACAATTTAGAAATAAAGTCATCTTGGCAACCTTTTTTTTTTTTTAAATTACTACATAGTATAAAATAAAGTCGCTTCCCGCTCTGTCTGTCCCTATGTTTGTTTAGATCTTTAACACTACGCAACGGATTTTAATGCGGGTTTTTTTTTAAATAGATAAAGTAATTCAAGAGGAAGGTTTTTATATATAACATAACATGCATAATATAATAGAGAAACACTTATAATTATATTACGTTTTTAAGATGATGTAAATAAACACATTTTTTGCGCTTACCTTAACGAGAACCTTACGAGATGAATCAAAATAACGTACGTAGCACAGTATTGTACACCTTAAAAAGGTTTACAATAAAGTCCGCGATGGTATATGTTTATCTCTTAGGGATAACCCACAATAACCATTTTTTATCCTTTATTTTTACGAGAAATTATGGCTTATTTACTAAGCGATTTTAAGCAATACAGAAAGATAGAAAGATATTGAAAAAAAACCTTATCCAGTTAAGTACCTTAAATACATTGTGCATTTAATATTGATCAATATGGCCCTGTACAGCATGTAATTTAAAAGAATATTTTCGAAGATATTACAGTTTTAAAATGCAGGGACATAGCGGTTGCGGCGGTACCGAGCGGGGGGTGGCGCGTGCCTATAAATAGCGCGTCGTAGGCCGCGCCACATAGGTAAGTAAAGAAACGGAATCTTTACTCATGTGGTCGCGCTTCGTCCTATAGCACTTTACGATTATATATGTATAGCGCTTTATAATTATGTATCAGCATTGCACCCTTGCGGAGTCGGGGCGGGTCGTTAGTATACGTATGAAATAAAACAGAGGTATAAGGAGACAAGCTGTTTCAAAGACCGTGAAAGATATTGCCGTTTACGATCTGTAAGGAGGACGCTCGTCAACATTAAATTGATAACAGGGAATTCGTTGAAGCCGTTTTCTAACAAAATTTTCTCTTCAGACTGATATTTTGCGAATATCGGTAAATAGGGTACTGAAATATGATCACAAACAAAAGGCCTACAATACAAGTAGACGAAAATTGCATTATTTAAAAGAGAGTCTTGGGTAAATTGCGACTGGACTCCAGTCGCAATTCAAAACCTTTTGAGGAGACAATAATACAGCCCGGGTTTTCGAAGGCCTATATTGAAAACCAAGGAAGCAATTTTAAATAGCTTATTTTTATATTTAAATCAATAAATAAATAAATATTTAACATAGCTCGATTTTTTTTCACTTTTAAGTACTTAATCTCAAGACTTATGAACAAAAGAGACATGACTACACATTTTGTAAAGTATAATAATATTTAGGCTACAAATGGCTAATGAAATACATATTGTTTCCTGTTTGTGTAAAGACTAAACGGATACTAACGTTACGTAAAACAACGCGATGCGATAATAGATACGTTCGCGGCCCTCTTCTAATTGAAGATTTTCTTCACTTTGATAGGAGCACATGCGCACGTCATACATTCAACATGCGCGGAAATGGAACAACATGATCTCGGTCGTGTCGGTCGTTTCGGTCGTATCGGTCGTATCGGTTGTGTCAGTCGTATCAGTCGTGTAAGTCGCGTCAGTCGCGTTAGTCATGTCGGTCGTGTCGGTCGTGTCGGTCGTGTCGGTCGTGTCGGTCGTGTCGGTCGTGTCGGTCGTGTCGGTCGTGTCGGTCGTGTCAGGTCGTGTCAGTCGTCACCTTGGAAGTAGCCCGTGTCGTAGATGTCGTCGAGCGCGGGCACGAAGGGCGGCTCGGCGGCGAGCAGGTTGTCCCAGTCGACGGCGCGGAACAGCGGCATGGCGCGCACGGCGCCGGCGCCCGGCCGCGCGCCCGCCTCCACCGTCAGCAGCGCCTCCACCGCGCTCACCGCCTCCGCCGACAGCGCCTCGTCCCCCTCCGGCCATTCGATGTCTGCGGACACGACGCGTATTATTAGGACAGCCTACTGTATCATCCTGTAAACCACCCACTGCTGAGCGAAGACATCTTCTCCATATAGAAGAAGGGTTGGAACTTAATCCCCCACGCTGCTCCACTACGGGTTGGCGGATAATTTCCCTATCATGAGTAACGATCGTAATGGGTTAGGTGTCTATGATAACAACCGAGACCGACGGCTTTACATGCTCTCCGAGGCACGGTGGGAAGACCCACAATTACATACACCCAGTCCGGAAACAAATTTTTGTACAAATACTACTATGATCTGTCTCAAGCGGCAATCGAACCCGCAACCGTCGGCGCGTGGTTTTGAGGCGACTAGTCGCACCACTACGCCAGAACGGTCGTCGGACAGCCAAGATCTACCGTTATCTACGAGGGCGGGTCGAAAAGTTCGCGGAATGGAGGTTCAGAGTGGGGAGGGGAGGACTTCTTTTACTTAGTGACTCGATACGACTATAAATACTAAGTTTCAGCCCGATCTGTTTATTAACCTTTAAGATTTTGCTGGATAAATAAGTAAATCGGAAAGAGAATAGTGACTATGGAGAAAATTGAATTTCGTGCCATAAAATTCTTTACTATACAATAGGAATGATCGATATTAGAAAAACATCGATGTTTACAAAGAATCAAAAGTATCGATGTACGATATATATCGATTGAAAAACATCGATGTATCTAAAATATCGATGTTTTTGGTTAAAAAAAATATATTCTTTTTATGAAATGTGTTTTTATTTATTTTATATATGAAACTAGCAAACCCGGCGAACTCCGTTTCGCCACCAACTTATTTTCGTGAGGGATACTCACACCACGTACTGCCGCCATGCAAAACCATATTGGTTTGTAGTACATGCTATGTATAAGAGATGGCGCTGTATGTGAAAAATGATTTTCCCTTTTTTCTTGCTTTTCTGTTGCAAATTTTCCTAAATTTAGTTTGCTATAAAGCTCACGGAGCCCGAGACCTTTCCGACGAATGCAAAACCGTGGAAATCGGTTCGTGCGTTCTGGAATTATAGCGTCAGGAAGGAAATCCCGACTTATTTTTATATTATAGATAAAATTAAGCATCGATGTTTTTGGTAACAAACAAATAAAACTGTCTAAATTTTTTATGATATGTGTTTTTATTTATAAAAATATTTGAAAAAGAAATAAGGAAAAAAAAAACAGTCCCAGTGTCGTTTAGGCACATTCTGTTTTTTTTTTTTAAATGTAAGTTGGATAGGCAAACTGGCAGACGTTCCCACCTGATGGTAAGTGGTTGACGTCGCCCATGAACATAAACTAGTTTACCTGGAACTAGCCCAGGCAACTCATTTATGTGTTGCCTATCCTGAGACATAAGGTGTTAAAGTCTCGGTGCCAGTAATTACACTGCCTGTCTTGCCCTTCTCTCCGAAACACAGCAGAGCTGTTTCACGGGAGAAATAAGCAAGATGGTGGTACCCATGCAGCCGGGAGCGCGGCACAGCGCATCCCTCCCACCGGTAAAATCTGTTAAAAAAAATTATGCACGCTAGATGGCGCTCTAAAGAATTATTAACTTTTCGATGTATTATTCTTTTTACATCGATGTGTCGATGTTCGAATTGAAAACATCGATGTAAAAACTAGGGATGCATCCGATACCGATACCGATATATCGACGATATTGCGAGTTTTCCGATATACCGAAATCAGCGATATTAGTTTGCCGATACACCGATACATTTTGAATTTCGCGAGCTATAGATAACCCATGCAGGGTTCGAGGATATATATCAATGGATATATATCATAATATATATCATGATATATATCCGATATATATCAAATGATTTTTTATGATATATATCAATACAAAATTAGTTTAAAATTTTTATATTATTAAGTAATTTTTGGCGTTTGTTACTGTATTTCTAACTGTTCTCTTATATTTACGCGAATATTACTCATTTAATTAAAAGTCTAAATCGGATTTTATCGCGTTTATTTGTTATAAAACTTTACAGTTTAACGATTTTTAATTAAATTAAATTATTTCACTCAGGGATCAGTCCCCCGAGATCATGGACGCTGTAAAGGGTCCGAAACGTCGGGAAATAATTTAATTTAATTAAAAATCGTTAAACTGTAAAGTTTTATAACAAATAAACGCGATAAAATCCGATTTAGACTTTTAATTAAATGTATTTCTAACTCCCAAATGTAGAAGGCGTTGGAGTAGAGTTAAAACAAACTCCCTAATACGGCATTATTTTATTTCAAAATTAACAGTATTTTACGAATGACTGATAACTGATTTGATAGCTAAAATACTTATTTATATTCTAGAGTTATTATTTGTAATGTTTTTTGTTTTATAATAATAACCTTTAATTAAGGACTAGCCCATATAGTGTTAGTTACAAAGTTTTCTTATAACCGTTAATAATAACAAATTATAATCCGTTCGCGCTAAGTTTGCCGGTCCGTGGAATGCGCGTTCCCTCCCCCAGCCGCCTACCGCGCCCCTCTCAGTATCGTTGACAACGACATCGCATGCGTGGTTTTTATTCAGTACCTGGATGACCGAGCTTTGCTCGGTTAAACTATATTTAGACACAAATTACATACTGATAAAATATGAATAATATTTTCAATCTTACCGATATAATAATAAAACAATAGTCACTGATTATTTAAATAAAAAAAAAATAAAAAGAGATCCTAGTAATATTTTTTCTCACCAAAAAAGGAACTTGAAAAAATGGAAAAATCTTCCGTTTTCGAGACCGCCCGATTTCCCACCTGAGCTATTATAAATTTATCTAAGATGGTGGCGAAACTTACTTTCTTATTCTAATGATATTCTAGCAGTTTTTAATTGCTCTCGAGGTTTTTATTTAAATAACCAGTTTATATTTTTTTTTCCTACCTCTGCCGAAAGTTCGATTTTCGTCCCTGTGAAGCGGGACAAAAGTGACATTTTCTGTCCCCGCTTCACAGGGACAAAACCTGAACTTTCGTCCTAGGGAAGAGAAAAAAAGTATGTGTAACATGGAACGAAAGTACTACATCCATTCCCGTATGTTTGCTACCCTCGCTTTCGGCTCGGGCGGCAATTTCACATGAGGATCAAAAAAATAGTACGTTCATCCCCTTGTGACACAAAATACTATATTATTATATAGTCGTATCTAGATATAATTCCCAAAAAAAGAACGATTAACAAATAAATAAAAAAAATACCGAAACTCGGACATCCAGGTAGTACAGGGCTCTCAATAATAGTTTTTTTTTTTTACAAAAGAGGGAACTTAAAAAAAAGCAAAAAAAAATGGGACTTGAGGCATCGGGATTCGAACCCAGGTATACTGATTTCCCACCTTAGTTATTATAACCTTGTAGATTATGCCGAAATTTACCTTCGTATTCTAATAATATTCTAACAGTTTTAATTAAATTGTACTCGTGATTTTTTATTTAAATAACCAGTTCATATTTTTTTATTATTATTTCGGTAAGATCGAAGAATATTATTTATATATCATCAGTTCGTAATTCGTGTGTAAATATAGTTTCCAAAAAACACGAATTACAAAAAATAAAATAATAAAATACCGAGCAAAGCTCGGTCATCCAGTTAGTGAAGGGCTCCCAATAATAGTTTTTCTCACAAAAGAAGGAACTTCAAAAAAAAAAAAAAGAATTAAGAAACAATTCTGTAGACATCTGGATTCGAACCTGGGGATTTTCTTATTTCGAATCCGCCCGGTTCACATCGGAGCTATTATAAACTTATCAATGACAGCGAAATTTACCTTCGTATTCTAACGATATTTTTTAATTGCCTGAAAAAAGGGATAAAACGACATTTTCTAAAAATAAATCCTAGCTAGATCGATTTATCGCCCCCGAAACCTCCTGTATACTAAATTTCATGAAAATCGTTGGAGCCATTTCCGAGATTCAGATTATATATATATATACAAGAATTGCTCGTTTAAAGATATAAGATAAAAATTCTTTGTGTCGGCGACGTACCCCAAGTTAAGCCATCGGCTTCTGACATGTATCGACATGTCAGAATAATTTTATAAGGTTTATTTGTAAAATATTTTTGTGTTAAATAATAAGGATTTTTATTGTAAATAATTACGTAAGTTGAAAAAGTCAATTTTTGTTTACAGAGATATCATTTTGAAAGTAGCGTTAAATGAAAGGTTTTGACTCATAACGAGATTTACAAGAAGGTTCAAGTCAGTAGGACTTATGGTTTTTAAAATATTTACGAAAATGTATATAGTGAAAGTTGTTTTGATGAAATGTTTATAAGTTTTGTTTTAAGAACATTTTATTATGTAAGGTAATGTGTCTAATTTATACGTTATATTGTAGAGTAAGGTTTAACGTATTTAAATATGTATAAATTGTAAGGGTTTTTTACTTAAAAACAATAAAGAAAGGCTCCAAGGTTTCGGCTCATAGTGAAAATCACGAACAAAATAGGACTTATATTATTATATTCATCTAACACAATGTAAATCTAAGTACAAATGTAAATCTTTTTTTGGAAATAAAGTATTATTATAAAAAAAAAAATATATATATAGTATCTTATTTTTTGCTGACGCTACCCTTCGAGTGACGTCACATCGCCAACGGCAAACTTAGCGCGAACGGGTAGTAAAATCGAAATTAAATAAACGACAAAATTCAATCACCTAAAAATAAAAAATCATCATACTCAAAATCAATACCAAAATTCATTGAAAGGGGAATGTTCATTCTTGGTCCTCGTTTTTCTCACGCGCCTAAATGAAAATTATACTATAATTAATTTCTCGATTTTTGGGATGTATAAAATTATAAAAATGTATGTTTCGAACAGGGGATTTCATTTAAAATTAAAAAGAAATTAATATTGTTTCAATTCCATTCCGGAAACTAGAATAGAAAGTATATTTCAGTGTTGCAACAAAACAAATAAAACTACATAATCGATAAAGGTTTTTTACTGTCATTAATTAATTTCTTTTTTTACAGTAGTTTTAATATTGATGTGTTTTACTGGTGTTTTTTTTTTGTTAAATCTTCTCAAATCTCTTCTCAAATCATGAACACCTTATATTGATTTATTGAACAATTAATTACAATTCGGAATTATTAAACTGTAGATTTTTATAAATATTAAGCCCGGCAACACTTCTGTCTCCCGCGTAACTTGTGCGACAGCAAAAGAATAGCGTTATGAGCGTTTGTTTCGTTGTGCCGACGCCGCCATTGTTATTGTTTGTTTTGTTGTGTTGATCGAGTTTTATTATATTTATATTATTTATATTTTGTTATTTAATTAATAACTGAAGGAAGTGTTTATAGCTGAATTAAAATAATCTCTTGAAATGAATTGTGTTTTATACCGAACTATGAAATTATTTGTATAAGGATGTCTTTCACAGTCGTAGTTGAAATATCTTTTTAACTTTAAATGGCTACTGCAAAATTGCATATGCAAAATGATAATTAGTCAGTTTATAACTTAAACTAACAATAGATAACTTTAATAGTTTAATTAATTACGATAAGTAGGTACCTATTGCCAGTTTGAGGTTATATCGCATTTTTCAAAATATCTTTCAAACCCGGGTTCTGATAGTAAAAATATTAATATGGGGCAATCTTGAGTTAATTACGAATCGTCTAAAACAAGTTTGGATTAGATGCAACTCTGGACGGCGGTCCATACATTCATGAACATTCTCCTTTGGTATTGATTTTGAGTATGATGAAATTCACAATTAAAATTAAAATCTAAATCCAATCAATACCTACTAAGTTTAAATTACAATTACAATTCAATCAAAATTAAAATTCAAAAAATTTAAAATTAAAACCAAAACCAAAATTAAAATCAAAATCAAGACCAAAATCAAAATCGAGATCAAAATTAAAATTAAAATTAAATCAAAATTAAAATTAAAAACTTGTTTTGTTACCTAAGTGTAGGTATGACCATTGACTGATTAGAATTTATAAAAAGGTTTTATGTTTTTTAGTTGATTTTGCCTGATCTAGAAAAAGATTTTATGTTTTGGTTTCATTTGTCAGATTTTAAGTACCTAAATAAATAAAACATTAAAAGCATTTTAGTTTTTTTTTTAATAATTCATTATGTTTATGTAACACATATGCAAATAGTATACATAAATAATACAATAACTTAATAATATAGCTTTCACACAAAATGGATATATATCAAAATTTTGATATATATAAATATCCGATATTTTGATATTTATAATAAATATCGGATATTTTCGAACCCTGAACCCATGTAAATGCGCCATCACTACGATGAATTCGTTAATTCGGGGAATCTCCACGTTATATTCTTTCTTTGACTTGCGCAGCTGTCCACCTCACATAGCCCATTTCGCTCGTTGCTTTTGGTGTGTAATAATTTTAATTTCTTAGTGGTTGTGATTGTGACGTGATTTTTTAGTTGCTACGTAATCATACACGTCGTATAAAACAAAAATAATTATTTTAGTCTCGAAACAAAAAAGTTCTGTGTTTTCAAATAAGCACATCTGATAATTCAAAAGCAATATGTCACATAAATTTTTGTCTTCTGATCTTTGAGCTGTTATCAATTATTATTCTAAATAAATATTATAACAAATATGAGTAATTTTATCTGTTATTCATATTCTGCTTTTTAAACCTTTCGAGCTTTCTTTGAATATTCGCTGTCCGTATCGGTTTTGTATTGGCGATACTTTTTTATAAGTATCGGTATCGTATAGAAATAGCTTCAGGTTCAGAATAGCTTTATTTATGAATTCCTAAAATTTCATAATTTTTGACGGTTTAGAGTTGACTTGAGACTCCAATTTTGAGAGTAACGTCCCATTTATGTATGTAAAATTTCCGATTTTTTATTATATTAAAAAATTCTCTCGACAGTATTGGAAAAAAAAAAACTAGGAGAGTTGAAAAATGTTTTTAGAATAAGCTAAAAAAATAAAAGTGTGCTACTTCACGGTTTTGTTATCGAGATATGAAAATTATAAATATTAATTTTATTTTTAAATTTATAGTGATCTGGCAACACTGCACAACGCTCTCATCTTTTTAATTTAATAAAACTATTATTAGAAAGCGCAATACTATTTATATATACTAAGACCCAATATAAACAAAAATATATAAAACACTCAGAGCAACGTTGCCAGATTAGTTATAACTAACGATATAAGGCAGAAGGTATTAAGGTAGGACTACACTTCACCACGCTGGAACTACCTTAACAGCAAATAATCATACTAATATTATAAATGCGAAAGACGTCCACGCGGGTGAAGCCGCGAGCAGAAGCTAGTGAATGATATAATGAAAAAGTAAAAGCACTATAAAGCAAAAAAGTAAAAGCAGTATAGAATTTTCTTACTTCTAGAAAGTATATTTTTAAAAACGGCTTGAGGTGTTTCATCATTAAAAGGAGGCACGCCAGTCATAAACTCGTAAAGACACACGCCCAACGCCCACCAATCAACAGGTGGCCCGTGTCCTAACCTGTAAAGTAACAAAAAAAGAACTATTATTGAAGTGAAACTTCTTTATCGGGGTTGGAAAGATTTTTTCGTTACGCGCCATCTTGCGTTACGCGCCATCTTGTTCTTGATTATTGCGTATTTCAGTCGTTTTTCAATAAACACATGCGCAAGGAAGATTCCGAGTCGTAGTAGATGAAATCCTATATATATAAATAAATACTTAAATTAAATAAATCAAATATCAAATTTTGAATGCTAGAAAATGTGGCTCACGCAGGGTTTTGAACTTGCAGCTCTCGAGCGATATACGAAATTCAATTCGCGTTGGCAGCCACTGCGCTAGCAATCTCTAAGATTCTTGAGTGAAATTAAGTATCACTATATAGAAGTTTGCAGTTATTGTATGATGTATTCTATAGTGAGTAGGTAATTCGAATATAAATATGTCCGAACGCAAACACAGGACTCATATAATTACGATCGTATAAAAAGTAAACTGTTTTTGACGTGATAACGTCTAGTAAATTGATGAAGGGGTGCCCGTTCGAAGAAGATGACGTCATCATTGTCACAATTAGTGAGCGAGAGCGCAGAACAAGCGATAGAGAGGCACGATTAGCCTAAGCGTTCTGTCTTACACTCCATCGGACCGCGTTCGAGTAAAAGAGACAGTGGCGCTACGCAATCTACACGCGAACTGTTTTGTAGGGATGTTCATCGGAAAAAAATATCGATAATTTTACTATCGATAATTATCGAATCGTTTTATCGATAATTATCGATTGTTATGGAATGAATAGTTATCGATAACTATCGGAGGAAAAGTTATCGATAGTTAAGGTTAAAGATCATTTATTTCTCAAAAGAATACAATTCACTTACATGAGAAATTACATTCACTTAGACTAAACAAATATGTATGTTGGGTACATCGCAAAATAATACAATATAGATAGTTGGCGACAGTTATCGGTAATTATCGGATAAAAATTGTCGATAGTTGACGAAAGTTATCGATAATTATCGGTCGATAGTTATCGATAATTATCGAATTAAAAAATATCGATAATTATCGGATCAAAATTATCGAATAACACTTATCGATAATTATCAATAATTATCGAATGGAAAATTATCGAGTAGTTACGAATTATCGATAATTATCGCACACCCCTACTGTTTTGTGATTTGTCAATTGTTTGGTAGAAGTAGGGATGTTCACCGATAAAAAATATCGATAATTTTACTATCGATGATTAACGAATCGTTTTATCGATAGTTATCGATAATTATCGTATGAACAGTTATTGATAATTATATCGAAGGAAAAGTTATCGATAGTTGGCGAAAATTATCGATAATTATCCGATAAAAATTATCGATATTTGACGAAAGTTATCGATAATTATCGTCGATAGTTATCGATATTTATCGAATGAAAAATTATCGATAATTATCGGATCAAAATTATCGATAATTATCGAATGGAAAATTATCGAGTATTTGCGAATTATCGATAATTATCGCACACCCCTACTGTTTTGTGATTTGTCAATTGTTTGGTAGAAGTAGGGATGTTCATCGATAAAAAATATCGACAATTTTACTATCGACGATTATCGAATCGTTTTATCGATAATTATCGTATGAACAGTTATCGATAATTATCGAAGGAAAAGTTATCGATAGTTGGCGAAAATTATCGATAATTATCGGAAAAAAATTATCGATAGTTGACGAAAGTTATCTATAATTATCGGTCGATATTTATCGATATTTATCGAATGAAAATTATCGATAATTATCGGATCAAAATTATCGAATAACACTTATCGATAATTATTGATAATTATCGAATGGAAAATTATCGAGTATTTAAGAATTATCGATAATTATCGCACACCCCTACTGTTTTGTGATTTGTCAATTGTTTGATAGAGAGTACCACTTGAAATACTCCCCTTGATTTCCTACTTTTCCTATCGTATTCCTATTCTTAACAAAATAACTCAGATTGGAAAATCTTGAATATCACACTATCATCTATATAAAAAAAGTACTACACTATCATATATATGTAAAGTAATACACACTATCATATTATATAATTATGTGATAATAATTCAATTCGATTCATAAAAGTATACAATTCTACATCTATGTTTTCTTATGACGTTATCACGTAAAAATTATCGTCTGTAAACCGACTTTACAGACAACCATTTTTTATTATAAGTTTCACTTCTTACGAGTGTACGCTAGTACACGCGATTTAAATTTTTTTTTTAATTAGCATTGCATTAATTTGAGACAATTTTTATTTATTATTTTTAAACGATATTGATATTATAAAGCTGAAACTCGTGTTTTAACAATAGCATATTAGCACTATAAAAATTACCAGATCAATTTAAAAATGCATTAAATAGCCTGAATATTAAAGAAAACGGCTATAATACATGACGCAATCACATTATGCCGCATAGGAGCAGAGATGTACAAATACATGTTAACCAATCTAACAAACACCGAAAGTCAGCAAAGATATAAAATAACCACACAGCACCTTGTAATAAATAAATACTTTAAAATATTGATATCATTATGTTTTAAGATTATTTAAAAAAGTACACACATTAAACAAGAAGTATAAATTTTCATAAGTGTACGTACCTTAATAATAGTTCTGGAGCAAGATAATCTGGAGTCCCAAGAATCATTTGATCCGAGACTTGGTTACCTCTTCGCACACTTTTTGGTGTTCGGTATGGGGTGTGGGCAGTAGCTAAGGGTGTCTTACAAACATCCGTAGGAGATTTATTATCTTCGCCCTGAAATAAAACATACAATGATCATCATTTTATGTCATACTTAATATTATAAATGCGAAAGTAAGTTTGTTTGTTACGCTTTCACGAGAAAACTAGGTACTTAACCGACCATCATGAAACTTTGTACACATATTCTTGAAGGTATTAGAAGTAACATAGGACACTTATTTTTTGGTCGCGATAACAGATATCCACGCGGGTGATGCTGCGGGCAGAAGCTAGTAAGAAATATATTGAACAAGGATTTGAGTTGAAGTTTTTTTTTTATGTTAGAGGGGGGCAAACGGACAGTCGATTCACCTGGTGGTAAAGTCTACATCCATAAACACCCGCTACATCAGAGGATTAGCGGGTGCGTTGCCGGCCTTTAGGAAGGGGAAGAATGTTCCACCGGATCTGTGGAGGGGAGGGGAGGGAAGGGATGGGCCAGGTAAGGGAAGGGATAGGCCACCGGATCTCTCACAAACCGAACGAAACATGACGACAGTGCCGTCATTTCACGTCGATGTTAAGTGAGAACGAAGTACTTCCCCTGGCGCGCCGGCCCATTCAGCTGCAAGCAGCATGGCGCTACTTCGGTTTAAGTTATTGTTAAAATAGACTGTTACTTTAGTTATGATTATAATTCTTTACATGTACCTAACAAAATTGTATCTTGCCAATATCTGTTCATATGTAATATGTAAAAAGTATCGGAGAAATCAGAACAAAAATTATTTTTTGAACTTTTGATTTTAGTTATTTAGGTCTCACTTAACATCTAGTGTATTAATGTGTTGGGGTGCAAAGCAGGAACCTCCGCGTGTGGGCGGGATGTGTCGATCCATGAGGACCTAAAAACCCAAGTGGAGCGACACCCTCTGCCCCCGGTGCACCCCGGGCAACATGGGTTAGCGATTGATAGTGGATGGAAGGAGGATACTGTGATCGGCCTCAACCACCGTGACAGGCAGTAGCTATCGATCGCTAGCTGATGGCAATCCTGCTCGGTTCCACCGGTAGCTAGTGGATGCCAACCGGTGGACTATCATAGCATCCACCTGCGTTGGCCTGCGCAGTAGATCGCCGTACGCGGGGATGAAGGAGTCCTGGGGGGTTGAGCTGATCAGGAGTCGGAGCTAGTTACTCCTGTGATGCAACACGCCCCCTTTGGTCCTGATTTCACGCCCAAACGGTAGCCTCGTGCCTAGCCAGCACGACGGTAATGGCCACGTGGTCCTCGCTTCGGTGAGGTCCATGGCGAGGTTCGGTTGGGCCCCGTAAGGGGTGGCTGTCTGCCATGCTGACGGGGTAAGGATGGGTGGAGGAACTGGGGGATAGGATCGATCCACCAGCCACTCATTTCGAGCTCCCGATGTCGCGCCGGACGCCAACCAGCTGGACCTATATTCCCGACGTATCCCTGGTGTTCAAGTTGAACATCCCCAAAGGTGCGGGCTCCATGGAGGGTGGGGAGCGAGCGGGAACGAATCATTTAAAACTTTACTATGGACTATCAAGGATCCAACCAGCCACAACAACTGGGACCCGGAGGGAAACCAAAGGGTACCAGCTCTGAGCTGGGACCCGGAGGGGAACCGAAGGGTACCAGCACTCAGCTGGGACCCGGAGGGGAACCGAAGGGTACCAGCTCTCAGCTGGGACCCGGAGGGAAACCGAAGGGTACCAGCTGTCAGCTGGGATCCGGAGGGGAACCGAAGGGTATCAGCACTCAGCTGGGACCCGGAGGGGAACCGAAGGGTACCAGCTTTCAGCTGGGACCCGGAGGGAAACCAAAGGGTACCAGCTATCAGCTGGGACCCGGAGGGGAACCAAAGGGTACCAGCTTTCAGCTGGGACCCGGAGGGGAACCGAAGGGTACCAGCTCTCAGCTGGGACCCGGAGGAGAACCTAAGGGTACCAGCTCTCAGCTGGGACCTGGAGGAAAACCGAAGGGTACCAGCTCTCAGCTGGGACCCGGAGGGAAACCAAAAGGTACCAGCTCTCGACTGGGACCCGGAGGGAAACCAAAGGGTACCGACTCTCAACCGGGACCCGGAGGGGAACCAAAGGGTACCAGCTCTCAGCTGGGACCTGGAGGGAATCCAAAAGGTACCACTTCTGGTTCCTTGAAGGGGAAACCCAACAAGGCAACCTCTACTCCACGGAAGAGTTCAACACCAGTTGAAACCCGGAGACGACTGGCACAGCCATCACTACAAACAAGGGAAGGAACGACTGGAACTCCGGTCAATCCTGAACAGCCGCCGAAGGGAGAAGTAGCTGCATCCGCAGATACTGCCCAACCAGTCGACAGACTGCAGGCAGGCTGGACCCTTGTTGGACCGAGGGGCGGGAAGCGGGATAAGCCCCAGACTGGGACTGGTCAGCCGCACCCAGCACCGGGTCGTACTCAGCGCCACCGACTGAGTCAGAAGCAGAGGCGGAAAGCGCGTCTGCGCGCGCTCAATGAGCAAAACGCAGACCCTCCAGCACACCCTACTAGGCCGGTGGTGCCTGAACCCCAACCCGGTACCTCACGAGGTACAGGAGGGGTGTCTACGGCGGGTCAAAAAGCCCGACCTACCTACAGGAAGGACTCAAACATCAGAGGACCTCCATGCGACAAAGTTGGCAAAGAAGCCAAGCCTGCTGTGTCGTCCAAACGGGCTCGTCTCGACGAGACCGTGTCACCAAGGGGCGAACACAAAAGGCCGAAACTTCTGAACAGACCACAGCCAACTTCCTATGCGGACGCCGCGAAAACGGACCCTTTGGTCGCTGTAACATCAGCCACCACAGGTCATATTTGCGCGGCGTCAGTACAGCTAATCCAGGGGAAGCTTGAGGAGAAGCTCTTGGCGGCTATGACAGCGGCCAAAGGTGAAGAGGGTCCCGTTTTTCTCGGCAAACCCGTCTATGACGGGGGAGTCCTGAAACTGTGGTGCTCCAACCTCAAAACCCTGGAGTGGCTCAAGACTGCTGTCAATGACATCATACTCCCGACTGGAGACCGACTGACGGTGAAGCAGATGTGGGAGGTAACTCGCCGCGTGCGGTGTGGTATCCTCCTACCTGGAGTCACCAAAGACACCAGGGCTATCGGTGGAATGCTCCGCTTCCAGAATCCCTGGGCGGAAGTTGACCGATGGCTCCTGCACTCTCTACATCCCAAAACCAGCGAGACATTTATCGTTGTCAGTGTACCGGAGGACTTGGTACCGGTTCTGACGGAACACGAGCGCCGGCTAGGTTACATGCTGGGCTCTGTGTACCTGAAGTTCCAGGGACCAACAGGTAAATTTACCGAATCCTCCCCCCCGAAGGCCGCAGACCCAGAGGCCACAAAGGGCACTGACGCGGTAAAAGAATTACAGGATATACCACCTACACCGATGGAGGCCGAGAGCTCCGAAGAACCAGCCGGAGATGGCGTACGGGTCTCGGAGCCCCCTACGGAAGAGGCACTCGACAGCTCCATGGAGCTCGAAGACGTATTGTCTCCGGGCTCGAAGAGTGAAACAGAGTGCACCCAGGGGATCAGCGACCTGGACATCGGGGACGCAGGAGAGGGTTTGCAATCCGAAGATGGCATCCCCCTCTCCTAACTGTAGCGTCCTACAGATCAACCTCCACCACAGTATCACCGCAACGGCTCAACTACGGAAGTGGTTGGAGGTCCATTCTACAGCCCTTGCCTTGATCCAGGATCCGTGGATCAGGCAGGGCCGCATATGCGGTTTCTCCAATACTGGAGGTAAGCTAATACATTGTACAGGGCCTGAAATACCTCGGACCTGTATTTATATTTCTAATAATCTACTTGTGCAACCTTTAACAGAATTCTGTTCTAGAGATCTATGTGCAATCTCACTACTGGACACGACTACACACCAGCCCAAGATAGTTGTCGCCTCCGCCTATATGCCGGATGGGGATATGCCGCCGCCTCCTGAGGAGCTAACGAGGTTGGTGAGCCACTGCGAGGGAACCAAAATGGAACTCCTAGTGGCTACAGACTGCAACGCACACCATCCGCTATGGGGCATGCAGTCAGAAAATGATAGAGGTAGGCATTTAGTTGAATACCTTTTTACTACTAATTTAAATATACTGAACGTTGGGACAGAACCTACTTTTGTCACCAAAAGGTCCAAAACTATTATTGACATCACACTAGCGACAGATGGAGTGTGTAACACTATATCCAACTGGCATGTATCCAAAGAAGCATCTTGCTCGGACCACAGATGGATACTCTTCAACCTAGAGGTAAATACATCCAGTCAACTCCTCGCAGGAAACCCCGCAAAACGAACCCCGCCTTATATAAGACGCTGATGGAGTCGTGTTTGACGAAGGAATCAGTTCCGGAGAAAATAATGGGAGTGGAAAATATTGAGAAACAGGTTACACGAGTCTATGACGTAATTAAAACCTGCTATCACACTGCATGTCCTCTTACCATTCCCCCCTCGGGCAAGCCAAAGGCGCAACCATGGTGGGGACCTGAACTAGAGAGGCTCAGGACTAAGGTTAGAAGACTTTTAAATCGTGCAATGAACACAGGCGCTGACTGCGACTGGGATCGTTACAAAGACTGGAAACAAAAATACAAGAAACGCATCAGATACAGAAGTTCTGGAAGCTGGCGTAAATACACTACTGGCATAGAATGCCAACATCAGGCTAACAGGGTAAGGAAAGTCCTCTCAAACCAGCCCAAACAAATACTGGGTACCTTACGCAGGCCAGACGACACTTTCACCGGCTCCCCGGAAGAAGCAGAGCGGCTCCTCCTGGAGACACACTTTCCTGACTGCAAATTTGTGCAGAACATGGAGTGGACGGAGGAAAGTATAAATGCTAATGAAGAAAACTGGGCAATAGCCTATAGGGTTGTCACGACCGACAAAACCAGGTGGGCTATTAATACATTTCACCCTTTCAAGTCGGCAGGGCCAGATGGGGTTTTTCCTGCCCTATTACAATGGGGAGGTGAGACCCTACTTGCACTGCTAACCATCATCTTCAGGGCGTGTCTAGCGCATGGATACGTTCCCAGAGGTTGGAGAGAGGTGAAAGTTATCTTCATACCTAAACCAGGTAAATGCGATTACTCTAATCCTAGATCATACAGACCAATCAGCCTCACCTCCTTTGTACTAAAAACATTGGAGAGGCTGTGCGAGAAAGAACTGAGGGAAAACTACCTCCAAAAATTACCCTTGCACCCAAACCAACATGCGTACAGTCAAGGTAAATGCACCGATTCTGCACTCCAGGCCGTGGTAAGTGTCATTGAAAGTGCAATATCGGATAAAGGCTTCTGTCTGGGTACCTTCTTAGATATCGAGGGTGCTTTCGACAAAACAAAATTCATCAAAATAAAAGAGGCCCTACAACGTCATGGAGTATGTACAACTCTAAGAAATTGGATTGGAAACATGCTTCAGGGTAGAATATTACTGCTCGTTGAGGGTGAATCGCAGAAGGCAATTGTAGCAAAAGGTTGCCCGCAAGGTGGCGTGATCTCGCCGCTTCTGTGGAATATGGTGGTCAATGACCTCATTACTGCCCTCAATGACCATCGCTACTACACGGTAGGTTACGCAGACGATCTCGCGATCCTGATACGCGGAAAGTTTGTCAATACTATATGTGAAGTTACGAACGCAGCATTGAGAATCGTGGAGAAATGGTGCGGAGACAACGGCTTATCAGTGAATCCTGCAAAAACTGAACTGGTAATGTTTACGAACAATAGAATCTTTGGAAACTACAAGCTGCCCAAGCTGTTCAATACTGAGCTCCAGCTGGCTAACGAGGTAAAGTATTTAGGAGTGATACTCGACAGCAAGCTCAACTGGGGCGCGCATCTAGATGCGAAACTAAGTACAGCCACCATATCCTTCTGGCAGTGCCGTAGAATGATAGGTAAGACGTGGGGCCTCTCCCCAAAAATCGTTCTATGGCTCTACACAGCAGTGATACGGCCCATAATATGCTACGGAGCTGTTGTATGGTGGCCTCGCACCAAACTCATAACGGCACGTAACAAACTACAGAGCTTCCAACGATTAGCATGTTTAGCTATCACAGGAGCCATGAGGACGACACCAACTGCAGCGTTAGAAGTTATGCTGAATCTCCCAGCCCTCCACCTATTCATAAGGCAGGAGGCAGCTTCTACAGCGGTAAGGTTAAAGACACTTCATCTTTGGAAAGGAGACTTGTCCCCCCAAGCGGAGGTTCTAAATGAGGTGATGGAAAAAGAACCAATGCTGCTGGCGGTAAGCGACAAACTTCCAAAGCAATTTGTTTTCGACAAAAAATATAAAATACAGCTTCATGAAGATCCAAACGAAGCCCTGAACACAAAGGACGTAAGGATCTTTACTGATGGCTCTAAGACTGGATCAGGTACAGGATACGGTGTATTCTCCGAAGATCTCAACATACAAATAGCCGCCCCTCTGGGTGCTCACAACACCGTCTATCAGGCGGAATGTATGGGTATCATAGCAGCGGCCTCAGCTACTCTTGTTCGAAAGGTAAAGAACTACTCCATCCGAATCCTCTCGGACAGCAGATCAGTACTACAAGCTCTTCAAAGTCACTCTATCACCTCAAGACTTATCTACAACTGTCACCAATCCCTGATGGAGGTATGTAATAACAACAATAACGTAACTCTTCAGTGGATCAAAGGTCACAGTGGCTCCCGTGGTAACGATGCCGCTGATGAAATGGCCAGAAGAGGTTCGGAGATGGCTGCGATTGGACCAGAACCAATTGTCCCCCTTCCTACAGCATGGCCTACATCAGTCATTCGACAACACACGAAAGAGCTACATAACAAATACTGGATGGAGGTGAGTGGATGTAGACAGGCGAAACAAGCTCTCCCACACATAGATCGGAGACTGTCTCGTAAGTTAATGAATCTCACTCGCCCACATTTACGCAAAATTACTCATATTATTACGGGCCACGGCCCATTCAACAAACATCTGTTTAATGTAGGTGTTACTGACAGCCCCCTGTGCAGAGCCTGCCTGGAGGCAGAGGAGACGGCCGCCCACATTATTCTGGAGTGCACGGGCGTGACCACCTACCGGGCCAGACATCTGGGGTCACCGAGGACTCTCTCCGAAGTCATTGGTGACACCAGAGGTTTGATAAATTTCTTACAGGAGTTAGGGTGGCAAGACTAGCTGCCCACTCCCACACGCAAAATAGGCGCACAGTGACGTCGAGTTGCGGAAACAAGCCCGTGCCTTACAAGATACAAGATACAAGATGTGTTAATAGAAACAACTAATTTAAAAAAAAAAGTGAGGGGTAAAATTAAGTTCTAAAATAAACCAATTTCTTATGATTGACAACAACATCCTCATAATATTATAAATGTAAAATGTAAGTTTGTTTGTTACGTGAAAACTACTAAACAGATCATCATGAAACTTTGTACACATATTCTTAGAGGTATTAGAAGTAACATAGGAATTTGTTTTGGTCGCGATAACATACATCCACACTGGCGAAGCCGCGGGCGTATGCTAGTATTTAATAATAATTTACCTTGCTCAGTCTTCGTGTTGGAAATATCTCCAAACTTGAGGAAATGTGTTTACCAAATGTAAAAGTTTTCTCTTTACAACTAGAATTTGTTTCATCAACGGGGAGATTAAACCTTGTCGCTTTCTTTATTGCTTCTGGTGATTTGTCGTTGGGTACTGGTGTTGAGAATATCACTCCAACATTATAATGATGGCTGTCATTCTGTGAAGCCCACCTAATTATAAAAACACACACATTTCCTTTACTATAACAATAAATTTTAATGATTTATCTATACCAATACTAGTATTATATCAGCTAGCTGAATAACGCGGTTTCACGAGCATTAAAGTACAACCTTTGAGGAGGCATTTTGGCAAATGTAGAAATAGATAAAAATAAAATTGCAAAATGAAATTTTTTATGTCCCTTCCTTTTAGAGTCAAATTTCGAATTCTTAGTGAACCTTTTAGATAACGAAAAGTAACAACTGTAAACAAATTGCATGTAGTTTTAGTTAGTCCCGCCCATTATAATTAAAAGAAACAACATAGAATATGTCCCAGACTATATAATCTTAATGCACCAAAACACTAACCACAAAAACCTACCAATCAGTTGTTGTGTATCTAAATTGAACCAAAATGAAAGAAGATAAAACCCGAGTTTCATGCAATTTAAAGACGTGAAACCTTATGTGTTGTAAGTAGCGTTTAATAAATTTAAAAAATTACCTCTTTTTCAATACTCCTTTTAGTGGATTCCGTCTTTCAGGTGTAGGCTGAATTGACATTCTTTTAGGTGTATTTTGGGTAACATCTAGTTCTAATGCCATAATTTCTTGTGTTAAGCCACTATGATTCTCCTTTGATTCTGCAAGACTTGTTACTCCTGTTGGTGTATCTCCATCACAGTCTAAAATTCTTTTCCTCTTTTTGGCACGGAAGCTGAAATTATTAAGTAATATTAGGGTTTATGACGACTGTTCTGGTGTAGTGTGGTGCGAGTAGTCGTCTCAAACCACGTGCCGGCGGTCGCGGGTTCGATTCCCACTCGGGACAGATATTTGTATTTTTACAAATATTTGTTTACGGTCTGGGTGTATGTCTTTGTGGGTATCCCTACTGTGCCTCGGAGAGCACGTAAAGCCGTCGGCCCTGGTTGTTATCATAGACACCTGATAACGATTATTACTCATGGTAGGGAAATTATCCGCCAACCCACAGTGGAGCAGCGTGGTGGATTAAGCTCTAACCCTTCTTCTATATAGCGAAGAGGCCTTCGCTCAGCAGTGGGTGGTTATTTACAGGCAGATATTTTACATTAGAGTTTATTGTCTTTTCTTAGGGTTTATTTACTTTTTTATTTATATCTTTACACAGCAATACAAAATTATAACAATACATGGAAATTAAATCAATTAAGTTGCATCAATTGCAACAGGCGGCCTTAACACTAACATAGTAATCTCTTCCAGGCAACCTTTGGGCATAGGACAAGCATAGGTGTGGGAAGGACCGCAAAACTATATAATATGTAAATGTATATAATTATATTATATTAATTATACCTATATATTAATTTTAAAAATAGATATATTTATTCATTCATTAATTCATGCATCATACTAATATTATAAATGCGAAAGTAATCCGATCCTCATGAAACTTTGTACACATATTCTTGGAGGTATTAGAAGTAACACAGGTTTTTTTTTTTTTTGGTCGCGATAACCGATCGCCACGCGGGCGAAGCCGCGGCCTAGTATTACATACATATTACACAAATACCTAATAAACAATTTAACAAATGACACAATTTTAAAAATTAGACTATCATTCAAGTGGAGAGGTTGTTTGTTAGTATCATAAAGAAACTCAAATAGGTTTTTAAGCTGTGTAGCGACATCTAGCTCGCCACATACGAACTGACGTATTCTACATCGCGCTATCAAAATCCGAGCGATTGAACATATATACAAGAAGCCGACAACAACCGTCGGGGGCAGTAGCCCATCAGACACAACACCCGTCTGGTCGGAGGATCCTCCCTTTTCAATGGCGGATGAGGAATTTTACATCCTGATCCTCACTCCTCCAAAGTTGGATTGATAAGGATAGAATAAAGGAGAGATAATATGTGAGTATATTCTTCGATTTCTACGAAATCTTGAGTTTTTTGTGAAATTAAAAAAAGTGGTCATATTTTAAAGTCTAAATATAAACCGAATACACAGATTTTGTAGGCGCCCCAGTTTATTTAGTTTTTCCTCATTGAAATTAACATAACATGTGTCAGCATAGTTTAAGAATTGGTAAAAGGAGAGACTGTGCTCTCATAACTTAAGTAGGAATAGGTAGAAAGTTACTTAGCCTTCTTAGCAATCTTATTGCGGCATATAATTTCCTACTTACTTTATTAATTTGCAATACCCAAGTAAGGTGTTTATCGAGAGTATCGCAGTATATCATTAAAATTTTAATTCATGTTATAAACTATAACAAATTAATGTCTCTAAAGCGAACCTTGGTATCCTTTTTAAAGACTGTCCTCTACACAACGGCGAGGTGGACTGATCATGTTGAGAATCAGTAAATATATTAGATTCAATGGAAGAACCATTAGTGCTGCTGATGTCTGTGGACTTATTGCTTTTCGAATTTGTACTGTTTTTGGAACTTTCACAGGTGTGATAGGAACTTAATGACTCTGAGCCTGAGTCTTGACTCTAAAAAAAAATATATGTATATGAAAACTTGTCACAAATAATAATTTAAAAAGGTTTAATTAAAAACATTTAAATATGTTGTAAATAAAATTGTAAAATAATATCAAGAGTACAAATTAATTTGGTCCGTTTTTTAAAGACGGTTTTGTTTGTCATGTATGTTGTATACAGATAAGAGTTTATGGCAGTTTCAGTAAGTAATCGTTTTTTAAACGCTTGGCTATACTAGTTCTATAAGAGTTTTATAAAAGATATTAATTTCTGATTGGGTCTAAAATCACAAAATTTTATGGTAACGAAGAACGCCACTTGCGGAAGGTTTTACTTTTCTCCTTTAATCGGAAGAAAAGTGCAGCTGAAGTACCTACATAGAAGGCTTAAAGAGGCTTACGGTGACAATGCTCCAACTGACAAATCATGTCGAGAATGGTCCAGCAGGGGTATCAAACTCACATACAATTTCTAAACAGACTTTTAGCCATTGTATTTAACAGAATTGGCCACATTGTAACACAACTAGCCTAGGTCTAACGATAGATAGCAGTCGCACACGCTGACTCGCTCCGCAGAAGACGACCGGGGAGGAGGAGACGCCAATATGCACTCCTCCACCCTCCGCAATAGAGTGGGAGAGGGCACTAGATCCTCCCACTCGCCACCAGGGCAATAGAGCGCTCACAGTGCACGCGAGCGCTTTATAAGCGAAGGCGGCCCGCAGAGGCGGGCCAACCGTCGGGGCGTCACGGTTGCATGCGAAAGCAATCCCGTGGCGCTCTACTACGACGATGAGGGCACCGCTGGGTTTTAGTGGGTATTCTGGCTCCAGTCAGCGAGTCCCACATACCCGTCGCCTTTACAGTGGCGGGATGCATAAATGCATTTCCCAGCTAGTTTGCTAGCAGCTAGATCTTTTATTTAGCAAACTAGTAAGATAATAAATAGCTAGAATCTACCTGTAAATTGATGCGTCTTTTAGGCCGTATTTTTGACATTCCTGGTTTCGAGGTTTCAAGGTGATTTTAGCGTTGAAGATAAACCTCGCCACGGACCGCTTTAAAATTTTTAAAACAAAGAATTGGAAACATTACTCGATGAAGATCTGAACCAAACAAAATTAGAGTTTGCAAAGTCATTAGTACTGACACAACGAAAGTTTCACTACCATTAAAATCGATGGGCATGATTTAAAAAGCAAGATAATTGGGTACCTTATGAACTGAAACCGAGAAACGTTGAAAGACGATTTTGCACTTGTGAGCAATTGCTTCAAACGCAAATAGGGAAAGTGAATATTTTATAATAATCCTAAGAAAAAATATTACGCTAAAACTAGTCAATCGTAGCCATCAACTTTAAAATCAACACCAAAACTGACCATGGTCTGACCATGGACCAAAACTGATTCATGGTTCAAAGGTAAATTATGTATTATTCAAGACCAAAAAGGTGTTGTACATTATGCTAAAACCTGGTGATTCCATTTCGGGTAATCGATACATATTAAAATTGATGCGTTCGAGCCAAGCATTACAAGAAAAGCGGCCAGTATACGAGAAAACATAGGACAAAGTTATTATTTTGCATAATAATGCTAAAGCCAAGCAAAAGCTATTGCCAATGTATGTAAAAATTATTTATAAACGCTTAAGTGGAATATTCAGACGTTTGTTCGGACGGATGCAGCAGAATTGACAGGTCAACGGTTCACTTCTTTCGAAGAAATTGAAAGTTGGATTAAATTGTGGATGGCCTGAAAAGACAAGACTTTTTTTTCGAGGTGGGATTCGAAAATTGCCTGAGAGGTAGGAAAAAGTAGTAGCCAACAATGTGAAGTAGTTTGATTAATCTGTTTATTAAATTTTTTTACACCCAAAAAACGGACTGAATTAATTTGTGTTCCAAAAAAAAAGCTTTGTAAAATGTAAATTTGATATTGAATACTTGCAGTGACATCACCCAAATGTATACTTTCAGCACTCATAAATGGATGTATGCCTGATAATTGTGAATGATCTAGTAAAGGTGAATTCTCTAGTGTGTTAATACCACGAAAGGTACATTTCAATTTTGCTGGAAAAAAATTATGTTTAGAATATTTTTAAACACAGTCTAGAACCAATTATGGACTATCTATTTTGTAGCAATGTCATACTAGTTTCTTTTAGTTCATCAAGAAGGTTCTCACAAGTTTCAACAGCAGAGTTATGTGTACTATCTCCACCCCCTGAACCAAAAGAAAGATGAGAAGTAAGGGATAACAGCTGTCCAGGTGTGCGCATATTCAAACTTGGTGTGCGATTAACAAAATCAGATATCTCCAAATCTAAAAAAATTTAAAATATATATATATGCATATTAATTTATGTTTATGTATCACATAAGTGGGCAACATTGAAACTAATGTGAAATATACCTCGATGTATTTCAATTTTTGATAATCCAAAGTCTGTAAGCTTCAAATGACCAGTTTTAGATATCAACATATTATCCGGCTTTAAATCTCTGTGAACAATATTGTGTTTGTGCAAATAATCCAATGCCAACACCACTTCTGCCACATAAAAAACCGCCATAGATTCTTCTAAAAATCCACAGACACCCAGCAGTGATTTCATATCACCTCCTACCATGTACTCCATCACCTACAAAAGGATAAACAATTTAGAGACTATCAATATAACGAAATAACATTTAAATCTTAACTAAACTGAATCAGCCTGTTAACGTCCCACAGCTGGGCACAGGTCTCTTCTCCACTCTGCTCTACTGCATGCTACTCTACTATGTGATGGATAATAATTGGGTTGATGATAAATATTAAAAATCAATAAAATATTATGATTTATTAAGCACAGTCAAAATATTCCAAAAATGTATTAATTTCTTTATAAAGTGTTAGATTACAAATATTTTCATTCATATAAAAACTTAAAATACTGTGGTTGGACATGTTACATGAAACACCAATAAGAGTGTCTGATGTAACATTTATAAGTCTGCTTAAGTTTTCGTTTTTTATCTCTATTAATACACGATAATTAGATACTTTTGTGATCAATCATTTATTTCACAATTTATTCAAAAACAGGATAATTTAGTACATATCCATTCACAAAATCTACACTTATTGTAATTAATTTCTATTACCAAATATAACTTTAATTATTTAATGCAAGCATGCAAGCTAAAATTAGCAATGAATATTGATTTATCTAAACAGAAATTACTATAAATAATGAGAAACTAATTACTAGCATTGGCTCACACAGATAAATTGGAGACAAGTGTTATAGACGCTGGATTTCATCTTGCTAATGTTAACCGTTTAAAGTGCACATTTTTTTAAAATGTGAAACATAAATAGTTTGCTAGGAATTTTAAATGATGTATTTGTACAATTAGGAAACACACACCACTTACTTGTGGTGTGTGTTTCCTTGGAATTAATTTTATTTAAAATAAATAATCGAAAACAATAATACTGTGATAGAATGTTTTAGCGATCTGTCATCGCTTACATATACGTAACATTAGACTGCCAACATCTCTGAACGTTTTGATGCACAATATGAAAGAGGATTAAAAAGAATAGAAAATATTATAATAATAGTTTCTTGAAAACATTTTATTTATTTAGGTCAAAGTAGACCCATATGAGATGTCATCAACCCTATTTGTCTATCATAAAACCAATCACTATCAGGTGTATATGATAACAACCATGGCTAACAATTTTACAAGCTCTCTGAGCTACAGTACCCACAAGGATATGCATCCAGACTGGAAACAAATCTTTGTAAAATCATAAATATTTGCCTTAAGCAGGAATTGAACCAACACAACCACCGGTTTTAAGGAAACTACTTACACCACTACACCAAAACAGTTGTCATATTAAACACATTTCATTTCATCACAAAAGAGGCAACATATGTACATTTACCACTTTTTAATGAAACAATTTATTTACCAGGTATACTGACGATGCAGACTGTAGTGAATAAAATAAATGCACACAAAATGGACTTCTTGCTAAGGCCAAAGCATTTCTTTCTGTGACAACCTGAGTTACCATATTTTTATTTATCATTTCCGACTTTTTCATCACTTTAATAGCATATAATTGTTCCTTATTGTTCTTTTTATGTGCAAGAAAAACTTTTCCAAAAGCACCACGACTTATAGGTTTCACGATAGTAAAATCATTAATATCGGGTGCCTGAAATAAGAAGTGTTTATAATACTTTTTATACCCCAATTAAGTATTCAGTTTTACATTATCAAATTATATTTTCGGTTTACTTTATTAGTTGCAATATCTTGATTGTTAGCATTAATCTTTTCTAAAATTGTGTGACTGGATGTTTCTTCACCTAACTTCGAATCGTTTGAAGTCATGATGAACTTTTTTTATCTTTTAATTATAACGAAAAATAAGATAGGTATCTATAATAAAAACTACAAAATAAGGTAGTCTTAGGTTAAATCCATTTTCACATAAAATAAAAAAATATTTTGTCTAACATCTCGTCTTTTTTATTCCAATGATTTTCAATAGCGTGTTACATTTGATAAAAAACAAAGGGTAGGTACATAACTACATAATAATAAAAAAGAAAACTGAAAATTTCAAAACACAAAAACTTAAAACGATCTAACAGAACAGACAGACAACAGTTACCAACGTACCAATCAAAATCAAATTTAAAAATAGTGATCCGATCAGAGATCGATTAATCAAAGAATCGATTTTTAAACCCAAAACAGAGCGCCATCTTTTAGATCAATATTTAGTACTAATCGATCCAGTGAATCGATATTTTACGCTCGATAATTGAAATTTGAATTCTTTTTCTTATTTTTCATATAAATTTATACTTATAAGTAAAACTTTTGAAAAAAAAACGATTTTCGAGAAATCGATCTCTAGGCCTCGACCATTTTTTTAAGAATCAATTTATGTTACGATTCCAATCGATTTAAAAATCGATCTTTTTAGAAGAAACGACATCCCTATTTCAAAAATAGGTACTACCATAGAGGTATTTATTATAGATAGAGTAGGGAATACATATAACTGTCTGCAAAGAATTTTTATCATTTTTTTTTGTATATAAATTCCTTGGCTGTCTGTAAACGGAAACGTCCAATGATTAGAAAGAGAGAGAAGATCGCGGTACCCCATTGGCCTTGCGGAAGTTTTTTTTTTTTTTGTAAACATCAATTACATACTTACTACTATTTTAATTTTTCGACTACAAGCAAATCATAGAAACCAAAGAGTGTGATAGAAACAACTCTAATATACACCGTATATACCTCTATAGGTACTTACGGCCGTATTCCGAAATACACGGTGAGCACTGCCCAGTGCTGTCATTGGTGAAAAACTCGTTCCATTATAAACTGCTAGTACACTAGTACTGCCGCAGTAACATAGAGAAATATACGACGTCCGAATCGCTACTATTTTTGTACTGAAAGCTCTGGCGCTTTCGAGATAGGTAAGGTGCTCTCAGTACTGTGATTACGTGAAATATAGAACAGCGCGAATGATTGTTATTATTAATTAAAATTGTCATTCAAAAATGTCAACAATATTCAAATAATAATATTTTTGTTGTTGAATAGAAAACGTGTACATGATAAATATTTTCATTAGAAAAAAAAGTCGAAAAGTGAGGATGATTGATAGTATAGAGTTCCATTATAAACAGTAACCAGTATAGGACATACTGTTCTCTTATATTTACGCGAATTTTATTCATTTAATTAAAAGTCTAAAAACGGATTTTATAGCGTTTATTTAAAGTTACTGTTTAACAATATTTAATTTAAATTATTTCCTGACGTTTCGGACCCTTTACAGCGTCCATGATCTCGGGGGACTGTTGGGGACTGACTGAGTCCCCCGAGATCATGGACGCTGTAAAGGGTCCGAAACGTCGGGAAATAATTTAAATTAAATATTGTTAAACAGTAACTTTAAATAAACGCGATAAAATCCGTTTTTAGACTTTTAATCAGTATAGGACAGTATAGCAAACTAAAAAGGAAAGGCTTCGCAGGATACTGAATTAACATCACACCCATAGAGGTATTATAAATAGAGCAGGGAAGCCAGGCCTCCAGCTATCCCTCGTTTAGAAGAGAGAGACGATCGCGGTACCGGTTGAATTACATACTAATATAATATTACTGTGCATATTAGAGTTGTTTCTATGATTTGTTTAATAAAATTAAAGTAAATAATTGATATTCACAATTTAAAAAAAAAATTATTGAGTTTTGAATTTGAGATCGCAAGGCCAATGGGGTACCACGATTTTCTCTCTTTCTAACCGTTGGTCGTTTCCTCTTACAGGCAGCCGTATGTCTCACCTACTCTATCTATAATATCTCTATGATCACACCTCACAGTGCTCCAGTGTATTTCGGAACACGGCCTAACGTACTTTGTTTGACAGCTACATACTTATTTTTTTTTTCAAAAAAAAAAAAAAAAACAAGTTGTACACCATACAGTCTAAATGTGAAAGAAAAAATAAATTAATACCAAAGTAAGTAAAAAGTTATTTGAAATACCTAAATTAGTTTATCTTGTATATTATAGTATATTATTAGTGCTTATATTATTTTTATAATGAAATTAATCAAGTAAATCTTCTCGTTTTAGCCAATAGTATTAATAATACACTTGAACTTCGAATAGCCAATCATACATTTTTTTTTCTAAAATATGTTATTTGGTTGCGATCAATATAATGCACAATACACATAGTTCACTATTATTCGAAGAAAGTATACTATTACATAATGGGTACGTTCGCGGGCCCTCTTCTAATTGATAATTCATCACTTTTATAGGATTTTTTAATCTATGCATTCCACAGAGCACATGCGCGGAAATGATACTTCTTTAATCAAAAACTGAAATTAACTGTCAAACTTTAGTAAATAATTGTTTGCTATTGTTCATAAAAGATAAACAAAATTATCTTCTTACATTTATTCACTACTTATTATTTTAATTAAAAACTGATAAATAAAAAACTATTGCGCATGTCCCATTTCCGTTTCCGCGCATGTGGTCTGTGGAATGCATAGATTAAAAAATCCTATAAAAGTGATGAATTATCAATTAGAAAAGGGCGCGCGAACATACCCAATATTACATACCTTAAAATGAACATGGAGAAGACAAAAATCATGTCGAATGTATATGTCGTGACCACCCCGATATCGATGGGAAAATCTATTCTCAAAGTTGTTGACGAGTAGGTACAATGTACATCTACCTAGGACAAAATGTCCAACTTGGTAGATCCAACTTAAAGAGAAAGGTCAATCGTCAAATTCAGCTAGGATGATCAGCGTTCGGGAAGTTAAAAAATGTCCTTTCACCCGTGATACCTCAGTGTCTGAAGTTGAAAGTCTTCGACCAATGTGTGTTACTAGTGATGACATACGGATCTGAGACGTGGTGACTATGGGCCTTTTAAACAAGCTCCAAGTCGCACAGCGTGCAATGGAGAGGGCTATGCTTGCTATTTCTCTGCGAGGTCGAATCAGAAATGATAAGGTCCGCAGATGAACATATTTTGCCGAACATACATTGCCGACATAGCCCAACGGATCTGCAAGCTGAAGTGGCAGTGGGCAGGGAACATAGCTCGTAAACTGACGAACAATGGAGCAGAAAGATTCTCGAGTGAACATCACGTACCGGCAAATGCAACGTCGGACGGTCGTCCACGAGATGGACAGACGACTCGAAGAGAGTCATCGGAAGCCGTTGGCTGGAGGCTGCTTTAAACCGGTCGCTCTTGAGGTCGATGGGGGAGACCTACGTTCAGCAGTGGACATCTCATGGCTAACATGATGATGATGATGATACTATTATAATATAATCATTATAAGTTAAAATTTCAGTTTCTCACCGGAACACACCAAATTTCTATTTACCAACAATAGGATAAAATCTTTAAAACAAATATACAAATTGTGTGCCTATTTATCCACATATACATATTAGAAAAGCAGACACCAATACAATAATATTTAATCATTATTTAACACTTCGCAGTTCTCATGTCTTCCAGCTAAGAGTAGCATCTGCGGGTGCACACTGTCGGTGCAACGCTATTGTTTACGACGTTCGCTCTATGCATTAATGGCGGAAACACATTATTAAAACGCGACGCGACCCGATGAAACGCGATGCATGTTGAGTCGAATCAAATGTATTGTTTTCTATAGACCAGAATCACACTATGAACATCCGACGCGACGCCATGCGCGCACACGCCACCCGATCCAGACGTGCCCGGTCGGTGTGTTGCCCATGGTGGGGGTAAACACGCCATCCGACACGGCACGCGCGGTATGTTTCTAGACAACACCCAACGCCACGCGTCAGTCGTTATGTTCTATTACATGTCTATCACAGTGCATATATGCATTCTTTGACCCCATCCCCATTCTTCAAACTGTCAAACGGAATTTATGCCAATTACATTATTATTTTATTGTACCCAGTAACGCCCAGTTATTCTCTTTTTCTTGAGTCGTTTAAGTATCATATATGTACCCATAATTTGCATCAAATCTTCTTCAAGGTCTCCATCTGACTCGTTATTTGTTAAATCGATAGTACATAATCATACGCTTCCACTGCTGTTAGCTAACTGTATTCAGACATTTCTAGTATGTCGTGGCGTCGCGTGTTGGTAATGTGCACGGTGCATATCGGGTGTCGACACGTTGTGTCGCGTCGCGTTTTAATAATGTGTTCTCGCCATAATAATGTAAGTACTGACTATACCAAAAGTAACCAAAACATGTTTTAAAACGTATAAGCAGATTAAGTTGCAGACTAAATTTGAAATTATTTTAATTGATCTTTATTAAACATAACTCTTGTGCTAAATTTAATTTTCAAGCTGACAGGTCGCAATACACTCGTTAAATGCTTGAACAACAGCTGAACATACCAAAGGTTGACGAGGATTATCTTCATAACATCGCACTATCTGCAATATATTATACGTGTTTAGTTATAATTAAAAGCCAAATTTAAAAATGTATCGGTTTAAATACGACCTTTGAACGCCAGTCAAGACAAGGTTTCAATTTATGAATTCTTTCGTGTACAATATTTTGCTTTTCAAATAACTTGTCAGTTTTTTCTATAGATACTTTATATTCATTCTCAATAATATTATTGATTACTTGATGTTCATTCTTTAAATGATCTATTCTTTTTGTCCAGTAATCTTGTTCTTCATCATGCATTCTAATATAATCCGTACTATCTTTGAAATTCAATTTACTAAATTGTATCTGAAATATGTATTATTGCTTACTACAATCACTTTAGTTACAATTTTATAAAATTAAATTAAGGTAAAAACAAAAAAAAATGAAAGTTTTTATATATAAAAATATATTAAAAAAAAAAAAAAAATATACAAACATCATCGAAATCTTCAACAGCTATTTCGTCACTATCAGTTATTGATTTTTTAATAAGTATTGGGTTCATTGATATTGTATTATCAAAACTAATACGTCTTGTATCTTTGCTTATTATTGTGCCCATTATTAAATTTATCTAACATCCTTAATTTCTGACATCATAAAAAAACTAATTAAAATTTTAAATATATCTTACAAAATTACATAAATATGACATAAACTTGTCAATAAAAACATTTAAAAGTAATAAAAGGTATCTAGATGCCAGAAATTTTAAAGGTATAACTTTCTTTTGAAATAGCTCTATAATTACTTGAATTTTTTATTATATTTAGTAAGTATTAAAAAAATACGTATGGTTATAATATCTAAGGTAGTTTGTAAGGCAATTACAGAATAAAAACAAATTCGGGAAGAATGTTTGAAGTTGTGTGGTTTATTGTTCTTAGTATACTGTATCAGCCTGTAAACAACTCACTGCAGAGCCAAGGTCTCTTCTCCATATAGAAGAAGGGTTGGAGTTTAATCCACCACGCTGCTCTACTGCGGGTTGAAGGAAAATTTCCCTACCATGAGTAACGATCGTTATCAGGTGTCTATGATAATAACCGGGAGCGACGGCTTTACGTGCTCTCCGAGTTCTCCGGCGGGGAGACCCGGAAGGACATACACCCAGACCGAAAACAAATATTTGTATAAATACAAATATCTGTCCCGAGCAGGAATCGAACCCGCGACCGCCGGCCCGCGGCGTTGAGGCAACTACTCGCACCACTACACCAGAACGGTCGTCAAATGACTCTCGTTAAATGACTGGAATTTTTTTTTTTTAATCATCAACCTGGCTACTATTCCTGGCTTTCTATTTTTAAATTTTGCTTTTTAAAAATATATAATACAGATGCGTTCAATTTTTAAATAACGAGTATCTGAAAACTTATTTAGTGACCTAAGTAATTAAATATAAATAAACTTTGAAAAAAAAAAAGTCTTGAATCTATACTAATATTATAAAGCTGAAGAGTTTGTTTGTTTGAACGCGCTAATCTCAGGAAGTGTTGGTTCGAATTAGAGTTTCGGTCCCGGGTTCCCGATCCCGAAAATTCCCGGGAAAATATCCATTCCCGATCCCAGGAAAATATTCATTCCCGATCCCGGGAAAATATCCATTCCCGATCCCAGGAAATATCGGTACGGAATCCCGGGATTGAAAAAGAGATCTTAAAATTTATTAAATGACTTATAATTGAGTTATTTGAAGCAGTGAAATACTTTGAAGATAACTTTGAAAATATTTTAACAGTAACTATCTTTAATACGTTTTGTATTAAAGACACGTATATCGTGTCTCAAAGATTTCCATATCCATCTTTTGATCCGCCTATATGCTTCAGCGTCACCAAAGGACTGCAGATTTAATAAGCATCGCCCTTATTGGAAATTTTCTCTTTTTTACTGAAAATTCGGAAATTTCAGACAATATTTGACTTTATCAGAATTTCTCAGCATTTTCAATGTTTTTTTTATTAATAATAAGACTTTCCGAGTCTTTTAGAGACTGGTGGTGCTATGCAGCGCTCTGCTGCGCTGTGATTTCCTCCGCTCCATTGTGCTGCACACCGCTGCACTGTGCTGCACTCTGATGCGAAATACTGCGCAGTACTGCGCTTTACTGCGCTGTATTGCGCTATATTGCGAGGTACTGTGCTGTACTGCGCTGTTACTGTTACATTACATTACATTAAATTAAATTACATTACATTAAAAGCTATCGATTAAGAAATAAAAAAAATTGGATTTTGGTTACATATGTTGCGCCAACTTAAGAGAAAAATTTATTTGATTTTTTATAAATAAACATATAGTCGAACAAAAAAAATATTTGATGAACAATTAAGAACAAACGACGACCAAATGATTAGATACAAAAAAATTGCAAAAACTAATTTCTAGTTCCTAGACGTTTATAAAATCCATAGAGGTATTTTAAATTTTTAATATCTCTATGAGAAAAACGATATTGTCAAATGTCAATGTCAAATCAACTTGTCATTGTCACGAGTATACAGAATTTCAGATCATCTTTGAATCTTAAGCCACTAACCCAATCAATCAATCAATCAATCTTTGAATCTTTGCTACAAATTACAAATATAAGTATGTGAAATTTACTCCGTGCAACGGTGCAAATTTACGACCACTACGTCAGTCGAGTTAATAAAGGTTTTGAGTTAAAATTGGTATTCATGTAGTTTATGTTTATTATTACAGACAGTATTAAGCTATTAAAATGTCTTTATATGACGATCTTGACACGATAAAAGCTCGAACTACCGAGAAAGTTGCAGAATGGTCCTCAGGGATTAAACTTTTACAGTCTCAGTTACAACTTAAGAAGGCTGCAGTAACTCAACCTAAAAGGGAAGCATTACGTAGGTCTAATCAGGTATGTTTATCTCTATTGATATTAAGTAGTTTAAATTAATATGTTATATTGATTTTATTTATTTATCTACAGGTATTAACACCTGTTATTGATTTAAAAAGTAAAAAAGATGACGACGAAGCTAACTCTAACAGCCCGAAAATTCATCAAAAAACATTGACAGCTTCTCTGAATGTTCGTGACTTTGATTGGAATGTTGCTAACGAGTATGATCCTATGTGGCCAAATGATTATGAAAAAGTTGCAAAAGGTGAGATACTTTAATTCTTATCAGGTTTGTTATTTGACCAAAATAAAAATTATGCTTTTAAATTTACAGAAATGCAAGCAAAGAGGTTAAACCTTGATGGCAATGAAAGAGGTGATAGATCAGAAAGGAAACGTAAATCAAGATTTGGTGATGAGGAAGATGTTATCCCAGAAAAAACTCTTGTGCCAATGGTATTATACTATTTATAGTTTCTATTAATGAATAATAATAATAAAATAGAACCATATTATTGTATTTGTTGATATAAATTTTTATATTATTTACTACAACAATGTTTGCAATATTGCTTAATGTTTTTTATTTTAATAATTCCAGCAACCAGAAGAAGAAGAAGCAGAGGAAATATCCAAACGAGCTGCAGGTGTTGCCATTGCACCTCCACCTTCTCTTACTATTGAGTCTCTTTCACCTCCACCAGCAGCACCTACTCCTGTTAGTAATCAAGGGTTTTCAATTGGTGGATATGGAGCAAGTTCTGTTGCAGCAAAAATTATGGCTAAATATGGTTTCAAGGTACATAATAATGTATATTAAGCTAATTATTACATTTAATTAATAACTTATAATTTATTTATTTATTTATAAAACTGTATTTGTTATTGTTTTAAATAAATCAATTAGTATATGAAATATTATTTATGGATAAATGTTCTATTATATTTTCATGAGATTTATATTACTTTTTATTTATAAATGATAAAACTATTGCTTAAAACAGGAAGGTCAAGGATTGGGTAAAAAAGAACAGGGAATGTCTGTAGCATTACAAGTGGAGAAAACATCTAAGAGAGGTGGTCGCATTATTCACGAAAAAGACAGCAATTCTATGCCACCTCCCAGTTTTGTTATGCCATCACTTTCAGGGCAAGGTAGATAATTTAAATTTAATTTCTTTAGTAAAGGAGATAATTAAAATAGTTTAAAGATGGAATAAAAATTTGCTCATCTAGTAAAACATGTATTAATTTATATATGAATCTATATATAATATGATAAAGAAAACCCTCCATCCTTTTATATTTTTTATGATGCTCTTATAATAAAATAGTATTTAATATTTACAGATTCACCTAATTCAAATTCAGGACAACTAAAACAAGAACCGTCAATCACAGAAATTATGAAATCACCTAGTAAGGTTGTTCTATTAAGAGTAAGTTGCTTGTACACTGAAGGTGTTCTTGTTTATTTATTTTATAAGGTATTGAACAACTGTATAGGGGCAAACACAACATTTGAATTTAGAAAAAAGAAAAAAAAAAAAAAATGTGTGTTAAATATAGTTTACTTATGCCATTAATTTGATGTTTTATGTACATACATGCCAAATTATATGACATCAATGCACTTGGTGTACCAAATGGCATTCTGGTTAATCATATCAAGTGTCCGGCGATCATTATTGGTATCTCACACCTTGTCTGTACTATCAATCTAACTTCTCTACCATCTGTCATGTTTAATAACTGCATAATACCATACAGTCAACACGCTGATCTCAACCTACACATTGACTCTTCTATAAGCAGAAACATTCATATCTTGGAAGTTATCCGCTGAGTTACTCCGCTGACTTTCTTAATCAGTTGAGAAACTTCCTATAAAGACTAAAATTCTACTCGTCCATGACCTTGTATTTCCGATGATTGACCATGCCGATGTTTGTTACCCTGACCACCATGAAATTTTTCTTGACAAACTCAATTGTCTTTTAAACAATTGTTTGCATTTCTTCATCTTCTGTTTTAGAAAATTTGATCACTTTTCTCACTATTACGCTTAACTCAAAAGGTTTCACTTTCATTTGACAACATAGAGAGTTGAGAATACTAACTTCTCTATACTATATTCTTTTTTTCCCTCTTTCTGCTCTCTATTGGTAACAACTTTATTGGTAAACATGATCGTCAGCTTTGTTCCAAAGATTCCCCTTCATCTTTTTTACCCTTTCCAACATTCTGGTTTTGTCTCAAATTCTTTGTCTGTAGAAACTGTCAGACTGTGAAACAAGCTCACAGACAACATTAATAGGGTAGACTAAGACTAAGGTTTACTTTAAAAAGTACCTCCGGGAACATTTGCTTAAAGCTCTGGATTCATAGACCTTTCTACTATGAGTACATGTCCTACAAAAATTTCTAGTTGATATCGTTTTTTATTATGTGTACGAATATATGTTTGTATGTATGTATGTGTGTATGTATGTATTATTGTTATCCTATCCTATCATATCTGCTCCTAAGGTAGGCAACTTAATGCCTGTGTTATAAGGTAACAGTTGACTGATATACGTAATTTGTTTTTTTTGTAATTGTATATTTACATATATAATATACAAATGATACACTCAGATTCGGGGTGGGAACTGAACCCATGACCCTGGAGCGGAAAGCAGGATCACTGTCAACTGCGCCAACAACCAGTAAAATTTATTACTTTTTTATTACCACCTACAACTTTTTTTCTCTAAGGTCTAAGGTTAACTGGGAGAGAATGCTTACTAGGCATTAGGTACACCTCTCGTTTCAATTGTTTTGTTTTTTCACATTGTTGGTCAAAAAAGTGTTTAAATAAATTAGTAGTTTAAAATATAATTTTTAAAAACTTTCTGGCATCGTTGTGACTTTCAGAATATGGTGGGTCCAGGTGATGTAGATGAGGAACTAGAACCTGAAGTCAAAGACGAATGTAATACAAAATATGGCGAAGTTGTGAAAGTGTTAATATTTGAGATGCCAAATGTACCCCATGATGAAGCTGTTAGAATATTTGTAGAATTTAAGAGAATCGAAAGTGCAATTAAAGCAGTCGTCGATTTAAATGGAAGATTTTTTGGTGGTCGACAAGTGAAAGCTGGCTTTTATGACATAGAAAAATTTAGTACCTTACAATTAACTGAATGAGAATCAATATAGTTATTAATTAAGTGTTTAGTTCATTTATTAGAAAATTTTTTTTTTAACAAGTCTACAATTTTTTTATATATTATTCTTCTGTATGTATGACATTGGATTCCTAAATGGTTTGAGTTTGGTGGTAGGTCGCGCTGCAAAAACGTCCTTAGATTTTTGACAGGACAATGCCAATGTCTTGAAATGAATGATAACTCTTTTATTGAGCTTCTAGTATGAAGAAGAACTTCCAGTACTTCTAGTATACAAAGAAATGTAAAAAACTATCACACAAATGTATATTAAAATCATCAATCATCAATAATTAATTAAAATCATTACCTGTTGAAATCTTTGCACTTATATTATGTGTATCTTGGAGTATTATTTCTTCTTACTTTAGGCAAAGTATGTAATAGTCCTGTCCTTTAGGTAAATAGTCCTGTAACTCGAGCTCAAAAAACCCAGCTACATAAGTACAAAATTTACCTACTTGACGACCGTAACTACTGAGGAATATCAGGCCTACCGCCTATCCCACTCCCGTGTAGGTATTGAAAATGCAAGTACATGCGGCGGCCCGCGGCCGCCTTGAGCGAGCCAATCAGTAGGGATTCACGCGCGAGATTTGTTCGACGCATTGTTTTAAAAATGGATTTTAAAAAAAGGCAAAAAAAATAATGTGCAGAATTTAACTCTTTAAACAAGGATGGCTAAGATCTATTTTAAAATTGTTATTATAAATTTTAATTATTGTGAAATTATAATTATTTGGGTTACTAAAATAAGTTCTGGGGTTCTAAAGTAAGTTATATAAGTTTGATGAAGGTAGACAGGTATACTAAGTTGGTGTAATAATCTTTCACAAATACCTACCTTTAAAAAAATTAAAGGAATTTCGATCTGTTTCTTTTAAATGTAATACCTACCTGGCCATAGTTTTGATTTTTTTTTTCTGCGCAAATTTATTAGAATTATTACTATTAACACCTACCTTAGATTTATTTGGAAAGTAATTTGTTCACTAAAGTAGAGTATACTAGAAAAAAGTGGTAATTAAATATTTAAATTAAATTGTTTTTTAAAATGAGACAATCCTGATTTCATTAGAAAGAAAAGTTACGCGATAGAAAGAGAGGCAACTTTTAGGTAAGTATAATCGTAGGTTATCAAGCGCTGCGCGATCTGAATTGAACTTAATTGTATCGTAGGAAGAGTCCCTATTTCTTTAAATGACTTTTCAGAGTGAGTCTTCTGTACTTGTACTATTATTTATTCTGTGGCCATATTCAATGTGGGAGTATATTATGTTATTAATATATATATATATATATATATATATATATATATATATATATATATATATATTAATATATTATATATTTATATATAATATGGCCATATTCAATGAGTCGGCGACAGCATAATAAAGTAACAATTTAATTTTGAAAGGAATCCTGTTCTTTAAAATGATGATATTAGCCAAAAACTGTCTTAATTTGTCACATACACGATCTATGTGTAGGCTCCATGAAAATTTAATATCTATTACTATATTTCAGCCAAATTCGATATGGAATGTTTACCAACAAACCGTTACTTAGCAACCAACCATAGGCAGATGTTTACTGCCTATTGGAAAATAATTATAATAATTATAATTTTTAAAATGTATACATAGTAGTACAAGCTACATAAAACTTGAAATAAATAAGTCAGAAAGTTAGATATATTTATACAGGATGTCCCAGAACTCAACGTCAAGCCAAAACAGGTGACAGGATTGATTGTAAGCATCATGAGAAAAATCAGAAAAAAAATCTATCCCATGCAGTTTGGAAATTATGGGCATTTAAGCAAAACTTAGAAATTTGGTCAAACTGTAACCATTTTTCGGTAATTGTGGTTAATTTTTATTATTTTTGTTCATTTAAACTTTGAAATCGTAACCATAAATAACATTTCTAGAACCACAATCAAAAATAATGACACAATTGCCCCACGTTTTCTAGAATTAAGACTATTTGTTAAACTATGAATTTAAAATTTTCAAAATTTGTCGACTTTGAAAGGCCCTCCTTTAAAAAAAATGTACTAAAGTGCCTTGGCAAGTACCATTAAAAGTTCGCGCATTTAATCAGGATTGTAAAATGGTACAATACTTGTTAGTTTCATACTAAAAAAAAACTAGTAAAAAAATAAAAACCTCAAGTAACCCGATTTTTGCTAACCCATTATACTCAGTTCAAATGTTTTTTATTCGTACAAGCTCTTGGTAGGTTCTTAATTTAACGGCAAAATGATGAGAGAGATGGATAGTGGACATGTTTGTCATTAGCGAGCGAGACAGAGAGTGACGCCGCTTTTACCAAAGTCAACAAAAGTAAGTAAAATTAATAAAATAATGAAAAATCTCGACTTAGTTTAGTTTAGGTTTATTAGAATAGAAGGAAATAACATTTTTTATTACAATAAATGTTCAAATTGTTTGCCATCAGCCTCAATACACGCTCTACATCTTCTTAAAAAAGATCTATTTATTAGCCGGACATATCCTCGAGAGTTGATGTCCTCAGCAGCTTGAGAAATTCGTTCACGCAGTTCGGCTACGCTGTCAATGGGCTTTGTATAAACTTTTTCTTTGAGAACGCCCCAATAAAAAAAATCCAGTGGATTTAAATCTGGGGAACGGGCTGGCCACGAGATAGTGCCTGAACGTCCAATCCACCTTCCCGGATATTCCTGGTTAAGGAAATCTTTGACTTGCACTGCGTAATGCGCCGGGCAGCCATCTTGTTGATACCACATGTGGCGACGATCTGTTAGGAGTACGTCCTCTAACAAAGTTGGTAAATTTTCTCGTAAAAAATGTAGGTAATTCGTGGCATTCAAGTTCTCAGGCAGCTCAAAAGGCCCAACAACTTTGCCGTTTAAAATTCCGGTCCACAGGTTTACCTTAAAGCGATACTGGGATCTGTCTTCTCGCATTAAATATGGATTCGACACATGCCACTCGTGAAAATTGTGTAAGTTTATGTAACCATCTTTTTTAAATGTAGTTTCATCAGACCAGAGAACTTTTTGGATGAATTGGGGATTTTCATTATGCCTCTGTAGCATTGTTCTACAAAATGAAATCAAAAAAAAAAAAAAAAAAAAAAAAAAAAAAAAAAAAAAAAAAAAAAAAAAAAAAAAAAAAAAAAAAAATGAAATCCTTTCAGGATAATCTCGAGGAAGAAGACTTTGAACTCGTTGTGCTTGAAACGGATGCATTTCGGCTTTTTGTAAAATACGATGTGCTGTGCTTTTGGGTATTCCCGTTCTTTCTTCAATTGCACGAACTGAAATACTTGGGTCATCTGCTACCTCTTGCAACACTTCCTCCTCGTTAGGAAAGTGAGCTCTACCTCCAGCCCGTATTTGATGCGGGAAATGGCCGTACTCCGTGAGTGAACGGTGCACATTAACAAACACGCGGTGATCGGGATAGCGCTCTAAATTTGGATATCTTTCACGATAAAGTCTAGCGGCGGCACTTGCGTTGCATCTGCATTCTCCATAAATGAGATGCATGTTCGCATATTCATGTGAAGTGTAGCGCGTAGGCATGGTAGATAATAAAGATGCCAACACAAAAATCCAATTCCAAAAGAGAGAAGCCAAAGTTGTCAGAACTAAATCAACACAAGCGAATAGGGAGAGGTGCGCAGTAGACGAATGAGCGAAACGTACTAACAGTAAACGGTGTCAGGCGCATCTCCGTCTAGTGAGACGTTACGTCTCGCTCACAGTGGCGTGGCGTCACTATCTGTCTCGCTCGCTCATGGCAAACATGTACACTATCCATCTCTCTCATCATTTTGCTGTTAAATTAAAAACCTACCAAGAGCTTGTGCGAATAAAAAACATTTGAACTGAGTATAATGGGTTAGCAAAAATCGGGTTACTTGAGGTTTTTATTTTTTTACCAGTTTTTTTTTAGTATGAAACTAACAAGTACTGTACCATTTTACAATCCTGATTAAATGCGCGAACTTTTAATGGTACTTGCCAAGGCACTTTAGTACATTTTTTTAAAGGAGGGCCTTTCAAAGTCGACAAATTTTGAAAATTTTAAATTCATAGTTTAACAAATAGTCTTAATTCTAGAAAACTTGGGGCAATTGTGTCATTATTTTTGATTGTGGTTCTAGAAATGTTATTTATGGTTACGATTTCAAAGTTTAAATGAACAAAAATAATAAAAATTAACCACAATAACCGAAAAATGGTTACAGTTTGACCAATTTTCTAAGTTTTGCTTAAATGCCCATAACTTCCAAACTGCATGGGATAGATTTTTTTTCTGATTTTTCTCATGATGCTTACAATCAATCCTGTCACTCTGTTTTGGCTTGACGTTGAGTTCTGGGACATCCTGTATATTATCTATAATTATGTGTGAAATTTACTTGTTAACGTGGGAATACTAATTTCCCACTGAATGATTTCTAAATATTTTCATAAATATGTATATGCCTATATTAAAAATAGCTACACTATCCCTGAATAGCATTCAAAATAAAACAACATTTGTTTTAAAACGGATTTAATATGATTAAAAATCTATTTTCAGACACTCATTCTCTTTTATTATTTATTTTACTTTACTTACGTTGAATAAACATAATAATTATAATATTTGAAATCTTATATATAAAAATAAGTCGGGTTTTCCTTCCTGACGCTATAATTCCAGAACGCACGAACCGATTTCCACGGTTTTGCATTCGTTGGAAAGGTCTCGGGCTCCGTGAGCTTTATAGCAAACAAAATTAGGAAAAATTTCAACAGAAAAGCAGGAAAACAGGGAAAATCATTTTTCACATACAGCGCCATCTCTGATGCATGTACTACAAACTAATATGGTTTTACAAAAAACGTAGCCATCTGGTGGCGAAACGGAGTTCGCCGGGTTTGCTAGTTGTGCATAAAAATTACCTTTAACAATATAACGACTGATCAAAAAAAGACCAAATGTTGCTTATCTGCGAAATTTTCCTGTCAGTGCAAAAATTTAGGGTTGTTAGATGTATATTAGTAATTACAAATTTGTTAATTTTTGTTATAAGCAAATTTTCTTATAAGTTACGTATTTGGGGGTTAAGTTTTGTTCTAGGAAACAACGTTAAAGTAAAATTATTAATGTATAACTAGGAAATTGGTGATAAATTACAATTTTTCATTACTAAAAGTGTGAAAACCCTATACACAATGACATTTGGTTTGTTTACATAAATTCCACATCGAATTTGGCTCAAGTATAGACCCAAGTATGTCTGTGAATTAACCATTTCAATAGTCGAGCAAGCACAGTTATTTTTAATTTTGGCATGCAAACAGCTATGATTGAGAGCAATCAATTTTGATGTGAGAGTCTGTCGTTGGTGCGGGGATTTTATTATGAATAGTTTAGTTTTGTTCGCATTAAGTACAAGTCCTACATCATGGCAACATTGTATTAATACATTGAAGTCATCTTGTAACTTCTTAATGGCCACTCAGGGTCCCTATCAGCCACCATGAGACACACGTGTCGGGAGAAAATTGATAACATGTGCATTTTTTAATACAGTTAGGTACTCATCTCGTTTACATAAGACAAGAAATGGAGGGGACCAAGAACCGATCCTCGAGTTATACTAACAGTCATATTGATGTGGCTACTTAATGTGTCATTAACTTTGAGAGTAAATGTTCGATTTTGTAAATAATTTTCACACCATCTCAATAAAGGTCCTCTTATACCGCAGTTATCTAGTTTTTTTTAAAATTATTTTCTGGTGATCTAAAGTATCGAAAGCACGTGAAAAATCAAACAGAGTAAGTATCCGCTCGAGTGTCCGGGCAATGACCTTTTAGTTTACCAACTGCACAAATCTGCCCAAGGCGTCTCACGTTTTGTTACGTAATTTCCCACCGGTGATAGTGTAATATACGTTAATCGACCTGTAGTTGACAGGTGCACTTCGCGTACTAATACCCATATAGAAAAAAAGTTGACATGAGTAATATAGCCACAGCGACCATTACAAGGACACGGGCGCTTGCGGTTATTGCGGTTAGTTTGTAAACTTTTGTCAACTAGTAGTTGACACGGACAGTGGAGCGGGTATGGCATTTTTATTATTAAGATGTTTGAAATGAAATGAAATGAAAATATTTATTTCGTCATATGGTGATTTTACACACTTAACGAATGTCAAAAAAAATTCATTTAAAACAAATACGTCGAATGATTACAAGTTAATGTCTCGGTAGACATAACATTACTATTATATCATCGGCTTTATTAAATGTTACAATAAATAACTTAATCTAATGTCCCTATAGACGCCCTAGGGACCCCCTGATTTTAACTCGGTATTTTAAGTCGGTTTAGACCCCCTGTTTCGGATCCTTTTACTCATCATCATGGACGCTGTAAAGGGTCCGAAACGTCGGGAAATAATTTAAAATATTGTAAAACTATAAAGTTTTAAATAAACGCGATAAAATCCGGTATAGACTTTTAATCAAATGAGTTCTTAATGTAGCAAAAATCATCAGCGTATTTCATTCCTTGTTTTATCCCCATCCACCCCGTTTTACGTATACAACCACTACTTTTCTTTGTTTGCAAGTTGACATTTCGATTAAATCTGACAGTGACTTTTTGGTAACGTCAGTAATGAGTATTGACATTTGACATGAGTCACAAAATAAAGACCTATCAGTCCTATACTCCTATCACAGGTACCTACCTATTGTTTGTACCTACAACTTGTAAAACTATTGTTAACTATTGTAAAATAACTTGTAATTTTCCATATTTATTGTATTATATTTTAGTAGTATAGTTTATACGGAATAAGAAGCATATATTAAAGTTATAATGGTGGTATAGTTTTGTATAAAATTATATATTCAAAAATATGGCTTTTTATTCGTGTAATCGATATAGATTAATAGTTTTAATAATGTTAGTACTAATAATTTGGCAGTGTTTTCGATTATTTTTACCAGATAAACCCAATAACCTGTTATTAGAGGTAAGCTTTTATTAATATGGTTTTAAACATTATTATTGTAACAGATATCGAAACTGAGTATTTCTTCTTTCAGAGTAGTATTGTAGAGCTGGAGGACGATAAGTATAACAAACATAAGCAAGATAAAGTTAAAATTAGAGTTTACTATGAAGCACTTTGCCCTGACTCTAAACATTTCTTCATAAGACATCTACTGCCTGTAACAGAGAAACTATCTGAATTCATAAATGTTGCTTTGGTTCCTTATGGAAAAGCAAGTGTAAGTATTAGTATCTGTGAATCACAATCATAAAAATTACTAAATTTTGCAAGAGATGTTTTAAATAAGGCTAACAATCTACATTAATATTTTTGTATTAAACAGACCAGAGAGGAAAATGGGCAATTCTATTTTAAGTGTCAACATGGTGAGGAAGAATGTTATGCAAATAAAATACATGCCTGTGCAATTGATTCCTTAAATAATATGACTGCCTCTGTCAAGATGACAGAGTGTATGATAGAAGACAATATGGATGCTGATGAGGCTCTTTCACGTGTAAGCTATTATGTTTTTTATGAGTGACTTCTGATTTTTCTGATGACAAATTATAAAATTTACTAACTTGCTTTAATGTTGGTACAAACATTAAAGCTTTGATAATAACATTAACTTTTATGTGAAACTGTACTACTCATGCAGTTTTCACTTTGTCACTTACATAGTCAAGATTATTAGACATTTTTCATTGTTGCTTCATTTTCAGAAGATTAGATTTATTATAAAAATAACTTTCAAATCGGCCTAGTATATACTGATATTATTAATAAACAAACTTAACAACTTTGTTATTTTAGTATGGATTGTATACAAAAGAGAAGAGAATATAATAGAACAATCATTTAATTATTTTCCATTTTAAAGTGTAAGCTGTATTTAATTGTAATTTTTCTTAATTTTTTTCAGTGTGCTAAAATTATGAAAATTGATCCAGATCCAATAACTAATTGTGCAGATAGTGCGTACGGGTCAGCTTTACTAAAGAAACATGGCGATGATACTAATATACTGAAACCCACATTTATTCCTACTATAACATTGAATGGATCAAAAGATAACCAAATGCTCATTTTAAAGAATTTTCTTTTAGAAGTATGTAAGTTAATCAACATGCCATTGCCTCCACCATGTTTGTGACATTCAAAACAAAGAATTAAACATATATTACTTTTTAAATCAAAATCTTCTTTGAAATTGGAAAAGAACTTGATTGTAACTTAATAAATATTGCTCAGGTTTTACCTCAATATGTGAAATATTTGACAAGTAGGTACTCAAAAACTTAATTTACAAAATATTCAAGGCAAGTCTATATTTAATTGTCACAAACTAGATAGGTATCCTTATTTTATAAGATTATTTGGTTATTATTTTATCTTTTTGAGAGTATTTGACGATTATTTAAATTAAAAAAAAAAGTTCCTTAACAAAGTATTGTATAAATTTAATTTACTAAGATATTAATATAAAAAAAAAAAATGTCACGAATAAACATTGGTTGTGTCTTGCATTTATTTTATCGATTCTTCATTTTTACCATGAAGGACTTTTTTTGACATATTTTTTTATGATAATTATGAAAAAGTTATCATTATTACAAAAAATTAAATTGTACCTATAAGTTTTTTGTAGGTTTTTAATGTTACATAATAGTTGTCAATTAATCTATGTAAATTACTGTTTAAGATTCTACTTTATTCTACTTCACTAGCCTATTTTAAATACTCGTATAAAGAAAATACCTGTTTTTGTATATGAAACATCATGACAATGTGTTTTTATTAATAAATAATCTTAAAACACTTGATGCCAGTTTCCTGAAGTTATTTACTTTAATTTCAAATTTTTCATAAAATGGTTGTAGATGTTGTTTTGACAAATATACAATTTTTCGTATCCATTATTTTATTATTAATATTAATGTGTATTTGTAAAGTTTTAATTTTTTTATATATTTGATTGATAAATTAATTAATAATATTTGTAAATTATGTAATTTCACTGTGATACATTGTATTCAACAATAGTTTGTTGGATATTTTTTTTTGTTTACGATTTCTCTAATTTCAGGGTCTAACCAGCTGATTTTAAAAATATTTTTTCTTTTAGACAGTCTGTTGAGAAAGACTATGTAATATAATGGTATGATTAGTGACGAAATTAAACGCGAATGTTAGTATCACACAGTAAAATTACTAAAAAGTCATATTTCATGGACAGTAATTAATTTATTATAATCCTAATCGAACCACGACCTTGTGACTGTTTTTTGCTATATCTGCTTTATTCTATTGAATGATTTATTAAAAGTGATTAAATTAAAGTATTCGATAATATTTATCTTTCCCTAATCTCATTGTGATATTGACTGTATTCTAACAACCGATATGTATGTATATGTATCATATATGTATAGGTATACATATTTTATATACTATATATATATATATATATGGGTGGTTCTCCAAAATTTGGTTAACTTGGTGTTAGCAACAATTTTTACATATTCATATCAATTTTATCCAATATTTGAAACTGCTGAGCTGTAATATAAAGTCCATTTAATTTAGTCACTCATTTTGATATATATCATAATATTCTTTATTTCCAAAAATCGACACTTCTTACGCGAAATATCAGGCCCTAGCCATGTAAGATCTCCCAAAATTACTAATCATTTCAATGTAATTATAATTCTATAAGAATAATTTGATTTAACTCTATTTAATCTCGTTTACTATTACATTACTAACCTTGTCATTACTATTTAATTTATAATAACAATATGTTTAGTCACATTATTTCAAGTCAAATAGTGTAAGCGATAAAAAACATCAGGCCCTAGTCATGTACGAAACTCAAAAATACGCGGCATCCAACCATAAGACCTTTTTCATAACTCACTCAATACGATTGCATCCATATTAAATTAATTGTAAACAATCCAAGCCGGGGCAACCATTTTGGTATTAGTGTGGTTGCCGAATTCACTGCGGAAACACTTGCTGTGCCAGTCAAACTCTCAGGCCCTAGGTAAGTCGTTTCAAAGGTAGTTAATTAATAATTGATCTCATTACTTATTGTAAATTCGAGTTTGATTTGCTTTGTTATTTTGACCACCTATTGATTTTAATGTTTATTCTAAATAATGTGTTATATTTGATTTTGTTTCGTTTCGTCAGTCCCTAGACCATCAGGCCCTAGTCGTAAAAGTGTACTACATACTGTGTGATGCATGATTTCAAACATAATACCAGTATATTTGTTGTAAAATATGGCGCCTAGGAAGAAAACAATATTGTTTAAAGAGGAAATTGCAAAAAAAGTCTAAACAAACAATAATGCGATTGGAATAAAAATAAAAATAACCCTGTGTTCCTGGCCTGATATATAAGAAAAAGGACAACAGAAATGTGTAAAAGACATAACTCCGCGTGACCACAGAGAAGCAAGAAAAGAAAATTGGTTAGCCTTTTCATCTGATTATGGAAAAATTTTTTGAAAATTCTGATTAATTATAAAAAAATCAAAATTTCTCTTAAAATATGAAGTAAAGTGACTGGCCCTTTTAGATGCAGCAAAGTAGATGTTATACCCACAACATAGAATTAAAACTTTACTGATTATTAGCTAAAAAAATCACTTTCAAAATGAGGTCAGAAGTTAACCAAATTTCAGAGAACCACCCATATATAGTGTGTAATATGTATATATATATATATATATATATATATATATATATATACATATTACACACGTCATTAAATAATAGCATTGAAGAAAAAAAAATACAGTAAATGTGCAATGGCGGCTTTATCATGCTTTACATAAGCATTGATGCATATGAATTATAAAAGGTCAATAGTTCTTAGTATCGACAAGCGCGCGTCACCGTTAAAGACAACACTCGATTGCGGACGAATCAGTGTTGTTCCTGACAAATTTAGGGTTGCCGTATTCTTATTCTAAAATTGCCGGATTTTTAGGGAAAACTAAGAAAATTGCCGTATTGTACAAAATGTTTATTTAGAAGGTATATATAATTAAAAAAGAATACAAGTGATGTATGTAATGTAATATGCGTGTACTACTTATTCTATTCTTCACCATATAGGTTTTTAATAGTTTCTAGTTCTGATTCTGTCGCACTCGCATGTAGGTCATTCTCCTTTTTAAATTTCATTTTGTTAATCATTTCTTTTGGAACTTTAAATTGTGTACAATTACCGTGATTACGAATCGCTTGCTTGGCTAAAAGAGTTCCATTAATAGTTGGCGTTATTAATTTATTGCGAAGTCTCGTTTTCATATTATTTACTTCACTGAATATACGCTCGCAATCTGCGTTCGAGTGTGGCAAACATAGTACATTTAAAGCAAAAGATGCTAATGTTTTTAATTCGGTTCCATCACGGATTTTAATCCAAAAGTCATCGGTTTTCTGTGAGCTAATTTCATATAATGGTAATTTATTTACCTCTGGTAGCATTCTCCATTCATCATCAATTTTTTGGAGATCGTCGTCATTATTGACGATTCGTGGCAACTTTTGCATAAGCGGTAGAATAGATGGACAAACGTTTCTTGTTTGATTATTAACTGCTTCTTCAGGTGATAAATATTTTAATAGTTGAAGTAAATCGTCAGAGAAGTCGTACCTTTTTTTTATTTCTTTGCAGCCTGTGATGAGGAAATCTCTGCAGCGAGAGTAAAACTCTTTTAATTGTTCTTTTTTTGCTGATATATTTGGTTTCTGTGTCTCTATCATAATTTTTACCCCCAAATACATTTGTGGGAGGAAATATCGCGTATCTTCTGGGACGATTGAGCTGATATCATTTTGTAGAACATAATCCTTTTGCATGTAACACATTAATATTTCTCTGTACGTTACTCTTATGTGTTCATCCAGTTCTACCAATTTTGAGTCTGCGCTTTGAAAGTACTCGTTGAGTTTAACAAATTTTGGTAATATCCATTGCAGAAATAAAAAGTAAAGCTTTATAAAATCGTCATGCAACTCATGGTAAACTAATTCTGCAGCTGCAGTTTTTTCTTCGAGCCATTTCTGCGTAATAAACAATTTAAGGCTGTTCCACTGTTCAAGCAGCCTGTTCACAACCGATAGCAGGGAAAGCCATCGAGTTTGTGATGGATGTAAAATCTTGTGGATTTTTGTGGTAGTAAAAACTTGAAATTCCAAATATTGGGCTTGCCGTTTTGAACTCAGTTTAAAAAAACCATATATGTTTCGCGCCAAATCTTCGCATCGTCTTGGCAATTTTTTGCATGCCTCACTGGCACACAAATGCATAGAATGGCATATACATTTAAAAATAAAGATACCTGGCAGATTTTCTCGCAAACGGCTGGCTACTGAATTTTGTGATCCCATCATTACATTGCAGCCATCTGAAGCGAATCCTATTATATTTTCTAATGGGATCCCTCTATCAGTAAATTTCTTTATAATGAGATCATACATGGTTTCTGCTGTAGCTCCCTCTGCTGCCATCGTAAAATCACCTGCCTCAAATAAAGGTGCCAGTTCCCATAGTGAGGACATTACTTTTCTTTGCTGCTCATCATAATAACGGATAATAATGCACATGGTTTTTGTGGCCGAAATATCCGTTGATTCATCGACCAATATGCTGAATTTATTACTTTTAATAATGTTTTCCAAATAATCTTTTTGGAAATCACCAATAACATTTTTTCCCGTAGATGTGCATTTTTTTCGTTTTATGGCAATCTCGGCAGCAATTCTGGAGCCAGGAAAACAAGACTTTAGCACCTCTGATAAATGATCCATGGCCATAAATGATATGTTGTGCTCTGCGACGAATGCACTAAGTTTTATTTCAGCTTCCATTACTTGTCTATTGTGATCCGTCAGTCGATTCTGAAAATAAGTGCCAACGTCTCTTGTAGAAGAGCTCGCTGATGCTATTCTTACGTGTTGGGTATTTGAAACATGACGTTTTAAAGTTGAAATTTCGCAAGAAAGTTTGACGTCGCACAATGTACATTTTGCCTTGTAGGGGTCATCATTGACAGGGGGAATCCAATTCTTAAACGTTTCATCACTTTCCCATTGCTTTCTGTATTTTTGTTTTATGTGTATACTTTTAAACTTTTTTTTCGGCGTAGGGGGCCCGTCGTCATTGTCACACTCACTCATTTTGAACAAAAACTTAGTCTTATAGAAATCTTCGTAAAATAGCTTTCACTGATACACAAAACAACGAAGTAATGAGAGAATGAGAGAATCACAATAGGTAGGTACAGACTACAGCCGTACGTACAGTACAGTAACAATTATTCCGGGGATTCCCACACATTCTATAAAGAACCTACCCGAATGAGGAACTAAAGATTTTAGACATTAATATCTCGGAGATAAGGTTGCATTTGGTTTAATTCTGTTGACGTTTCTGTTCGTGGCGCTTCTACTTTATCTATGGTTTACAAGTTGGTGCGTTCCATTATACGAAATATTTATTTTTGTTTTCTTTAGTCAGTTGCCGTATATTTTAATACGGTAATCAAAGAGCTGCCGTATACCGTATTTATAATGCCTAAGATGCCTGAATGCCGTATATTACGGCAATTGCCGTATCAAGAACAACGCTGGGACGAATTCGGCGAGGTGGGTGAAGGCGGGGCGCGCTGCCTCCGCCCTTCGCCTCAGGCCCCGATGGACATGAACTCGCGCGCGTACTGTACTAGTGGTCGCCCAGTGGTCGAAATTCGTTATTCGACCATAATTCATTTAAATTTTAAGTTAGAACGTTATTAACATTCTATTGTCGAAGACTAAGTATACCTCTATAATTACAGAGTGGATACGCTAAAGGGCCAATGATGAATCCAAAACTGCGATATTTTTAATGATACCATTACTAATTTTTGAAAATGAATTAATATTTCGTTCAAAAGATGGCTCTCATTCAACTGTACTAAATATTACTACTACATCAGTTTGAACTGCATCATTGAAACGGCGTTTTCTAAATCATAATTTACTTTATTGAGCATACAAATATCTTTATTTTGAGTTTCAACTCTTTGAAAATGATGTTTCATTGCAATCATAGATAATAAATATAGACTTGATTGCAATGAATGAACGAACAAAAGGATTACTGCGTTCCAATTCGAGAGCTACACGAAGTTAGCACCCCACTGAAGGATTTTTGAAATGAAAATGACTTTAATCGATAGGTCTACGTTAGGTCTGTATAGGTCCACCAAAATTTTTGTTAGGTCGCCTATTTTTTTTAATAAATATTTTTAATAAATAGGTCTATTTTTTCAACAACAAAAAAAAAACCTAACAACCTAAAAAAAGACCTAATAACCTATTATTGATAGGTTGTTAGGTCTTTTTTTTTGTTGAAAAAATAGACCTATTTATTAAAAATATTTATTAAAAAAAATAGGCGACCTAACAAAAATTTTGGTGGACCTATACAGACCTAACGTAGACCTATCGATTAAAGTCATTTTGATTTCAAAAATCCTTCAGTGGGGTGCTAACTTTGCGTAGCTCAATTCGAGAAAAATTTCGCTTATTATGTTGTTGTTACGTCATGTTTGATTAAAACATTCTTGTCTAATCTATAATTATATGATATAAATTCTTTGCACTGCTATAAATCTATAATTGATAGCAGTGCAAAGAATTTATATCATAACTAGCAGTGTAAATATCATAAAAATATAATTGAAAAATATGTTGCTGTTGGCCAAAGGCACTGTTTCGCCATTACGAGTTAGGCTATATTATGTATATACATAATATAGCCTAACTAACTACCTAACTTGTCTTGGTATTTCTTTGAAAACACGTAGATCTCACGATGTTTTCCTTCACCATGAACAATTTTTGATAAATTTTTTTAAAGAGATTCGAATGTGCGATATTTCGGATAGTATACCTAATACAAGAGTTCTCTATCAACTGCGCTATCTCAACCACATCTCAACTATGATTTTCGTTCTACATTTGATAAATGGGATATACAGAATCAATGCTGAGTTACTATCAAAATTTAAGGAGAATACTCGGTACATGATTCTCATTCGAATTATGTAAAAAGAATACATGGGGGTATGGGCTCGTCCTAACTGATTGAGTTCAGTCTGGGTCTGTAGGATTATACCTCTACACCCCGGCGTGGCCTCTCCGGCTTACCTCTGGGATCATTCACTATATATTTATAACAATATTATATATATTCACAAGAGTATTCATTGTTTTGAAATAAATAGTATTAATCACAGTGTAAACACTAGAAGGAATAACAAAATTGTAACTCCCAAGTTTCCGACTGCGCAAAGGAAACGTCTCCTTTCTGGGTTATGGTATTCGCATGTATAATAAAATCCCACAAACAATTTTGGAATTGTCTCAACATAAATTTAAAGAGTTTATTAAAGAAATAATAATAGAAAATTCGGTGCAGGATTACTTAGTCGATAAAGATGTGTGGACTTGGTGGCGCTGTAATTCATGCAAGATATTACTAATTTTGTACTAAAACACAGTTTATATATTATTTTCAAAAGAGTAACTGCGGAGTTTCTTGCCGATTCTTCTCTGCAGAATCTACATTCCGAATCCGTAGTAGCTTTACTTTTACAAAGAAAAAAAAAATTTAAAGTCTTATTGTAAAATGACGATTCGAAGGTACCTACTCGTGGGGCGGGCCTATTTGAATAAATTTGATTTTGATTTTGATTTTTGATTTTGATTACAGTTTAGGTCCAAGGGGCAAAATCATGTAGACCTAAGGGAATATGGAGTGTTCAGTAAACTACGTCTTCTAGTAATTTTTATCGCCTACTGCTAGATGGCGTTGTAAGCATTATGTAGCCATAACAAAGTTCTTATATTAATAACTTCGACTCTTATTGTTTCATTAATTCTCAATAAGTACAAAAAATGTCGTGTGATAAAAATAACTACTATTATGTAACTGGTAATTAATATATTTTTGAAAATGTCGTCTCCGTCCAAACGCCGCCAAGTGTTAACAGGGTAGCAGCACATGAGTAAGGAAACAGCACAGGGACTTCTAAGAAGCTTCTAATAGGAGTAACAGACGCTCGAATTTGATCCGTCGGGCCAGTTATATCTCTAATCTATCTCTTTTAAAGCGCACTGGACACTTAATACAAATACAGTACAACCTTGATATAACGAGCCTCAATATAACGAATTCCTCGATTAAACGATTTTTTTGAAATCCCCTAGAACTGCCCGTAAGAGCTAATACAAAATATACCTCTACATTACGAATAACATTTATCAAAAACCTCTTTATAACGATTTTTCAATCATTGCAGAATATAGGTAGAAGGTATTTTTACCTCTATTTAACGAATTTTTTCAATTTAAAACCTTGATATAACGTATCCTATTAATTATTTCCACTTAATTCCAAGTTCTTACCTCGTTAAAACGAATCGCAGTCCAGTCTAACCTCTATATAACAAACCTCATTATAGCGAATTACTTGGTATAACGAATATTTCCTAATTCCCTTCAGTTTCGTTATATCGAGGTTGCACTGTAATAACAGTATGAAAAGAGAACATGCTTAAAACTTGAAATCTGTGTTAGTTATCGCCTAATGACCTTAATGAATAATTTAGTGCTCAATTAGTCCTATTGATATATGAAGACAAAAATATGAAATTTGATGCTACCTATATCGAGCGGTTAGCGTTTAAGAAGTAGTGCACTGCTAGCTTAATTAAAAGTTAGCAGTTTTCTAATTTTTCGTTAAACTATTGGAGCGTAAAATTTAATTTTGCAGCATTCAATTAGCACTAAATGAGCACTTATTTTTCATAATAAAATTAAGTGATTCTGCCCATTTGACCATTCTAGCTTTATGGACGTAGAAAACTCGGGTTCGAATCCAGGTGCCTACAGACCAGTTTTTTTTTCCTTTTTTTTCAAGTTTCTTCTTTTGTGAGAAAAACTATTATTGAGAGTACTTTTTATTTTTTATTTAAATAACCAGTTCCTATTATTTTATTATTATGTCGTAAGATCAAAAATATTATTTATGTTCATAAGTATGTAATGTATCTAAATATAATTTAACTACTACTTTCCAGGTACTACATAAGTAACCGATTAATACAAAACTATATTTTAAGATATCCTCAGTTGAGATTTACACTACTTTGTGTCAGATTTACATTATTCAGTATTGTTAATAGTCTCACAATAAACTATTAATCGTTTTTCGAGTTAGTAAGAAAAATAAACTTATCGTATATTAAAATTTTTTAAATAAAAGTTTCGAACCTGCTTAATTAGGAAAGCGGAGAACGGTTGATTTTGTACTAGACCGTTCCCGTTAATGTTATTAATAAAAAAAAAACTATTTAATAAAATTTGTCGAAATTATTAAATATAAAGTAAGTAGTTAAGTATATAAATAATGCTTGAAAATCTGTTTTAGATTAGCCTGATCTGAGTTTGAAGTCTGATTATTGAGAAAGGTTGAAGATCAAACATGTCAAGCTGTGACTTATAAGACGGCCGGCCCTTATGGAAATTATTCTCAATATAAGCTCTATATTATATTAATATAAACTCTCTATTATAACTTTATATTTCTAATAAATACAATAAAAGACATAAAGACTTTTTAAAGTTTTATTTCAGGAAAAAAGTCTAAAAAAGTCAAACTCAAATAAAACTCTAAAAAAGTCTTTATACCTATGTATTTTATTCTATTTATTAGAATAATATAGAGTTTATATTGGGAATAATTTCCATTTTCATAAGGGGAGCACGACTAGTAATTATATAATATATCGTATTTTAAAATGTTACTAAGTTTAAATATGTGTAGTGTGGACTAAGGACATAGGTAATTCTTGACATAAATGATATAGGTAATATGTTATAAAAAACATTTTTGAAATCGAAGTTTTCTAGAACACAAATATTGTCTGTTTTGCTCTATAGTCTGGATTCTTAATTTCAATTTATTTATGCGTACATCTAGGAATAATAATAATGAAAGGATCAGAGACCCTATATGTGCAACTTCTTCCTGTCCTGATTTATCCATAGTCAACTACCATACATACCTAATAATAAGTATAGTATGTTTTATTAAATACTAGCAAACCCGGCGAACTCCGTTTCGCCACCAACTTATTTTCGTGAGGGATACTCACACCACGTACTTCCGCCATGCAAAACCATATTGGTTTGTAGTACATGCTATGTATCAGAGATGGCGCTGTATGTGAAAAATGATTTTCCTTGTTTTCCTGCTTTTCTGTTGAAAATTTTCCTGAATTTAGTTTGTTATAAAGCTCACGGAGCCCGAGACCTTTCCAACGAATGCAAAACCGTGGAAATCGGTTCGTGCGTTCTGGAATTATAGCGTCAGGAAGGAAAACCCGACTTATCTGGAGGCACGGCAGTGCCTCCGCCAAGTCGAGCAAAAAAAAAAAGTGGCACGGCCGTACTATCCTTTTCTCGAAGCAACTCAGGCCATTTTCGACCCCCTATAACTTCGTTGTGGATAAAACTAGAAGTCTGAATTTTCAATACCCAAGCAGGCATTGTATAAACACGGTATATTTCAAATTTCATTCAATTTGAACCAGTAGTTTAAGAATTATAATTAGTCAAAGTTTCGAATTTTGTCACTCACTGACTGACCGATCATCAAAACTCTAAGGCACTTCTAGCAGACATAGAAGCTTCAAATTTAGAATACCATTAGTGTTTAGTATATAAACCAAGGAAAAATTCAAATATTTTGCAATTTCGGTTCAGTTTTCTAGATACACCAACTGCATAAATAACTTTGTAATCCCATATAAATATATAGGATTACAAAGTTACATTTGCAGTTAATGAATCAGTGTACCTGTACAAGTATAATATAGTGGAATACTAGGTGTAGATAGGTACCTAGATATAATTATCTTCAAAGGTAACCTGTAAAATGGTCAACGGAATGAAAAAGCAAGAATGAGACATGTCTTATGTAGCTGTACCAAAATCACGCAAAGTATTAGAGAACACTAATAAATCATAACCGCGACTGGCTGAGGTAGTTTGCCCGCTCCACGGCTTCCATGCTTCCCGTACGTAAGTTATTTTATTTGATTCAGTTAGCAGCTATATTAAACCTATCCCTCTAATCGGTTTCTACACTGCATTGCAGCAAAACGCTCAATCGCTTGGCGGCACGTCTTTGCCGATAGGGTGGTAACTAGCCACTACCAAAGACACTCACCAAAGCAGATCAGAGAAAGAAAATTTACTCTGCCGGGGATTGAACTCGGGATCTCCCGCTTAATATACAACAGCGCGCACCATTTCGCCAGCGTGGTCATCATTTTTGAGTTCATATAATTATGTCATTATTAGAATGCACCTGATTGATTAAGTGATTCATAACAGCAATAACTGTTAATTAATGTATATTAACATTAAATAAATAATAATAAATAAAAATAAATATAGAAAATAAGGACTCAAAATAACTTTTGTATTTTAAAGCTATAACTTCTTGATGAGAGTAAATTTTTATACGATGCGCGTGCACTCTGTGACAAAAAACCGACAACATAAAGCTAAGTAGTAGGCGCCGCGCAATTGCGCTAACTTACTTCATTGCGCTGGATGTGTTAACTCACTTTTTACAAGCTTTTATTTTGTTTCACCTGTTATTATTATTTATTATTTATTATTATTATTATTTGTCATCAAATCTTGCAAATTAAATTTGATCCAAAATAATAGTAAATCATGTGACAATGCAATATTATGATAACATGGTGCTGATTTGATGGAGGAGCTAGAAGGTAGCCAAAGGAAGGATTTTGGGCCCGTTTGAGTACTCTAGACGAGTAATTTTGTCTTTCAATGGTAACCAGGGTCTGGTGATGGAGCTGGAATGTGGTCATAGGAACTCCCTAATGAAAACTACGCAACCCCATCGAGTTTCAGCTCGTTTTATTCGCCTTGACGAGTACTTTGTTTTTAGATGGTTACCAGGGTTTGATCGGATGATGGAGCTGTAAGGTGGCCATAGGAACTTCGCAATGAAACTAAACAACCTCATCGAGTTCGGGCTCGTTTGAATTGTCTTGACCAGTAGTTTATCTTTCAATGGTAACCAGGGTCTGATGATGTAGCTAAAAGGTGGTCAAAGGAAGTCAGTAATGAAACGATGCAACCCCATCGAGTTTCAGCTCATTTAATTCCGCTTGACAAGTATTTTGTTTCAAGACGGTTACTAGGGTCTGATCTGATGATGGAGCTGAGAGGTGGCAATAGGAACTTTGCAATAAAACGACACAACCTCATCGAGTTTGGGCTCGTTTGAATCGTCTTGACGAGTAATTTATCTTCCGATGCTAACCAGGGTCTGATGTTGGAGCTGGAAGGTGGTCATAGGAACTCTGTAATGAAACGACGCAACCCCAACGAGTTTAGGCTCGTTGATTCATCTTGATGAGTACTTAATTTTTAGATGGCTACCAGGGTCTAATCTGTTGATGGAGCTAGAAGGCAGGCAAAGGAACTTCGCAATGAAACGACAAAACATCATCGAGTTCGGGCTCGTTTGGATCATCTTGACGAGTAGTTTGTCTTTCATGGTAACCAGGGTCTGGTGATGGAGCTGAAAGGTGGTCATATTAACTCTGTAATGAAACGACGCAACCCCATCGAGTTCGGGCTCGATAGAATTGTCTTGACGAGTAGTTTGTCTTTCAAAGATAACCAGGGTCTGATGATGGAGCTGGAAGGTGATCATAGGAACTCTGTAATGAAACGTCGAAACCCCATCGAATTTTGGCTCGTTTGATTTGTCTTGAAGTGTACTTTATTTTTAGATAGTTACCAGGGTCTAATCTGATAATGGAGTTGGAACGCAGTCATAAGAACTTCGTAATGAAACGACACAGCCTCATCGAGTTCGGGCTCGTTTGAATTCTCTAGACGAGTATTTTGTCTTTCAATGGTAACCAGGGTTTGATGATGTAGCTAGAAGGTGGTCATAGGAACTCTGTAATGAAACGACGCAACCCCATCGAGTTTCGGCTCCATTGATTTGTCTTGACGAGTACTTTGTTTTAGTAGGTTTTCAGGGTCTGATTACAGATGGCGCGCACTAACCATTAACTCTGCGCATCGTCTTATTATAAGTATAACTTTTTACGTACGTACATAAGTATACATCCACTTTTTTAAATATTTTTTAAAAGTTTATTTTTATGGAAGTTTAGGTGTAAAAAATCGACAGCAATCTGACAACACTGTTTTCGACTAAACATACTTCATTCATCTCTCTTGTCAAGTATTTAAAATTGTCAACTTGAGATCACAATATGTATGACATGACAATCAAATAATATATCTGTATCGTATCGGAAAAGAAAAAGAGGAAGAATATCTACAAAAATAAGAAAAGCTCATTAGACCGAGCGAAGGATTTAAGAAAATACGTTATTGATATTAAAGAAGTCGAAAACACCGGAAGGAAAAATAAGTAGGACTGTCTACAAAAAGAAATGAGATGCCATCAAAAACATAACTTGTAAAAAGAAACCAAGTCTCGCAACTCACTTCTTCTTCCGTAAAAAGTTGTGAGATCCATGTAATACCAAGTCGGCTAATTTATTCAATCCCTACTTAAGGGTTCTTCTGTTTTAAGTTATTACGTTAGTAGCTAACCTAACAACATCGTATAGTGATCATATCAATATTAAAAATCTTTGATGTTTTAAATAAATAGATTGACTTGGCAATCGCACTAAACAATCTAATTTAATATAATTCCACTTTCTTACCTTGTTAATACGAATCGTAGTCCAACCTAACCTCTACAAAACAAACATCATTATAACGAATTACTTGGTGTAACGAATATTTTATAACTCCCTTCAATTTCGTTATATCGAGGTTGCTGCACTGTATGTGATAGGAATACAATTATTTTCGTTCCGATATATCTAGTGACAAATAATACGTCTGTCATCGTTTTGTAAAATACTCTTTCTGGAACACATAAAATCCATTACTTATTTTTTTTTTGTACTACTGCAGATTGCGATACCGTTTGACTGCACAAATAGAGGTCGCGTGTAGAAGCGAGGTTTGTGCCCATTGACCGTGTGTAACCGGATTTATAGCGAGCTCTCAGCAATCAACATCAACATCGTCATACGGCATAGCATATAATATGATATTGATGTGCATTATTTACTAATTCCTTATGCATTTGATTTCATATAGTGCTTAATTAGTATTAAATTAAAAATTTACGGTTAAGAAATATTTATTTCTCATTAAGAATAGTATTCACATGATAAAATATCAAAAAATAATAGCATTTCCTAAATGCAACTACATACAACTTACATTTAATATATAAAATATGGGTGATACATTTACTACAGATAAAAAAAAAAGCGACCAAATAAATAAGCAAAGTACAAAGATCAAAGGAATCCTGAAAGTGGGAAAGACTTCATAACATTACAACTTTTTTATAAATAATATTTGACCATTTGTTTTTAAATATTGTTATTGATTTCTCTTAGTAATTTATTATATAACTGTGTTCTTACTAACATTAGATTCTTTTAACTAGTTCTCTGGGTGTATAAGAATAAATTGTTGGCATTTTTTAAGAAATGTTTACAATTTTTTTTTTTTTTTTTATAAAATTTATGTTATAATGTATATCTCCGCACAGTAATTTCCTTACTAGAATACATGTATTGTAAATTTGTTGTTGTTTGCGTTATACTCATTATGTTCGTTTCTTTATATATTTTCTGTGATGATCTTTAGAAATCATAATTAAATAATATTTTTATGTATTTTGCAACTTAAACTGGCTTAATATTAGACTTAGCGCCTGTACCCTAGACTTCGACAAGATAATCAATATGAGGTTTCGCTAATGTATTATATATATATATTTGATTGATTTTGGAAAAAACGAACATTATTTTGAACGGATCCCATAAGAGACAATAACTTTCCACGTAACTTTTCTAGACGCGGTTGCCTTGTGAGATGACTATCAAGGATTAGATTAAGATATTTTTCACTTTAAGTTTTATTGATTAATTCATTATTATTGTGAGAGGTTGATAATTGTTGATTGCTTTATTTTTACCAGAAAAAATAATTTAGTTAGTCTTTTTAGGATTGATTGTTAATAAATTGTATTCAAACCGTATAAATATATAATAAAATGTCGTGTGTACAGAGTACACATGTTAGAAGTGAAACATCTATGGGAAACTCAAATAATTTAAAATTATTTAAAATTTATTAATATTAATAGTTAAACATTAATTACTTATTTACGCGTTGTTTACGCGTGCGTTGCTAGGATACGCGTTGCTAGGATACGCGACATCATACTATCTCATTCTCTCCTACACATTTTTGTATTTGTGTCTTTTACCTGTCGTTTTTTCCATCACATCCCGTTTCAAATCACAACGATTCTAAAGAAGTTTCACTTCAAAAATAATATTTATACATGTATAAAAAAGTTTGTTTGAACTCAATTTAGGATCAAACAGGTATGCTTATTATACTTTTTGTTTTTACTTAATTCGGAATTTAAATTCCTTTTCCTTACAAAAATAAGTGAATAAAAATAAAGATACCATTAAATGACTAATTTTTTATTACGTAAATTTTTTTAAATTAAAGTATGATATCAAAACCTTAATATTAAATTTCACAGAACAAATAACACTAATTCGTCCAGAGAGAACAAAAGCTTTTCATTTCAACCTAACCGAAAAGATGCTTTATTGTTCTCAATAGCTTTCTCTGTAGCGATGCAGTCTGATAAAAATAGGAATAAATTGTGAGGATCTTTGCAAAACAATAGTTGGAAATGGTCTACGCGAGAAAAAGCCGGATGCAAATGCCATTCATATTAATTAGCAAAGCGAGACGGGGCTTTTACGAAATTAGACCGTGATTTCAGTAAAGATTTATCGTTATTTGTGTTTCAAATAGTTTTCGGAGCAAAGGTAGCCATTTAGACACTGGAAATTGATGTTGTCAAACTTCGTTTAAAACTGAATTTTCTGTCTCTATTCCTGTCTTTTATATCTAAAAACAAATAGTAAGTTACTTTTTGGATTTAATTACCTTGTTATTTGTAAAAATATAAGCCAAATTTTCAATTTATATACGTTTTTTTTTTGTTGGAGAAGTATTTACCACGCTACAATATGTACGAGGATTTGTATTTTAAAAGTGGAAGAGCCAGCTTATCTTAACTATCTTTGGATGTATTAATTCGTTTTTAAAAATTATGACGCTGGAAAGCCTGTTTATATATAGGTAGGACAGATAACCAGAGAAATAACAAATCTTAAAGAGGGTGGAATGGCGTGAATCGTCACGTCAAATATAAACAAGTATGCTTAATTTAAAAAATCAAAAAACCCGACTGCGTAAAATACTCTTATTATAAACTAAAAAGAATAAAACAATTTACTAGCTTTCATTTGATACCCATATTGCTACAGTAAGAAGAAAAAAAATCAACTCCCCCCCTCATTCCGTCATTTGCGGGCGCCATTTTGAAAATTTATGTAGCCTACGTCACTACTACAATTTAGACAAATCCAACGACACCTCATATGTCAAAAACCGTCCAGCCGTTTGGGCTGTAGGGCGTGCCAAAGAAATGGACATACATACATACATACATACATATATACATACATACATACATACATACATACACTCGAAAAACATAACCCTCCTTCTGTCGCAGTCGGGTAGAGATATCAAAACTAGAAGAGCTCCGTTATGTTCTTATATACCTAGAAAAATATATGATTGATATCTGTAAAATTAAAATATAACTTTATTAATTTTATACAACTGTTCTGTTGTAGTGGTGCGAGTAGTCGCCTAAATACGCCTGCGGTTGCGGATATTTGTATTTGTACAAATATTTGTTTCCGGTCTGGGTGTATGTCTTTTTGAGTCTCCCCACCGTGTCTCGGAGAACACGTAAAGCTCTTTTATCATAGACACCAAGTAGCATATGGTTACTCATGATAGGAAAATTATCCGCTAACCCGCAGTTCAGCTAAAGCCCTTCTCCTACATGGAGAAAAGGCCTTTGCCCAGCAGTGGGTTATTTACAAGTTGATCCAGTTCAGTTCAGTTAAATTATTCATTTAGTTAAAGCTAGAGATATTTTGATAAAACATTTAAAAAATTCTGTTTTGCTAAATTGATCACATAATTTTACTAATATTACAAATGAGAAAGTTTGTGAGTATGGATGAATGTTTGTTACTCTTTCACGCAAAAACTACTGAACAGATTTAGATGAAACTTTAAGGATTTAATAGGTAGACCATTATAAGATACCATTATAAGGTCAAGAAGGGACACAATTCAGCATATTGTGTGTAGCTGAAAGAGGCAATATGTGCAGTTTACACGCTCCAGTTACAGAGTGTAACTTTCTGCTTTCCGCGAACACCTTTTAGCGGACACGAATTAAAGTCACCCATAACAATGTTATGTCTAATGTCTGTTAATAAGTAATCAATATGCATTGCGAGGCTATAAAAGACGCTAAAAATGTTGGTGCGTGACATGGTAACTTTTATAAGCAAGTGTTCGACCGCGTTGACAAGAGTAGGTTGAGTTGACGAACTACCCAGTGAACACAATTATGTCAGACTGATGTCTGAATGACGTCATGCTACGTCATGATTTACATAAGATGTGAGTCATATATGAGTCATATATGACTCATAATTTCCCACTTCCTGACGTAAGATTCTTACGTAAGATAGATGACGTAAATATGATATAAATTTTTACTAATCAGTTTTTTACTACACAACATTTTGAAAATATTACAATACTGATAGAAAAAATAATTTGATACGTTTGAAACGTTTATCGTTATGTCCAAAATCACACCTGCACTACGGGACCTACAATATAAATACCCCGTTTCAAGGTGAAATGACTTTGATTTAATAAAAAACCCTTAGTCAATTAATTTTGTATGGAGACCTATATGTAGATTCTGTAGAACCAAACGTTAGCGCGATTTAGCGGCTTGAAGCCGTCACATGCTTACGTAAAAAATTGTTTTTTACGTAAGCATGTGACGGTATTATGATATCACTTTGACTTCAGACTATGACTTGTAATTTATGTAAATTTATGATTTATTTCTTACGTAAATAGTATATAAATTATAATCACAATTATGACGTCATATAACAATCAAATATTAGGTCAGTACTATGTCATAATGATGTCATATTATATGACATCACATCAAAGTCATTTATAAAGTCATTTCTATGTCATATCTATGTAAATATTCTATGACCTCTATGTGATCTATCTATGACGTCATATGGAGGTCATGTGTTCACTGGGTAACCAGTGAAAAGGAAATGTTAGAACAAAGATAAATCGCCACCCCACCACAAACCCTTGCTATAGTGCGGTTATTGTCAAAGAGTAAGCCCGGGCAAAGAGTAAGAAGGATGTTGAAGGCAGGCAAGGTTTCAACCAGTTCTCAAAAACAAGTAATGTAACAAATATTCATATTAGAAGATTCAAATGAAGTAAACATATCAGGATAATAAGCCGATTTTTGTAGCATGATAAAAAGTCAAAAAAGTACTTAATACTTAATATTTGCTGTCTAATAAAGAACTTGTTGCAAGGGCCTGAATATTCTGGTAATATGGTTATACTATACATGTTATTTTTAGCTTATTTTCTGTTTCGTATAGTTCCTATACAATGTATACACAAGATAATTTTCAGGCCTTGACTGATGCAATAAATTGTGCACAATGTTAGTGAGCAATTACACTCTAGAAATAATAACGTTGAATCTAAGCGTCAATAATACCTAATGATCAACAATTAACGTAGCCTAAACTGAGCCTGTCAACATTTTGTTAATTAGGTGTTACGAGTACTATTTAGATTGAAGATGCTAGATTTTAAATAATGAATCACGACAAAAATAACGTTGTACGTACTTAAGACAGTCGAATTGACGAAAGAATTCCTAATGTACATATATAAATAGACACTAGTGTTTGGAAGGAGGACTAGTTTAAAGGTTTTTATATTTATATTTTTTATAGAAATCCAATCAAGTATTTGTTTTCTTGAGAATTTACCTTCATATTAATTAAATTATATTTATCTATACAAATAATAAATCTGTTAAAACCTCCGTTTTATTAATACACTATATATCATCAAGAATAAATTTTTATAGCGCGTTTTTTTTGTATCAGCGCCATCTCTTATAGTTTTTTTCTGTGTTCACGTATCACGTAAAAAGTACAAAACCAATGTAAATAACTTTAATACATAAAAATTAAACATAACTCACAGTATAATTTAGTTTTTGTTTCATTGTAATTAAATTTAAAAATAAATATTTAAGAAAATAGAAATAGGTACCTACGCCGCCAACGCCATCTGGTCTAAGGAATCTTAAAAACTCACAAAACTTATTTTTGAGTTATTATTTTGTTAAACTTAAAAGTTTACTAAATATGTCGGATAGGAATAGAAATCGTTTTAATATTTTAGATAAACATCATTTTCAATTAATATAGGTACTATTATGTTAAATGTCACTAAATATAAAAACGATATTCTACCATTATACGATAGATGGCGTATGTAGGTGATAAAAAATATAAATTTATAATTTTTAAAATTTTAGTTAAAGACCCGTGCGAAGCCAGGGCGGGCCGCTAGTATAATAATATTTTTGTTAAGTCTAGAGAATTGATACTAATTATATTATATAAATTAATTTATATCTTTTCTATGAAAATTATCTATTAGTTTTTTAATCTAATATTTGATGTAATATGTTATAACCTGTACGCTGTTTCTTTTTAGTATAATATATATTTACCTATGTAATTGTGTTCCTCGTGTAATATGTAATTTATAAAATTACAACAACTTCAGTGTTAGAAAAGAATATATTGTAGGTTGTAAATTATTATCAACATATAAAAACAATGTTCTTCAAAATATAATAAATACATCATTCGGTTAATAACAAAAAAATATAAAAGAGAAAATATTAAGCGACAAAACATTAAGTGACCCGGTTAGATTGTGGTAATGTACAGTAAACAGCGCGGATACTCAAGTATGTATGTATATTTGATATCTATCGGTAGAGCACAAACCGTGTACTCTCATTAAAACTTTCCTCAGACTGGGCTCGCACGTGTTTTTAATTTTTATCGAGAGCACTCGTCGTTAGCGGGCACAGGGTGCATGCGGCTTCAAGCTTTGATTGCGGTAATGACGTCTCTCCCGACCCAACTTGACTCGTCTCTGTTCACTATCTTTAAATTATTTCTTTAGAAATCAAGGCATCTTTTTAATTATCTTTATGCTAGAAAAAATTATGTAATAAAATTACTAGAGCCGTGATATATGACGATGTCGCCCACTAATTGCATACAGGTGAACATGTCTAATAATTAATATGACCGACGCAACGAATCTTTTCTGAGCTCATGTATACGACCTGTTTTACAGTTGCAAAATGTCGAGTATACTTTATGCAAAACAAAATTTTTTGAAGATTTATTAGACACTACACGCCATGAGTACATCAAAAGTTTCGAATTAAAAAAAAAATTAACGAAACATATTTTTTGCCTTTTTCCTATCTAAACTCGTCGGTGTATTTGCCCATTGTTTGTTAATTGGTCATTGAAAGAACATACATACTAGTAATCCTTTTAAAGTACTCGTTAGCCGTAGTAGTCATTCTTCGACATAGCTGATTTTAAATTATTTAAAAAAATCCGGGAGTAATTTTAGAAAAAGATGTCCTGTAATTAAACTTGTGTAAAGTATTTCGGTTAGTACCTACTAATCACTCATTTATGTGTAATATAGTAGTAAGCTTTTCATATTACTTCAAATAGTCCTTTAATAAGCAGTCTATGGTGTACTTTAAAGGTTTCATACAATTGGAAGAAATACTTGTAGCAATATTTTATATTATCAAACGAAAAGTCCGTAAGGTCTAGGTAGTATGTACCCTAAAATTTTTCTAGGGACCATATAGATATAACATGTTTATTAATCTATTCCAAACAACTCGCAAAATTGTCAGTCTCAGAATTTAATCGCTTCAGGAGTATAATATTGTTATCGGTACATAAAGTATGCGATGATGCATATGCGTGTTCATCTGCATAGAGAATGGATGCGGATGCAGCCGACAGGGACGCAACAAATCCGCTTAGCACGGTCACTGGCGCCGCCTACGCCAGGACGCTACCGACGCAAACGGCCTTAATGGATTTTTCATGTCGATTGCACTCTGCATAAGTGTGCGTACGAAATTATCAAAAGGTTTCAATAGAAATATTTTTCGTAATAATTTTTTGATAAGTTCTATAAGTTATGATTCGGTTTATCGTATTGATTTAACATTAGACGATTTATTTTACAGTTTATCTTCTAATGTATGTTAACAGATGTATGTATCTTCGTCAATTTGTTTTTAAAACTTAATACATTATTCTTACCTTCTGTTGTCCATTCTGTTACATTCGTTTAAAAAAAGGTAAATCGTTGGTTTGAAAGTGAACCGTGAATGTTTTAGTATTTATCTATACATATAAAATGCTTTGTTCTGAATGACTGACTCACTGACTGACTGACTTTCTGATTGACTGCTGGAAGGAGGTAAAACTGCACACCGCGTTTCAACTTCCTTTTCATTTGATATAAACCGAAACCCCTTTCTGCAATATACCCAAACAAACGCAAAACTAAATTAATTGTTGGGGATGAGAGTACTATGGCTCATAAAGGGGGTTTCAAAGCCCTATATAATTATAATATAATCTTTACAAGATATTAGGGATAGTAATTGTCAAATGGGAGGAGTTACTGTACTGTTAGCAGGCGATTTCCGGCCGACTTTACCAGTAGTGCCCAGAGGAACGCAAGCGGACGAAGTTAAAGCGTACGTGAAGCATTGACTGTTGTGGTGTAGTGGTGTGAGCAGTCGCCTCAATGCCAGTGGTCGCGGGTTCGATTTCCGCTTGGGGCAATATTGGTATTTGTGTCAATATATGTTTCCGGTCTGGGTGTATGTCCTTGTGGGTTTTCCCAGCGTGCTTCGGAGAGCACGTAAAGCCGTCGGTGCCGGTTATTATCATGGATACCTGGTAATGATTGTTACTCATGGTAGGGAATAATCCGCCAACCCGCTATGGAGCAGCGAGGTGGTTTAAGCTCCAACCCTTCTTCTATTTGAAGAAGAGGAATTTGCTCAGCAGGGTCGTTTACAGGCTGATACAGTACAGTACAGAAGCATTTGTGGCCTTCAGTGACAAAACTGAGCCTTACTACAAATATAAAAGTCCATCTGAGGGGAGATGTTACTGCCGGACAGTTCTCAGGCCTGTTGCTTACAATAGGAAGTGGTGATTTCCCGGAACTGGATAATAATATAATGTATGAGTGTATGTGAGTATGTATTTACCATAAACAAAGCTTAAGGTCAAACTCTTAAAGTAGCGGGTGTATACCTACTTAAGGGAAAGCTGCTTCTCCCACATCCAGTTGTATGTGGCATGTTCTAGAATAGCCTGGTGATTCTAACACCTGAAGGAAAAACATTATTAAAAAAAAAATGTTTATAAAGAAATACTGCAGAAGGTGTAGTATTTCGATTTCGTTGTAAAAAGATAATAACCCCGTGTAACTTTCTCCACATCAAAGGCCGAGCTTCGTGTTCATAAAATATAATAAAATTTCATTTTATTTTAATGTTTATTTAAACTTAAAATCCCTACTTTATAATAAAAATTGTTACATTTTATAACTCTTCAAACATTTTAACATAATAATTTAAATTTTACATTTTAACAAAATTAATAACGTAAAAAACCAATTAAAATTTCTATTAGACCCATTTTCGACTTCTACGCGGACGAAGTCGCGGGCTAAAAGCTAGTATTACGGAAAAATTTAATAGCGTAACATTGTCATTTATCACATTCTGTAGACAAGCCAGTGTCTTCTGTAGTTATATAATTTTAATACTGAAAAAAACTTATTAACAAACAGTGTTTAAAATTTTCAATTATTTTTTACAATTACGATAGGTATTTCTTACATTTTCTTCATGTAATATTTGTTATAGAAAACCTATACAATACAAAAAAAAACCTACATCGAATAATATAAATGTTGTAAACTTACGTCGAATAAAAAATAATGAATTAAAAGTTATTTTATTAAAAGAACGTGATTTTGAATACAAGAAAAGCAATTAACGAATACTTTATAACATATAATAGTAAGGTTCAATGTAAGCGCAGCGTGATTTTACAAGCTGTCTAGAGATCGTTAATAATCATTAGGTCTGATATCCTTTTGGCTTATTGTGGTCGACAACGGCCTAGATGCCGCATATTTTGACATTAATTTTATAATTATTTCAGCTCAGAACACAATAGAGACCTTTTTCAACGGAACATGTTACTTTTCTATAAATTTTCCTTGAAATAATTTATTTAAACATTTTTCCTTATACTAGTTGTTAAATGAAAATTGCGTTGCGTTGCGTTTTTATGTCTCTATAAGCACTTCTGTACTAAGAAGAAAAAAAAAATATAATCAATGTCAATAACAAACTTTTTGTTATTAACATTGACTATAATTTATATTTTTTTTTTCTTATGTTATATCGTCGTTGTCTACATATATAGTTAATTTTATAAATTGTAAACTTAAGCTTAATTGTTTGTCGAAAGTATATTAAAGGTTAATTCGATCAAAATACATTCTATCTCTGGCTGTTTATTGAGGGTTATTATTTTGAGTTAGAACTGTTGAAGATGAAGGATTTTATTAAATAGTTTTAAAAGCGTAGGTATTAGTTTGTACTTTATAAAACATTACGGTACGACTTATAGTAGAGTATAACATATATTATGTAGGTAAACAAATATTTGAAGTATTGAAACACAACGTGAGTTTTAAAACCACATGGGACGTCTAGTAAAATATAATTTAAGTGTTGTTTGATTAATATTCAGCTAATTAATACAATAATTTAGATTAATAAATTGACTACTGTCATTTACTTATTCTATGCGATTTTCATTAGAAAAAAATGCTTAGTCAGTGTATTTTTTTTAAAACTGTGTAACAGTTTTAGCTGCTGCTTAAGCATCGTAGTTACTAGTTTATTCATTCATAAATCTAAAACTTCACGCCTTTTGATTACACCTTGCAGCAGAATTCAATGCTACTGATGTACTAATTAGTTTTACCAGATAATAACAGCGTTACACGGTGTTATTAAGGTGATGAAAAACTTCTGTCATTCAGTATAAAAACAAAACGCTATCGATGTTGGATGTAAAGGCAGCGAAACGCCATGCATTCGGCGGCGCTGCTTGTTTTTTCACTTTTAATAATTTTTGGACATGGAGCAAAAGAAAAACCGGTAAGTTTAAAAATACATATTGATAGATACCTATTTGATTTATTTTTGTAGCTATAAATATAGAAATAAAAAAATAATAAAACGAAGCAAAAAACTAAAAATCTAAAGTTACTTAAAGAAAAGATGGAAAACATTATTTGACTAACGATATTCGACTTATAAGGAGTTACGTAATTTTCGTGTCAAATGACATATTTTTTTAGTTGTGCTATTTATTGTATTTAATTAAAAAAATAAATTACTACTTACTAATACGCACATATGAATACGTACTACTAGGTACATGTTTTAATTTTTTTTTTTCACAATTTGTCTGTGTACTTTTGGTTTACGTTGTTACTTATCTATCCGACCTATCGCTTATGTTCGGAGTATTATTGTAATACTTATTACTAAATAGCTAATTTGTATAATAAATTTTTTTCATGCTTTTTATATTTTGTCATTTAGATATTGCGTCAAAATTATTAATAACAATTATAAAAGACAGACGATACTCGCGAAGCGTTCCCCTAAGCATTGCGGAGCACTTTCACAAAGTCAATTTTTCACGATCGTGGACGTGTCTTGTAGTTTATGAAACGTGGGGAAGATCGCAGTTGATGGATGAGTGACGGTGCGGGATCGTTCGCGACACTATTGCTCAACGTCTCGCGTCGTCTACGAATATGTAACGCTGACGCACAAACGGCTCCTTTACAACATTTTTCCTGATATTCTTTTTTTTTTTTTTCAACAATCGGACGTAAAACACGAAAAAAAATTTGGATTAAAAAAAACCCATAATAATTATAATTACATTAATAATTTAAATATTGTTTGTTGAAGTGTTGATGGACATTAGCACTTAAATCTCTTTTTGATGTTTATTTATTCTAATTAAAATATATATAACGTACAAAGTATAATATGAAAATGTAGTTTTCGTTTAAACATGTAAGTATATAAGACAAGTTTATACAAACGAACGTTTATAACTTGTATAAGTTTACGTATATTTTGTTATCATATAATAGTGAATGTAATGGAAACGGTCCCTAGTTGTCTAAATTAATATTTAACGTTATGATACAAGTTGATGTGCATAGGGTTGGTCCCTGTGGAATCTCAGCTTAATAATTTTCTTTGAGAATGTTATGTCATTTTTAATATTGAAGTGACTTCTTTGCCTCTCTGTGTTCACAAAGGGAACATTTAGATCAGAAAAGTCTAAGGGACTGTATAATGATACTGCATTAAGTAAAAATACGAAAATATAAATTTATTGGCTTATCTGTAAACGTATCCAGCTACTTAGTGTTCCCTTGAGGGTTTAGGTTAGGTAAACTAAAATTAAATTGTGTTTTTTTAAAGATAAATAAAATATAATTATAATATATCGATACTTATAACATAAACGACGAACGATCATAACTATTAGTCGTAGCATGATCTTAAAGTGACAAATATTTCTCCATAAACACGCTTTATATATATATATATATATATATATATATATATATATATATATATATATATATATATATATATATATATATATATGACCTTTTGAGATGTATGACTTTTATGAGCTATCTAAATAAGTCTTGAAAAATAAAAATAAAATTACATATATGTATTCAAAATATAAAGTAACATACAAAACTAAATATTAATAATCTAATATACCTGGTAATATACCTGCACGTTAAAACTTATTAACCAGGGTTAAAAACATAAACTAAGACACCAAAGTCTCAAAGTAAAAGAAGGTTTGGGGCTTATTCCACGCTGCTCCACTGAGGGTTGGCGGATAATTTTTCTATCATGAGTAATTCTCTCTATATATATAGTAGTTTAGTCTATGTATATAGTTATCATAGGCACCCGGCCTATGATAACAACCGGGACCGACGATTTTATGTGTTCTCCGGAGCACGGTGGGTCGACTGGAAACAAATATTTATAAAAATACAAATATCTGCCCCGAGTGGCAATCGAACTTGCGACCATCGGGGTTAAGGTAACTAGAACTACTCATCCAACTATACCAGAACGGTTTTACATCTTACACATTTATATAATTATTTCCAAATCGGACTGTAATATGGATTCAATAAAGAGGGACCTTTGAAGCGTTTTTGTATCCCACTGAGATCCACAAAGGCGACTGAAAAAAATGATTTTACGTAACTGAATTTTATTTTTAGGAACTTAGTGAAGAAATCAAAGAAATAATACAACATGTTCACAACGAATGCGTCGACAAGACCGGGGTGGCTGAGGGTGAGTGAAAGAAAATTTTATTTCTGTTAACTTTGTTCTTGATTTGCTTGCGTATGACGTGATACATTCGTAGCGGCTAAGCTTTTACCGTTGTGATAAATATTAACAGAAGCGGCAGTTTGTTTTAAAACAATTAGTTTACTTTTTAAGTAGTAATTAAAATACAGTTTAAATAAAAAAATGTATGTTTAACTTAGAGAATAGAAAATATAACAAAAATAAAGTTAGTTTTTTAGATTTTTTATAAATTGTTACTTATGTATAATATATGTGGTATATTTTGTAAGATGTAATTTTCCTTGGTCTCAGAGGATATAAGGAATTGTGAAAACGGCATATTTAAGGAAGATGTCAAATTGAAGTGCTACATGTTCTGTTTATTGGAGGAAGGGAGTCTTGTAAGTTATAATTTTGCTTTGTTTGCTTATATTTTGTATTAATTGTATTTTTCTTTTATTTCTATATTTAACTTATTTCATACGTTTTTTATTATGTTCATAAAATAAGGATAGGTTAGGGCTCCAGGCTAAGGAACCTCTTTATAATGCTTACCGTAATGTCGTCAGTAACATTGCCTTTTATATCCAACCCTTAATCCAACAGTCTAGCGACAATTTCTTAAGGTGGTGGACAAAACGGATACAACAATAGCAACAATTATTGTTCAGACTACATTCCACATGCCGGTAAATTCGTGGACAAGGTCCAAAATATTTACTTGATTTTTCTTATTCCGCCTCTACGAGATAATCATCATGCGGAACTGTAATGTCAAAAATAATTGCTTGGCGCGCTGATCGGTCTACTATAACTACAAAACCTTTGGTTTCCCCAAAGAGGTCACAGAATCAAAGCCACTGCACGTAGGCCTTACTATCGATATGACGTGCGTGGAGCGCCTTGTAAAACCGTCCATGCAGCTCCTTTTCCATCCATACGGTCTCCAGTCAGAGGTACTAAGTACAACCGGTCTTTGTTATTCCTCTTTGGCCAGGGATAAGGGGATGAGACCTTTGTCTCCTCGTTTCAAAGTACGCCTTGAGACTGCACACCTCCCGGTTATGCATGAACTTGGCGCTTAATGGGCATCGGCCATCACACTTCTGTAGGATGTACAGTCTCACGACTGACGATTTCGGGTGGTGAACGCGATGGTGAGTCATAGTCGTGTGGACTCTTCTGCCCAGGGCGTCGAGTTCAGTCTGAGTCTATCTGAGCACGCCACAGGTGTAGAAGAGAGTGGGCATGACCCAGCCGTTATAAGTTCGGACCTTGTTGGCGTCCGACAAGTAGCATCGAATAACTTTTGTCAGCCGTGCAAAAAAGACCTCGCGAAACCGCTCGTTTCATATTCGCCTCCTGCACCCTTAAGCATTGTGACATGCCCAGATACCGGTAAGATTCAGCTTCGGAAAGGGTCTTGAAGTTGGACAGCTCTTGGCTAAGTTCCTCCAATTGCGTCACCTGTCTCCTTTCCACATGCACGACCGCACACTTATCCATTCCAAGCTGCATCTTGATGGAGCCGCTGAACTCAGTAGTGATTTCCAGCAACTCCATAAGGCGTGCAGCATTAGGTGCCAGCAGTTTGAGGTCATCAATGTATAGAACGTAGGAGATTATCCATTATTAATATGTAAATAAATATAAATATGTACCACCTATATATATTAACGAATTTCATGGAGATAGTTTTGTTGTTTTAAATTTTAATTACATAAGTTTCGCCTGAGGCTTGAGCTTTCTCCTGTAATATAAGTTAAATATAACAAAAGTATACTGATTTTCAATAATTTCAATCTTAGGTCGACGACGATGGTAATGTTGACTATGACATGATGGTCAGTTTGATTCCAGAACAATACACAAATCGAGTTGTTAAAATGATTAACGCTTGTAAACATCTAGGTGAGTTAATAATTATATGTATATGTATATAAGTTAAAAATGAAATTTAAGAGTTTGAAATATCAATGAAAAATGTTTTTTTTTTTAATGGCATGTGATATAAAGTTTTATAGAGATTCGTCAATTTGTTGTTAATTTTGTATGATTGATTGACTGAAAAAATTGAATAGCTATCAATCGATTCTGTCATTCAGGAATTATGTTTGAAAAATATTGAGGAACAATATAACAGTTTTACAATATATAAACTTATTAGAACCTAATATTTGAATCAGGCAAGATCGTGGTCTAGTTGAAAGTCAATTTCGTGTATAAAATTGTCTTCTATCTATTTACTCAAGTTAAAATACCCATTCATTCATTTATTGTAAACTGCAACTGAAATTAAAACAATGAATGTACGAATTATTTTCGCTGTTAATTTTACGTGCATACCATTCACATGTACGTTCAATCAAATATTGATCAGGTAACTCAAAAATCACAATATCTAGATTTTCATCATTCAGTCTTATGCAAAGATCATTTGGATAAGTTTTTAAGTAATATTTTGTTTTAGATATGCCCGATAAGAACAAATGCCAAAGAGCCTTTGATGTTCATAAATGCTCTTATGCCCAAGATCCTAATGTAAGTAATTTTCATTATTATTATAAATAAATAAAGTAACCATAAAAAATCAGTACTATACATATTTTATTTTTGTTTCAGTTTTATTTCTTATTTTAGTATGCGAAGTTAGCTGACTAGAGGAGAAGCCATTTATGTATGATATAGTACTTTTTATAGTTTTTGAATGTTTTATTTTTAATTGTTACTTCGTGGGTTATGAATTTGAAAACAATAAAAAAATATTCCGACTTTACATTTATTTGAAACATTTACGATTAACATTTTAGGAACTAATAAGCACGGAAAAATCGGATCATACCGTAAAAAATCTCAGTCTCGTGTACATAATATTATAGATTTTAATTACTCAGTAGATTATTATATATTCTTTATTGTCCTCCACACAGAAAATAATATAGTACAAAAAATTATGAGAGAAATTAAAAAAATACACAAAAAGGCGGCCTTATCGCTCAATAGCGACTTCTTCCAGGCAACCTTAGGGTTAGAATTTGAGAAGAAGAAATAGGTAGGTGGTGTATAATAAACATATACAGTAAACCCTAGACTAATATATTTATATAAATACATACATAAATAATAAAATATATACAGTAAGTACTAATAAATAAATATACAAATACAATTATGTATTAATTAGAGATAGATAATAATTAATCTTTTACACGTTTTTAAATGTAATGTTTTTAAATACTATTTAATATACCTATATAGATGATTTATATATATTAAATAGTATTTAAAAACATTACATGATATAGATGATTTATTAAATATATTATTATCTGATTATCATAGTGTCGAAGACACTATATTTTTGAGTTTTACTTATATCTAAATATAAAAACTATTAGAGCCTATGTTTTTCTACTTTGTCGATCCCGTGTGATTCTGCGTGTAGATATTATCCCTCCTCCCCGGTAAGAAGAAAATACTTGTAAATAACGACGTAATTTGGCGTTAGCCGCGGGCTCTCGGTCTCGTCTATTTTTTATGAAATCTTTTCCAAGTTTATTTAGATTTTGAAAGAAGTATAATGCCAAGAAATTAATTTGCTTCACGAGAAATATTTTTTAAAAAGAAATAAATGAGTTCGAATCTTGTAAAACGTGTAATTGTGATCTTTAGTGGATTGAAATTCAAAAGAATTCTTTCGTGGAGAGCTAATTTTGGGGACAGAGGTTTTTATAATAAAAAATTGCCTTAATCATAACCAAGTGTTTTATGAATAGATTTATATTAAATTTTTCAATTCTCTGTTTCAATTTAATATAAAAGAAATCTTTTTATTTCAATTTTAATGTAATATTTAATTAAGACATGATATCTCATTAGAAAAAATGTTTTATATAATAAATTATTTTTCATTTCTAAATTTATTTTAAGCGGTACAAAAAATTCTGTAAAATAATCATAAATCATTAAACAGAGATAAAACTTACATGATCCAAATTACAATAATAGAGTACCGTTATTTAACAGCAAAACGACATTCAAAAGACGGAAAAACCGAGGGTCGGAACGTCTGCACATAAAGAGGCAATTTGGAGATTGCCGGGGGCGCGTCACTGCCACAGAGAATTGTACTCAAATGTATTCAAAATTAAAAAACGAAGAAAATATTTCTAGAAAATTCATTGCGGTAAAATAAACAGCAGTAGCTTGTTACTGTGGACAGAGTAGCGTAGGTACGCCGCGCCGCGGGACGGCGGGCGCAGGGTTGACTCCGCGTCGAACAACAAATATCTTCTATAAACTCTTTCCTTTCAAATCTGGAAGATTGTGATGAAAGAAATTATTCTGAATGAGACATTTCTTCCATAATAAGTAGCGACTGCCATGACTTTCTACATTATAATTTTACGAGTTTTGTTATAATTTTTCAATTCGTGGATTTTCCATCGTTGAATTCGGATTTTTTTTTATTGAAATGTACTTTGTTGGAATTTTTGGTAGTAATAAATTACAAATTTGAAATTTAAATAAAATATGTATATAACAAGAATTATTAGTACATTTAAGAATACTTGTGTACTTGTGTATTATGCCTGTAAATATATTATATTTTATTACGATACATTCAACACGAACACGAAGCTTCCTTAAGAATAAGCATTTTAAATGAAATAGTTTGAAAATTCGGTAGTCGTTAAATTTATTATAATGATGAAATGGTTCAAATTGGTCGGTCGGTCAGTGTAGAAGAGAGTAGTGCATCGGCTAAAGGCTGCGGATGTCGCAATTTGGCGCGGAGCCGGCGTAATGATGGCTGGACGCCGAGCGCCGCGGCCGTACGTGCACCGGCTAAACCAATCCACCGGTGCCTTCGTTTCAATAATCATTTTATCAATAGAGCTGTGCCAGCGTTCGTTTGATTCTGTTTATTTAGTATATATACGTTTTAAGTTTTATTTTACTGTATTTTGTACCGAGATGGAGAAATTAGACGGTTGGGTGTTCAAATCACAGCTGGCACCGCTAAGTTTTTTATGAACCAAATTTATTTAAAAATCTCATCTCGTGCTTGGCGGTGTTGAAAAATATCGCAATAACTGTACACTTCTAAAGGAAATCTGAGAGAATTAATAATTTTTGTTTTAAATTTTATTGTTACGACATTGAGCTTAGATAAATCTACGGTGATATTTTAATTTCATTTCATCGTCATAATATACGTATACGATACCCTGTTCCAATCCGGATGATATTTTTTGTTAACATAATCTACTACTATCAACTATCAGGTTATTTTTATTTTATTTTAATGCTGCTAGAATAATCAGGTACCTAAAGATACTTCAGAGCCTTAGGTACTCGACAGTCAATCTATATTTAACCTGAAGATGAGATAATTCAAAAAAGTGGGCAATATTGCATTAACTTAAAAAATTATGCTTAGGAAAATATAAACAACATTTATGTTACTGAAACTGCCTCACTAGCCATAAGACCGCCTCTTGTACTACACAATTTGTGGATAATAATCTTAAGTTGTCTGTATTATTATAATTATTATTATACTTGTATAGTGTTGTGTACAATAATGCGTAAATAAATAAATAAAAAGAGTCGATATATGATAACAATTTTTTACGACCATTGATTATACGTGACCAACTTGATCTTCTAAAATTTTTCCGATGTGTATCGTAAATAAAATAATTTGAGTTTACGACATTCAAAGTTTCCGATCACAATATGTGGAACTTAATTTATATGTAAATATAAGGGCGCTGCGGAGGCGAAGGAGAGTACTTTGCCGGTATCGGCGGATCCACTGGACCTTCCTTAAATTATACACTATTATACCCTAGTTCAATTTATTGGATATATATTTCGGAAATTGAAATTTAATCTCTTAGACTAATAATATCAGTTTCATTTTGAGAATTGTTCTATCGTCACTCAACAAATTATATGTTTACGTCTTTTTAACTTTTTTTTATAAGAAATAAATTATTCCAATGTATGAAATTAAAAATAAAAATTAAATGACTCAAAATTATAATAATACAAACCATAGAATTAATTATTGTAATGAATAATTTAATTTAATTGTATTAAAAATATTTCTTTATTTTATCGTTATTAGACATCCGTCATTAGACGTCAGTCCAGACCGTCATTTAGACAAGTTCAGTTCTACGAAAATATCTAAATACAAATAAAATATTAAAATAAATATATCAATAAGTTGTTAAAGTAGGTACATATAAGGATAGTAGAGTATAAAGAACATATGGAAGTTATAACGACAATTGTGATGTATTTAGTAATATGAAACACTTTATTGATATACAACGAGCTCGTGAAACAAGCCAATTATCCAAATAAATTGAGTTAGCCCCCTGCGCCGGCGAGCCGTCACCCGCGTCATAGTTGCCTTCAAAGGAAGCGCGTTATGCTACTTCGGAAAGGTGTTTGTTTTGGAGGCGCGCCGCAAAATGAATATTGATGACTTTATGGCGGCCGGAGATGATTTGCTGAAAAATTAGCTTCTTTTCATCGTTTTATTGCTGCGTTAGAAACGAGGGCGATGAAGACTAATATAGGTGTTAATTTAACTTAGTAACGATGAAAGATGAATTGATGATCGCCATTAAGTTATGATTTCACTTTAAAGTTAAACTCGGAAGTATAGTTAATGTAACCGTTATACATATTATAAATAATTTAAATAGACTATGCGTGACTGGTGACTTTAAATTACTTTGTTAAGCCTTGTTAGCTGTATGCAATTTAGGGGATATGATAAACTTTTGGTTGGGGACATCATAGACGTGTGTCATCTTGTGGGGCTGTCTGACCGGAAGACACAATTTATATGCAAATTGAACACAAGATACAAGCCAGTGATACGTCGAGGCGCGCGCCGGGTGCGACGGCATGAGACAACGCCGAGACGCACCCGCCTTGTATTAACACTTCTAAAATTACTTTCGCGATCTGAATACTATTACCCACTCAGATTGTGTATGTTTTACTTTTTAATATATAATGTATATAATTATATAAACAACTTTTATATAGTCTGTAGAGTATATGTCAGCTTTATGAACATATTAGGTCGGGGAAAAGGTTTCTTCGTATTTTATATACTTTTTTTTTTAAATATAATTACTAATTCAATAACTTGTTACCATCTTGTAGGTAAAGTAGTGTAATACATATTCCAGTTCACACGTTATTTTCGTAGGTGATCCACTTTTCATCAACAGTGGTCACCATCTTGTCAAAAATAGTTCAAATATTGGATAGAATCAGGCGTTACTTTGCGGAAGTTCATGATTAGCAAGAAAAGGTTAAAATTATTTTGCTATAATCCGCCAACAGCAGAATCTGTATGGTCAAACATGTAATTAAAAGCTAAGCACCGCTCACCTTCACAACCAAGCAAGAAAGCCAAGTTCCCAAGCAAGCAATACCACCACCATTCACATGCACCACCACACAAGACTCTAACACTACTCTCGACGCACGTTTCGCTCCGACACCGGAGCATCCTCAGGAGATATCGACTTTACAATGCTGTATTGTCTAGACTAGACTAGACTAGACTAGACAATACAACAGCGGTGTCGGAGCGAAACGTGCGTCGAGAGTAGTGTTAGAGTCTTGTGTGGTGGTGCATGTGAATGGTGGTGGTATTGCTTGCTTGGGAACTTGGCTTTCTTGCTTGGTTGTGAAGGTGAGCGGTGCTTAGCTTTTAATTACATGTTTGACCATACAGATTCTGCTGTTGGCGGATTATAGCAAAATAATTTTAACCTTTTCTTGCTAAAAATAGTTCAATTTAATTATGTTTCAATAGAAAATCGCAAATGAGTACACGATTCATTAGCTTTCTTTCATTGAGCTCGTGTGGCACCCATATATCGAGTTTTTTTTTTGTATAGCCAGATTTTTTCAAATGGATCAGAACTATTTAATGGTCCATGCTCAGTTCCTCGGCTATGTTGTGACTACTAATATGCCGATCTTCCTCTACTTTTCAAAAAATGGCATCAACTTCAACCGTTTGAAAGCAAGCAGAGCGAGCTGCATATTTGACATCAAAATTTCTTTAGACTGAAAACAAACCAATTTTGTGCTACTGTTACTGACTCTGAATTAGGTTAGTAAACATCACAAATTTTTTTCACGGCTTGTGTTGCTATTTTCCTTTTTTTTTAATGTAAAATTTAAATTTCTTCGTTAGATTCACTCATTTTGACGGACCGAAAAACAGTTGAAAATGTCGGGAAAATGTTATTCATTTTTTTTAAATGTTAGTTGGATAGGCAAACTGGCAGACGTTCCACCTGATGGTAAGTGGTCGACGTCGCCCATGAACATAAACTAGTTTACCTAGAACTAGAACGGGCAACTCATTTATATGTTGCCTATCCAGAGACATAAGGTGTTAAAGTCTCGGTGCCAGTAATTACACTGCCTGGTCTTGCCCTTCTCTCCGAAACACAGCAAAGCTGTTTCACGGGAGAAACAAGCAAATTATTATTATTTCTTAATGTCCTATATTTATTTATATATTAAAACCAACAACACACAACTAGTACAATCAAAGAGATTTTTCTTCAATTTTATATATACAAAATGCAACAAGACTTTTCTCTGACCTATTATTATATTTGAGAGAGATTTGATATCAACGGATGCTATTAAGATTACAAAAATATCAAAACTTACTTTGTAAAGACTAGAAAATTACTAAAAAAATAACGGAGGTTTTTTTACAGCAATTAGCAATAACATAATGTCATAAATATATAGAAACTTCCTAATTGTAAAGGTTTTACGTACTTACATAATTTAAAAAAAAAAAACATAGCTCATCACATTTCTACTAAATTATTATGGCTCGTACTAAACTCGAAATATTTTCAGGATAAAGGCATCCAAAAGGCATGATTGATAATAATAATTAGTCGATGACATACCATTTTACATAACTATTTTTTTCAAGTACATAAAAAATTTAATTAGCGATAAAGGTGTTATTTTTTAAAGAATATAAATTAAAAAATTGTTTTCGAACTTTTCATAGCCATATCATTATATATCTATGGACATTTGATAGAAATATTGTCTAAAGATTTAGCAGCAAAAGTTTTGTATTTATCTATTTTTAATCAGAATACAACATTGTCAGCTTCTTTACTGTAACGCACTCGTATAAAATTGTGATAGATAAAAAAGTCAATTTTTCTAACACAAAAACAATTTTGTTAATATCTCGAATCATATAAGCAAATTTAATATTCTGTACATGCAAAGGTCTGTGGTTTCGAAGATGCTATAAGAATAAGCCTAACATAATTAATATTTCTTTTATACTCGCAGAGTGGAATATGAAGAGGAGTTATTTACCTTTATTTCAAGCTCATTTTGCCGCAGTAAACTTAAGTGTGTTTATTTCAATTTTCCTTTACTGTTTCACTTGAGGTGTGTACCTAGGTTAGCGACTGCCTTGAGGCATTTTCAAAATTACCTGGCTCGTACTGAATCGTTTTATATTTTCTTTTAGTAGTTAATTATATATGTAGTATTTTTAAACTTGCACTGCATCATTTTTATACAGATTATGTATAAATGCTTTCATACGATAAAACATCATTCATCATCATCATCATAACAGACGTTGGTTGTCCACTGTTGAACGTAAGCCTCCCTCATCGTCCTCCAGAGCGACCGGTTCAAAGCAGCCTCCATCGAACGGCTTCCGGCGACTTTCCTGAAGTCGTCTGTCCTTCTCGCGGGCGGCCGTCCGACACTGCGCTTGCCGATATTTGATTGTACGTGGTCTCCACTCGAGAACATTTCTGCTCCATCGCCCGTCAGTTTTACGAGCTATGTGCCCTACCCACTGCCACTTCAGCTTGCAAATCCGTTGGGCTTTCTCGGCAACCTTCGTTCATCTGCGGATCTCATCATTTCTGATTCGATTCGCAGAGAAATACCAAGCAAAGCCCTCTCAATGGCACGCTGTGCGACTTGCAGCTTGTTTAAGGCCCATAGTCAGAGACCATGTCTCAGATCTGTATGTCATCACCGGTAACACACATTATTCCAAGACTTTCTACTTCAGGCATAGAGGTATGACGGATGAAAAGACGTTTTTTAACTTCCGGTACCAGTAGTCAATATGGTACCGCTGGGAGCTTGCAGCACCACCCAAGTATCGATTGAATCGAAAGCTTTCCACAAACGTCAAGTGCAATGGCCGATTATACTCCTCGGTCTTTTGTATAATCTGTCGCAGCGTATGTATGTGGTCTATAGTACTATAGCCTTTTCGGAAACCTGCTTATTCGGGAGCCTGGAATTCATCAAACTTGCCCATTAGATTCGTAATGACCCTAAAGAACAACTTATAAATGTGGCTTATAAGAGAAATGGACCTGTAATTTTTCAACAGGGTGTTATCACCCTTTTTGAAGAAGAGTACCACCACGCTTCTGTTCTAGGCTTTCGGCGTTACGCCCTCGAGCAAGACGGCATTAAAGAGCCTCTGAAGGACTTTAAATACCGGTGTTCCACCCGCTTTCAGAAGCTCTGACGTAATACTGACCTCACCCGGTGCCTTATTGTTTTTAAGCTGTTCCAGAGCCGTAATAATCTCGTGCAAGCTGATATCCAGGATATCTTCGGAATAATGTCGGGTTAGCTCGGCTCGTGGATCTTCTGCCGAACTACAAATAGGTTTGTTGACTGAGTTATACAGCTGTCCGTAAAACTTCTCGACCTCCCTCAATATCTCATCTCTGGTCGACGCTGTACCTCCATCCTCTGTTTTCAGCCACGACAACCAGCTTTGAACAACAGACAAATCCGTTGAAAACACTTTGGAGCCCTGATTCGACTCTGTTGTATTTTTAATACGTTTTGTATTAAAGAGACGTATATCGTGTCTCAGAGATATCCATATCCTTCTGTTGATCCGCCTATATACTTCAGCGTCAACAGGGAACTGCAGGTTTAACAAGTATCGTTCTTCTATGAGATTTTGAGTTTGGTCAGAGAGTTTTCAGGGGCCGCTTTTACGGCCGGGTCTGTAAAATCGACTCCCGATTGTATGGACAGTGTTCACCAACCTGCTGTTTATATCGTAAACAGAAACGCAATCGTCAAGACAATCAAAACAATTAGATAATTTGAGCTGAAAACTCTCGGGGTTTTGGATATGTGCGTTAGATGGTCGCAGTGTAGACTTCATCGGGCGTGACCATTCCAGTTTAACGCTGATATTCAATGTGCCTCTAACCAATAGGTGATCAATCCCGGTTTTCATCCTATGGATCACGGAGACGTCATTGAATATCTAAAGTCATGATGAAGTCTATTTCATTCCTAGTAGAACCATCAGGACTTATCCAGGTACATTTCTTGTGAGGTGACTTCTGGAAGAAGGAGGGCATCATAAAGAATCCCTCTTTCTTCACAAAATCGGCCAGCCTCTATCCCCTTTAGTTCCGCTGTCCATATCCAAATTGCCCCACTCTCCGCTCATCGTCTCGTCTTTTGCCTATCTTCGCATTAAAGTCCCCCATAACAACATTTAAGTAGGTTTTATTCGTATGTATGGCTCTACTGCTATCCTCATACATAGCCTACTTCTTCATTTGGGTTTGCCGAGGTCAGTGCATATGATCCTCCACCTGTATGATCTTCAATGAGTATCTTTTAGATACTTTGAGTATAAGGTACGCAACCCTGTTAGACACACTTCCGATGGTCACAATGTTGCCAATGAGTGACCTGCGGACTATAAACCCGACACCTTTGGGACTGTTGGTCGCCCTCTCAGTAGTAGAACAGGTTACCGGATTTCAGGGTTATCGTGTCCTCCCCCTCTCTTCGGACTTCAGTTAAAGCTAGTATATCCCATTGTAACCTGTTCATTTCCTCTTCCAGTTCATTAATCCTTTCATCAGACCTCAGGGTGTGAATGTTGTGTGTTACCAGGGCCAAGTGTTGTCGTGGCCGGCTCGAAATCTCACCCGGAGATTTGACCCGAGCCGCTGTCGTAGCTGGGAATAGTAGGGCCACCGGGGACTGAGGGCTTGGGTTCTTTTTTGCTTGTCATAATGGGGGGAGGGGAGTTTGCTAATACTCGCCACGCTTGGCAAATGTGTTGACGAGCGCAGTGTGTTGTGTCAGGACATGGTGATGCTGCTGCCCATCACCACCTTGGTTGGTGCATAGTTGTTAGTCATAGTTGTGTAGTCTTTTACGACACCTCGGCAAGAAAGAGATCGGGATTGTTCTTCTCGGCCGGTCGCCGCACGGAAGCAGAGAAGGGATTTTTAATCATAATTATCATAAAATCATTTAATCATTTTTGCAAAAAGCCATTACTTGATGAATGTATTTATATTAAGACTCAGAGTTCTATTAATTCACAAGATACTTATTTAAAAAATTAAATTATTTCGACATTGTCTGTGAAGTGTTTACGAAAGTTCCCAATAGTGTCGACCGGTTGTACTAGTTGTTATCATTAACACCTGATAACGATTGTTACATTTGGTAGGCAAAATTTTCGCCAATACACAGTACAGTAGTGCGGTGGATTAACCTAGAGGTTAGTGGTGCGAGTAGTCGTCTTAACGTGCGAGTGGTCTGGGTGTATGTCCTTGTGGGGTGCTACAGTCGGTGACCTCCGCGCGGTGCACCCTGGAAACGTAGGCAGCAGCAGCTGCACAGTTGCGATTGCGGAACTGCTGCTGCCTACGGCTAACGACCGACTCGGGGGGACGCCGGGTATGCGATTCAGCGCTCCGGGGACTCCTCTGTTACGCAGAGTTGCCCCGTTGAGCGGCCGCATGGCGTCAAGGGGACAGTCGTCTCCTCGGGGGCTCCGGTGCCACCGCGCTCGCGCGTGGTGAAGCAACGGAGAATGGACGGGTCTGATGTGCACTCAACTGCCTTCAGACAGAACGGCTAGGCTTGTCTTAGTCGTTCACCGTCCTCTCGTAATCTCGCTACGTGGTGTCGTGGTCATGTCTCGCGGCCACGTGCGGGACCGAGGGTCTTGCCTTAACCGGCCGGACCGCGAGGAAGAAAACCTCTATAAAAAATCACCCCGAATCCCAAGCGGCGACGCAGCGCGAGGGGATGCATGGCTGACGGGTGGATCAGTCTCGACTGCGATCCTCGTCCGGGTACCGGCCGACACCCGCGACGAGTTACGCTAGGCTTACCCAGGTACAGGGGGCACTGCCTGGGTGGACCGTCTTTCCCCCATACTCGTGGGAACAAAAATGGAAGATTTAAATTTAAAATTTTGTAGAAGCAAGGATGTGGACGGGGAGTCGACTGCCATCGACTCCGACGACTACAGTTCGGCAGCGACGGCTGGTGAGATCAACTGTGGCCAAACGAGGAGTGGCAAGCGGTTCCGCAGCAGTCCGCGTTCGACCGGCGAGGCGAGCGTGATCCTCGCCGGGTGTAAAAAGCGCATTTTAATGCGGGAGGAGCCCTGTACCGAGGCGGATCGAGCCATGGAGAAGCAGGTGCGAGCGGCCGAGGAGGGGCGCAGGGCATTAGGTTTTGACACCGGCGACCCGCGCACAGCTGACGCTCTGATGAAGCAGGCCAACGCTGAATTGGAGTTGATTTGCGAGGTGGCGACGAAGTCGTCTAACCTCAAGGGCACATTCCAACGTGCCCTGAAGGATGCGGCGGCCTCCATGAGGTCTATAGCGGAAGCCCTCAGCGAGCGGTCGGCCTCAAACGAGGTGCGTAAACTCCAACGGGAGAACGCCCGTCTGAGGTCGGAGATGGCCGAGCTTAGGCAACATGTTGCCGAACTCCGACAGGATCGTGAGAGAAGCTCTCCTCTCTTGCCCTTACCGGCCGGCAGAGAGGACATCGAGGAGCGGATGACGGCCTCCATCTCGGGGACTGTCCAGCGCATAATAGATGCGCGCTTCGCCGGCCTTGAAGACCGCCTCCTGCCGGCGAAGACGCTCCGTCCACCGCTCGCGGCGGACAGACGGAAGGAGAAGACGACGCAGAAGGCGCCGTCTTCTAACGCAAAGCCCGCTCCAGCTAGTAGAAGGCGAACGCATGCGAGCGAGGTGTCGACACCCGCAGTCCAGACTGGCGACGGGGAGTGGTCTACCGTCGCCAAGCGGAAGAAAAAGAAGGCGCCGAAGAGCTACGCTGCCGCTGCCGCCGCCACTCCGGCCCCAAAGGGACCGCAGCAGCAACCGCCGGCGAAGAAAAAGAGGAAGGCCAAAAAGCCTAAGCTGGCTGCCCCCCGCTCTCCGGCAGTGCTCGTCACGCTTGACGAGTACGCCGTGAGTAAGGGCGTCACGTACTGCCACCTGCTCAAGCGGGCGGCAGATACGATAGATCTGGCCGAACTCGGCATCGTCGGCGGCCTCAAGCTGCGGCGCGCCGCGACCGGGGCCAGGTTACTGGAGCTGCCGAAGGGGCAGACCCCGGAAGTGGCGGGACGCCTGGCGGAGGCGATGCAGTCTGCATTGGGCGAAATGGCGAGGGTGGTCCAACCCATGAAGCTCGCGAGTCTGCGAGTTTCTGGGCTGGACGACTCAATCAGCTGCGAGATGGTGGCCGCTGCGGCAGCGCAGGCTGGCAAGTGCGACGTCGGCTCTGTTAAAGTCGGCGCAATCGCGGTCGGACCGGGTGGGTTAGGCTGCACTGTGGTGCGATGCCCGATCCCAGTCGCAAAGGCCCTGGCCGAGGCAGGGCGACTCTTGGTCGGCTGGAGTTCGGCCAGGGTCCAGGTTTTGGAGCAGCGCCCCATGCGCTGCTATAAGTGCATGGGTATCGGGCACACTCGCCCGACTTGTCCGGCTGCGGTCGACCGCAGAGGCGCGTGTTTCCGGTGTGGCGTGGAGGGCCACATTGCCCGTAACTGCACCGGGGCACTGCGCTGCGCCGTTTGCGCTGATGCCGGCAAACCGGCGTCGCACATTATGGGAGGACGGGAGTGCCGCCCCCCAAAATCGAGGGTTAGAGCGGTCGCTAAGGCTCCGACCGCTCCCCAAAGTTCGCATCAGTCAACGGAGGAGACTGCGGCCATGTCATCATGACCTGCCGCAGTTTTCCCCGTTCGCCGGTCTCTGGTGCAGCGGAGATAGAGCGCTCACGGTGCCCGCGAGCGCTTTATGACCGAGGGCGGCCCGCGTAGGCGAGCCAACCGTCGGGGCGTCACGGTGGCATGCAACCGTGATCCCGTGGCGTCCTTGTACGACGAAGAGGGCACCGCTGGGTTTTAGTGGGTATTCTGACTTCGCAGTCAGCGAGTCCCACATACCCGTCACCTTCGGGCGGCGGGATACGTAAACGTATTTCCCAGCGTCAAAAAAAAAAAAAAAAAAAAAAAAAAAAAAGGGTGTATGTCCTTGTGGGTCTCGGTTGTTATCATAACACCTAATAGCGATCGTTACTCATGATAGGGAAATTATCTGCTAAGCCACAGTGGAGCAGCGTAGGGAATCAAGCTCTAAACTTTCTCCTAAATGGAGAAAAGAGGCCCACTGGTAGGACATTTATAGGTTGATTGATTCCAGTCTCTCCCGTTCGCCGGTCCCTGGCGTAGCGGAGATAGAGCGCTCGCGGTGCCCGCGAGCGCTCTATGACCGAAAGCGGCCCGCGTATGCGAGCCAACCGTCGGGGCGTCACGGTGGCATGCGCCAGCGATCCCGTGGCGTCCTTGTACGACGACGAGGGCACCGCTGGGTTTTAGTGGGTATTCTGACTTCGCAGTCAGCGAGTCCCACATACCTGTCACCTTCGGGTGGCGGGATACGTAAACGTATTTACCAGCGTCAAAAAAAAAAAGGTTGATTGATTCATTAATAACTAAGTGATGCGTTTTATTACAATTATTTTACTGTGTCATACAAAAGTCATCTGTACTGATTACACAACTCATAGAAAAAAAATTGGTGCTGTTCTGTTTTTATCTGGGGTCAATAATGGGGGTACCATAGTGTATAATAATATTATTCATGTTAAATTATCTGTACCTTTTAGTCATTTTTACTACGATTGCAATAGAACAGCTTTGATGGAAATCTTTTATAGCAGTCGTAAAAAATTTCTTGACAGTTGCAAGACTTAAAACCACCAACTAATTAATCAAGAAAATGCTGCCTTATATTGAAAATTTAGGTTGTAATATAAACAATCTCCGTAACACAGAAAATTTTCTTCTATTGATTTACTTTATTTTAGATATTTTTCTTCTATCGAAAAAAAATTTTTTTTCTATCTCGAAAACTAGAGCTGATACAAAGTAATCAGTAGCATTTTTACAATCGTATAAGAAGATATACTTAGAATCAATTATAAAATCCTAGGCATCAAAATGTGTATAGGCTAGTATTATTTATGGTAAATTAATTAATTAATTATGGTTTTTGAAATTTATCAAACTTAATAGATAAATAAAGTAAGTTCATTAAAATGTTGGTAAATGTCAAAGAAAAATTAACAACATTATATTTTTTACATTCAAATTGTAGTTTCCGTTTTTATACTACCAATGATTTATATATGTAAAATAATATATATATCAGTTTATATTTTTCCAAAATTTTTAAAATTTTATACAAAAAAAATTTTTGATGTGGTTAGTAACATATTAAATAGGTGTATAGTGAAAATCGGCAACAAGACTCACAATAAAAGTGATCAAAGCCAGCTTGCAAATATTTCAAACGAAAGTGCGAAAAAATAGCGAAAATACCTTATCCATTCGAGGTCCGAGCTTAGATTGTTTTGTTTTGAATGCGATGGCGACCGTTGGCTAAGCCAATTAGTGTTCACTTGGGTAAACACCGGCTCGTTAGCGGACTTGTGTGTTTTATTCAATTCAATTTGCTAACTTCACCGCCACTTATTTATTGATGGGAACTTCTTTATTTGGCTAGATTTCTTTTATCTAAGTTTTGATGGTCAAATAAAGAAAAAGTTACGGATTCTTAAGAAAATAAAATTAGGATTTTAATCGGATTTTTATGTTTAAGTTATCTGTTTTCAACGATAATTTTTTTTAAATAAATGTAGAGTTAATAATAGAGAACAATTTGTAACAAACAGTATAAATTTATTTACAACTATAGATGTACCTTAAATGTAAGTTTTGACTTTAAGTACGGCATGAAAAGGAGATAAGTAATTGAGCATCTGTTCTGCGGGCCGATCGGGAGACTGCGACGTCTCGTGGTAATCTAGTCCGTGACTTGCAAGCGAATTTGCGGTTTTATTACCGTTCGCGACTCTAGGGTAGCCCTATCCACCGTTGCACTTCAAATAAGATAAGAAAATTCTACCTCAGTAGTTACTTATTATACTTAGTGCTATGCAAATGCTTAAACAAAATATTTGCATACTTTCATTTTTTATTTTATTATTTTTTATTTTAGTGTAATTTTTTTTTTATATTTATTTTTAAAAATTTTGATTTTTTTTTTTGGTTTTTGTATATTGATATTTCTAACAAATAATATTTATGATATTTATATTGTTATATATTAAATCTTTTCAGTTTAATGAAACAAGCTCTGAAAACATTACTAATTACCACAACAAAAATTATTTTCAATATTTATAATACCTACCGATTTATTTCTACGAAAACTTTCAATAATTAGCCAAGCCACCTTGAGATCATACCAAGCTTTAGTGGAAGAATATTTTAATGAAACTGTAAATATTTGAATAATTAAAATACATTCAAAGAATTTTAGGACTGAGCAATATAATGTAAAATATAGCATTTCCACATTGCATGTTACAACGTTGTTTTAACGAAACCCTGGTAACGATTAGGTATGCTTTGTAGGTACTCCATGTACGAAAATATTTTATATACTTTAAGATATTCTAAATTTTATCGATGAAGCTTGTAAGCTATAAAAAACTAAGCTACGACTCATACTCATAGTGGAGCTCGGGTACAAGTTCGTTAGTCGTCTAGTTATATTACGAGTATGGTATAGATTTTAGTTAGATTTGTTTAGGAGCGCTAATTTTAGGTTTCACTAGCACTAAAATAAAATTTACTTCGCATCGAAAAGCCTGTATATCAAGTAAGGTATATAGGCTTATAAAATATCGCATTATCGGCCAAAGAAGTGAAACGTAAAAGTAATCTCAAACGTCAACATTCCCACGTGAATCTACTATTATAAAATATTTTGTGTAGGTATAAAACTATTATTTATAATATTGTAAATATGAAAATGAGACCACAAGACAACATAGTAGGTTACCCATACACTGGAAAGATAGAATAACGGCTTTTGTGGATGCTACCGTCCACGAATACTCGAGGCAGCCATCAGAGAGGAGTTGCGACGTTTTGTAAAACGTTCCACAGCACATAATGACCACGACCGTTCTGCCAAGAATATACTTTAAACGACTTTGAAGAAGTAATATAAAACAATTTAATTATGTCAAGTTAAATAAAAGCTAAAAAAAAATTAGTTTGCTTTAACTTAATTTGTTTGCTATTATTGCTTCATTATAGGAATATCTCAAACGAGCTGCTTATTGAGATAGCGAGCTGCTGCTTGTTCTGGTGGAGTGGTGCGATTAGTCGCCTCAACGCCGGTAGTCACGCGTTTGATTCCCGCTCGGGACAGATATTTCTATTTGTACAAATATTTGTTTTCGGTCTTTGTGTATGTCCTTGTGGGTTTCCCCACCGTACCTCGGAGAGCACATAAAGCCGTGGGTCCCGTTTGTTGTGATAAACACCTGATAGCGATCGTTAATTATGATAGGAAAAATTATCTGTTAACCCATCGGAGCATCGTGGCGGATTATGCTGCAACCTTTCTCCTATATCGAGAAGAGGCTTTTACCTAGCAGTGGGTCGTTTACAGACCGATTCAGTTCAGTTGTGCTTATTGCGATATTGTCCACGAGATTTTTTTAAATATTTTTTTTTTCATGTACATTATATAAACTCTCCTTGAAGTGTCGTATAATGCGATTAAATCATATTTAAAAAAAAATCTTTTATTTAGAGCAAACAATATTTTTTCTATTAATATTTAATATTTTTACATTGACATACAATACGTAAAATGAAATATACAAAACTTTATAAATTTAATTACAATGAAACGTACAAATTAATAAAAAAGTCTACACTTTTATATAATTATGTAATTTATTGTTAATTCTTGACATTTTCATCAGAAACTTTTGAAAGTTAAAAATGAGCACTTATATAAAAATAAAATAAATTGCAGTATTGTGCTGAAAAGTTACTTTAAATTCTATCATATTACAAGCACACAAAGTACTCAAAGATATCTGTAGAAGTTCTGAGAGTCGTTATCGTTTGCAGTAAAGGCCGTGGCTGTCGTCGCGTTTTGTGCATTATTATTCGCCGCGGGTTCGGACAGTTTACTTGTTAGGACGTTCTCGACTCATCTCGACTCTAGTGCCTATGACTAAACGAGTAAGTATTCGTTAGTTACTCTCTAATTTTCGCTCGCACACGTTAGTGCACACGACCGAGTTAGTTGTCGAGTATCGAGTTAACTAAAGCTTAATTTAATTGTTAGATCATCAAAACATTTCTAAACGTTATTGTTTTTGTTTAATTTTATTTCGTTTAGATAACTTACGAGTTACTTTATTATAATGTTCAGTAGATACATATTTCATAAATAATTATGTTGTAATAAATTAAAATAAATGAAATTGATACTATTAACAAAGTTGAAATCTATATTGGTTATAATATATAACAAGTTAAGCTGGATGGTGCAACATGACGCTCATCAAGCAATCATTATGGCGGCGGCGCCATGTTTTTAAAACGGCTTTCCATAGCGCATGACCCACGATCCAAATTAATCCCCTACTACAATATTGTTTCATAAAATTAGAATAATCTATTTCGAAAAAGTATGCTCCATTTTATAAAAACTGGATTTCTGAGAGTTTCCGTGGCTACAACATTAATTATTTCTCCCTCGCCTCTGTGGTATGCCGTGACTACCGCCGTGATTTTGCATATAATTTTCTACTCAATAAACGCTCCCTTTAGAGTGTAGCTAAAGCATGAATGAAGTCGAAAAGATCACACTTCTCACTTTTATCTACATTTTCTGTAAAATCCACTTTAATTTAGTTTAATGTAAAATAACTTATCAACTTATTTTTTATATTTTCGCTATTAATATTTTTCTTATTATATTATATCTAATCTACCCGTGTATATTTATACAACCATACTATAATGTTATTTATTTATATTCACTTTATAAAGATCAAAAATTTTCATCATTTGTTTGTTGTTGTGCCGTGGTTTCATCTGCGCTACTTATTAGATTAATAATTTATTTTAAGTACAGAGAAAAAAAAATCAAAAAGATTAAGTAGTTTATAAACATCGTGGTTTTTCAAAACTTTATATATATATATATATATATATATATATATATATATATATATATATATATATATTGAAGTGAAACTTCTTTATTGACGTATGGGAGGATAGTCAGCACCAACGAGAATCGATAATTTCGTTAGTCGTCCTTTAATGGTCTTAGTTTTGAAGTAATTTAAATATTATTTTCTACTTTTTAGTTCAAGTTTGTACATTTAGGTATAATATTAAAGTCGGTTTTTGTTTTTTTTTTCCTAAAAATTAATTTTATTCTGTTCTCTTATATTTACGCGAATTTTACTCATTTGATTAAAAGTCTATACCGGATTTTATCGCGTTTATTTAAAACTTTATAGTTTTACAATATTTTAAATTGTTTCCCGACGTTTCGGACCCTTTACAGCGTCCATGATCTCGGGGGACTGAGGTGGTGGGTGTCCGAATAATGAATTAATTGTTACATACCCCGCTTTTTATACAATTTTAAATTATTACTATTAACCGTTCCTATTCATGCAGAATGAGCTTATTGTGTCTGGAAGTCGTGCTGTGTTCTTATTTTCCTTGGGTTCAATTAATTTTAGTACTGGCTCCCAAGCTGGTGGTACGTTCCAACCATCCTCTCTATTGAAATTAGGATGTTTTTTGATTTCAATAGCCTCGCGAATCATCCTTGGTAGGAATCGGTGTTCTTTAGCGAGAATTTGTGGCTTATCAAATCTGATATAGTGGTTGGTACCTTGTTGAGTATGTTGATACACAGCAGACTTTGTCGACCGTTGGTGTTTCATGTCAGCTATGTGTTCTTTGACGCGTGTCTCTATACTCCGCTTAGTTTGCCCTATATATGAGAGACCACATTCACAGTCTAATTTGTAGACCCCTGCATCTTGTAAAGGTATTTGGCACTTGACAGATGGTAATAATTGACTTATCTTCGTTGGCGGCTTGTAGTAAGTTTTGATTGAAGCTCGCTTCAAGATGTAGCCAATCTTGTCAGTGACTCCTTTGACATATGGTAGTACGGTATTTAAACGGTATACAAACAGGTATTTAAACGGTGCTTCTCACCACCATCCTAGACAACTCTCTGCCGTTGGTTTGTCTCTGTTTCAGAGAGCTCGCGGGATCTGTGACGAGAAACACCTGGACGCAGAACTACAGCACGTCAAGCAGGTACTGCGAGACAACAACCTCCGAGCACCGCGTCAGCGTCACAGATCCCGGAGAAAGAAGACAGCCACAGTTGAGCGCCAGCCTGCCGTACTACCATATGTCAAAGGAGTCACTGACAAGATTGGCTACATCTTGAAGCGAGCTTCAATCAAAACTTACTACAAGCCGCCAACGAAGATAAGTCAATTATTACCATCTGTCAAGTGCCAAATACCTTTACAAGATGCAGGGGTCTACAAATTAGACTGTGAATGTGGTCTCTCATATATAGGGCAAACTAAGCGGAGTATAGAGACACGCGTCAAAGAACACATAGCTGACATGAAACACCAACGGTCGACAAAGTCTGCTGTGTATCAACATACTCAACAAGGTACCAACCACTATATCAGATTTGATAAGCCACAAATTCTCGCTAAAGAACACCGATTCCTACCAAGGATGATTCGCGAGGCTATTGAAATCAAAAAACATCCTAATTTCAATAGAGAGGATGGTTGGAACGTACCACCAGCTTGGGAGCCAGTACTAAAATTAATTGAACCCAAGGAAAATAAGAACACAGCACGACTTCCAGACACAATAAGCTCATTCTGCATGAATAGGAACGGTTAATAGTAATAATTTAAAATTGTATAAAAAGCGGGGTATGTAACAATTAATTCATTATTCGGACACCCACCACCTCAGTCCCCCGAGATCATGGACGCTGTAAAGGGTCCGAAACGTCGGGAAACAATTTAAAATATTGTAAAACTATAAAGTTTTAAATAAACGCGATAAAATCCGGTATAGACTTTTAATCAAATTAATTTTATTTATAAAATTTTTGAGTAATATAGTATATTTTAAAATAAAAACAAATAATGACCAGTAACAAATAAATCCTTTTTAATAATTACGTTTATGTTCTAATTAAGCTTATTACAGTTTTAAAGCTTATTTACAGTTTTTTAGTTCGCTTAAACCATACTTAACCAATTTTTATTAAGCTGTAAATAGTAGAAAAATTATATGTCATAAAGAAGTTTCACTTCTTACATGGGTACTCTATTACACACACCCTTTTTTAGATGTGGGCCGAGTGTCTGTCAAATAAAACTTAGTTTTTCTATGATGCGCTCACAGTGACAGATCTCTATCATTTTATTTATATGTTCTTTTTTGTGTGCATATTTCTTCTAAACAGTTGAACTAGTTATAGTGTGTGGGTACCTAGCTTAGAATGGTTTAAATTCGTAATTTGACCCAACAGGTGGTAACACTATAATCGGCTTCTGTTTTATAAGGCTGGACCAAGGAATTTATATACAAACTGGAATGCGCAAGTGTACTCAAAAAAACGTTCCTAAAAGAGGGATTGCATCTCTTTCTACCACGGATTCAAGGCAACTCGTAAGAAAGAGACAAAATACCAGTAGTCAACAAAATGCTCGGAACGATTTTTTCACTTTACATGTTGGAAACAAATGTCAACCTTATGTCTGTTAATTCAAGGTGCATATTTGAATATACAATTATATGAAGTGAGCGTTCCAGTTGTGATATAAATTCCTTGGGCAGGACAACGTCTCTCGGGTAAACTAGTAAACTATTAATAATAACAGTGACTAAAAACAACTAATCTGACGAGTATTTAAACTCAAGGCGGTTGAAATGATGTAGTAAGTATAGTAACTATACTTAAGCCAAATTCGATACGGAATGTTTACCAACAAACCGTTGCTTAGCAACCAACCATAGGCAATAACAACCTATTGGAAAATAATTATAATAATTATATTTTTTAATATTTATACACAGTACATAGTACAAGCTACATAAAACTTGAAATAAATAAGTCAGGGATTTAGATATATTTATATATTATCTATAATTATGTGTTATAGAGGTAAAGTTTACTTCTTAACATGGATATAACTAATTTCCCATTGAATAATTTCTAGACATTTGCATAAAAATGTATTTTACTAATAATTTTAAGTAGTGTATAAAAATCGATTACAATTTACCTTTAATATAATGACTGATAAAAAAAAAAAAAATGTAGCTTATCTGCGAAATTTTCCTCTCCGTGCTAACATTTAGGGTTGTTAGATGTATATTACTAATTAAAAATTTATAAATTTTTGTTATAAGCTAATTTTCTTGTATATTACGTATTTGGCGGTTAAGTTAAGTTCTAGGAAACAGTGTTAAAGTAATTTTTTTTATGTATAACTAGGAAATTTTATTTATTTATTTATTTATTTATAAGATCACCAACATACTGTACACTGTTGCTACATAAAATATAATAATCAACATTAATATATCTAAGTGCCAGCACAATTACAGGTGACGACAACATGCAAATGAATAACAGTATTTAAGACCGCGTACGTTACAGTGGTAAAAATATACAGTTTACCTAAGAACAATGTTTGAAATATAACAATAGGTATAGAATAGATAGTTTTTGGAACAATATAATAATTCATGATTACACAAATGAATAAAAACTCACATAATATCCATTTAAAAATGTCTTAAAAATAAAAACCTATTAATTAAAACAAGTAATTAAAAAAATGCATACAAAATTAACATCATTTGACAAAAAAAAAAGATAGGATTTCATTCAAAAATGTCATAAAAATTAAAAATTATTAATTAAAACAAACAATAAATAAAATAAAATAAAAGTTGAATTTCATTCAAAAATGTCATAAAAATTAAAAATTATCAACCAACAACCAATAAATAAAATGAAATAAGAATTGAATACGAAATTAACACTACCCGACAAAAAAAAATCATATAACATTAATTTTAAAATGTCATAGTAACATTTAATGTGATTAAGACAATAAATAAAATAGAACAATGCATATAATTATGATGTTGTAATAATATGTAATTATGAATAATGCTAATAATAAATGAAAAGTTGTGTACAAAATTAACATTAAATGACAGTAATTGACATGTTCATTTATTATATAATTTAGTAATTTCTTTTTTAAATTTGTAAAGGCTGTCTGAAAAGAGGTCTAATTGATCGATTTTAGCAGTTTCATTGAATTCTTTTACAAATCTATTTAGAGGAGCATTTTGCCTAAATTTGTATAAAATTTCGAACAACTTAAGAAATTATAAGACTTTGATATTCTTGGCAGCTTATAAGGAATAGAAAAATTCAACGATGAAAGTAGTTCGGGCACGTCTAAAGAGCCATTAACAATCTTATAAAGAAAAACTATGTCCAGCATGCGTCTTCGATTCACCAACGATTGCATTTTAAAGAAGGCGAGTCTATTCTCGTACGACTTAACTTTCTTGGCTACATTAAGCGAGTAGGTTAAATGCCACAAAAATCTTTTCTGGACACCCTCAATTCTTTTAATGTAAGTGTCATACAGTGGGTTCCAAGCGACACTGCAGTATTCCAATCCGCTACGCACAAGGGAATTAAACAATGTTATTTTAGTAACAGGAGATTTAAAGTCTTTACTGTTCCGTAAAACAAATCCAAGATTTTTAAATGCTTTAGAGCATATAAGATCAATATGGTTGTTCAGCCGTAACTTACTGTCTAGCATTACTCCTAAGTCCCTGATGTTGTCTACCTTAACTAGGATGTAGTCATTAATTTTATACTGGTAATGATTCTCAATCATTTTGCGGGTGAACCTCATTGAATAACACTTTGATACATTTAAATTCATATTATTATCAGCACACCATAACACAAGGCGGTCTAAGTCCTCCTGCAGCAACACAGCATCCGAAGGAGAGTCCACTGTCCTGAAGAATTTCAGGTCATCGGCAAATAAGTAGTACTCAGAATGTCGGAAACAGCTCCCAATATCATTAATAAAGATATTAAAAAGAATGGGGCCCAGATGAGATCCCTGGGGCACACCTGAGTGCGATGGAAAAGGTTGTGATGAGTACCCATTGACAACAACCGTGGAAGTTCTGTTCGACAAGTACGATTCACACCAACTCAGCAAAGGTTCAGCAACTCCGTAGGCGGAAAGTTTATAAAGTAATATTTTATGATTAACTCGATCAAACGCCTTGCTAAAGTCGGTGTAAATCGCATCGACGGACGAGCAGCGATCGAGCACCATAGAGACAGAGTTGACAAAACATGTGAGATTGGTAGACGTAGACCTTGCTCTCATGAAGCCATGCTGACGAGGGCTTATCAGAGGCTTAAAATGCCATGCTAAGGTGGGGCAAAGCAGCTGCTCAAAGACCTTCGCAAAGACTGGGAGAATAGAAATCGGTCTGTAGTTCTTGACTAGGTCTCTCTCACCAGTCTTGAATAGAGGAGTAACAAGTGCAGCCTTCCAACTGGCAGGAAAGACCCCAGAACTTAGAGACCTATTGTAAATGAGAGTAAGAGGTTGCACCAGTGCAGTTGCACATTTGGATACGAATACGGACGGAATTCCATCCGTTCCCGCACGGGATTGGTGATAAATTACAATTTTTTATTAATAAAATTTTGATAACCCTATACACGATGACATTTGGTTTGTTTACAAAAATTCCACATCGAATTTGGCTCAAGTATAGATAAATGTCAGATGCGATGTCAAGAATTCTTTTTGTTTTATGAAGTCTGTCTGTCGTGGAAGGTTATACTATATGACATAAAAGACACGTTATGAGATACGCCATCCTGGTGAAACTGCGGGCTCGTCTAGTTAGTACTAAAACAAAGCATATTTGGTACTATCAATCAATTAAATATTTTTAAAAAGATTCTAATTAATAAACAAAAAAAAAAAAAAAATTGTGTGTGTCAGCTCCGACGCACGACTGGAGTTTACTCCTTAAGTACGATTGTCTAAACATACGCAAAAAGAGTTTATCCAACTGAAAATAAGATTAATACCATATGAAAGGGTAAATTAACAAATTAATGAAAATAATATACATATATAAATATATATATTTATTCATTTTATATACATTTATTATAACTAATCGGATTTTATATTATAAACAATGTAAATATTTACCTGACATGAACATTGCTCATATAAAAAGCTCTAAAGAAATGATAAAACAAATTAAATGTTTAAAAAAATGTATACATTTCAAAAATAATCAAAAATAAAAATGTATGAAAGTCGACCTATGCATGTCCACCTTAATACAGTCACAACAAAATTATTATAGAAAGTTGCGCACCGTAGGTGCACCCGCACCAAAAAAGTAACGAGGTCATTCATCAGTAGATTTTACCTCTCATATTTTTCTCATACCGGGCGCCTTATATATGAAAATCGATTCTTAAGGAGTAAACTCCAAAAAACATCAAATATAAAAATCACATTGTTTGAGAGTTTCGGAATGCATAAGAAGAGGTAGCGAGGAACTTTATAAACAGGTTCGTCGTTCCATTGATACAATACATACGTATTTTAGTTTGCCTTGCAAAAATTTATACATATAACAGTACAACTTGAACGGAGTTTTTCGAAAGTTTTCTTCTTTACTTATTTGAGGACGGTCGGAGCTAGCGTCGAACTCCCTAACTCGTGTTATTGAATTTAATGTACCCCTAGCTCGTACCTAGTTCTATTCCGTGTCGATAAAATCACGAGGAACGGTTAGACAGCGATGTACGCGTAAATATCTAATCTACTTCATAGACATTTTCAGCTGCTCGGAAATGGCTCGAGTAAAAATATTTGAGCAATATTTTAAGTGTTATAAGTCATTGATTTTGTGATCAATTTTGTTTAATATAGTGCCAAAGTCTAGAGCTATAAAATACAGTTTTTATTTTAAATATTATAAATTGTCATAAATAATGTTTTACATTTCGCATGATTTCAACGTATCGTTTTTATTTTACATCTTATTATTTCAGAAATTTATTATTTTTGTCACTACGCTAGGTGGACTCTTGCTTTTAGCGATTAGAAAAACGTGGGTAAAAAAGAAAAATATTCTGCAAACTTCTGGATCAGAAAATGTTCCGTGCTATACTCAAGATTTACTGACTAATTTAGATAACTATACTAGTATATTTGAATTTATTTGCAATACTAACAATGAGGCAGGCTTCAGCTTGACTATTACGGACTTGGTTCCGACTTTACCTATCGTTTATTGACAAGAAGAGTAAACGAAAATATGATATCTCAGATTTGGCTCCGGCCTCACCATTAATGGAATCAGAAGAAAAATGAAGTTACTTCAGACTTGGCTCCGGCCTTTTGTCATACCGGAATGAAATTTACAAAGAACAATGGCAGAATTTTGTCTCGTTTTTTTGTTGACGACCATAGATATCAAATAAAGGAAACAAATTGAACTATTTTTCTATGATTTAACAATATTTTACCTCTATTCTTAAGAGCCGGAGTTAAATTATGAAAATAAAAGTAAGTCAACAGATTCCAACATAGATATTAAATAGTAGACACGAATAAACAGTATGGAATACTATTAATTTAAATCGATTAATAATCGATCGATAGAATCTTTCCTACTAGGGTGTGCTTTGTTTTGAAAATAATTTGTATTTAATGAAATTATTTTATGTTTAATCAACGTGATACTAATAGATGAATATAATTATTAACTCCCAAACAAAATAGAAAATTGTATCATGAGATTGATTTAATAATGTATCGATTTTACAATAAATTGACTAACTATGCAACTCTAGTTTTGTCTTTAACTGTGAAAGATCGACAATTGTAAATGATGATACAATTCTAAAAACTATATTTTTGGTTTCGATTTTGATTGTAAATCATACCCCAAGTCTTCTTTTAAAAAAATATGCAATGTACAGTTTTGACTTTCCTACGATTTTATTATATGTATAGTATAGATTATGTGTCTTCGCTTGTCTACATTTTCTTCGACTTTCGTTGTATTATACTTTATATCAATAAATAGGCATGCATAATAACATACAAATCATTTTATCCAAATGTTCAGTCCCAATGAATAACGAGATAGGTACTTAACTAATGTTCACGGTTCGTTCATAACCTAAAAATCCAAACTCCAATATGTTTTTTTTTTTCGGTTTTCCGGCTTTCCCGAATAAAAATAAACTCACTTGGAGACTCTACGTTTAACGCCGAATCTTTACACATATTTTTTATTATGGGACGCTTCAATTTGATTCCAGACAATTTGATGTATGGAGATCTGCCATTGTTCTTTAGACTAGGCTGTATGGACTATAGTCCTTTGCCTTCCTTATTGGGGATAAATTTTAAAACAAAAACAACGGAAATACATTTTTTTTTTAAATTTTTACGTCATAAGTAAATATTTATAATTTTTAAAAGTGTTTAAGTACCAGTGTAAATTCGTAATTATTTTATTGAATACAATATTTGACGAAAGGCTAGTAGGCGTAGTTGTCCGAGTAAATGGCTGTTGGACTAGTGGATACGGGTTCGATCGCCGGAAATTAAAAATGTTTTTATAGGCCATACAGATGTTTTTATGATATGAATGTTTATATTTATGTTGCGAGTGTTTCCGGATCATGACACAAGATTTCCATCCTACTGCAGGCCGTTGAGTGTGAGGCGTTTCATCTAACCGAATTTATCAATTTGGTTACAATATAAACTGGCTTACTTCGAGGTGACCGGTCTCTAAACTTTTCTTAAAAATTATATGATACTTTGATGATACATTTACTTCGTTTTAAAAACTAGTTTGATAACTTTAAAGTCAGTCATAAAATATCTGTGATAACATTGTGCCCAATCGAAATTTGTAGACATGACCGACGTTTTAACAACAACATACAGTTTGTACAAACTCCATGTTTTAACAAATTAGGGAATACTTTTAGTTAAAAATACAGATAAATTCATAATCCTTACACATTACTTAATGTACATTTATATGTTGCTATGTGTAGCCTATTATAATGTCCTAGCGTATTGTCATGTTTTTTATTAACGTAAATCTTTAATTAAATATGTTTTAGGTAAAATTTAAATGATAGTTTCTTTTTTTTAATTATTATTATTTGTAATTATTCTCCTCTATCTAATATAATTAGTTAACCATTAGAAAATATTATCATTTATTTTTTAATTCGTATAATTTATTCCATTAATGCAATTTTATAAACAAGATATTTTGTAAGTATTAATTTACCATAACGATAATCACTAGAATCACAGAAATACATGTTTATGTTTATTCGTTATTTGCGGAGGAAGTAAACATCAAAAGCATTAGCGTGTAAATTTTTCTTTCGGTCTGTCGCAAAGGTTTTCTTAGGCCAACATTTACATTTGACGTCGCGTCGCCTTCTTTAAGACTGTTTGCCGGAAAAGCTGTTTAATCATAGGAACAGGTGGAGGAAGCCACTAAGCAATTTGCATATTGAAATTTATGACCAAATACTCGATTCCCACATAAATAAATATTATTTGTGAAGTTTATTTTCAGATTTATTTTTATTTTTTATTTCTTGATAAAGAAAAACGCTATTACATTTTTCAGTATCCTATCATCAAAGTATGTAAAGAAACTGTTCGTAGTAAAATATCCAAAGGACACTGAAGTGGCGGTGAATACCTTCACGTATTCAATTTTCCCGACAATATTTCACCCTACTGGCATTCGACATGCTCTGCGTGGTCCCCCGCAAGAATTTGTAAAAATATATTTATATACGGAAATTGAACTGATGTTTTAGAATCTCATGATCTCGAACTTGCAAAAACATCTGTGGTGAAATTAATAAAATATTCGACTATACGGCGTTTGTTTCATATCAATATCCGGATTAGGGCGAATCAAATTTAGTTTGTAGGATGAGGATTTATGCAGCCTCTCAATTTCCTGCGACGACAGTAGAACATCCGGTATGCAAGGCCCCTCGCCTTAACCCCGCAGAGCTCTTTGCCGCAGCCATCGGCCCAGCGGAAAATAGAGCGCGAGCATTTGCATAGCGCCACTGGAACCGAACAGACCGGCAAATTGTTGTCGCATCGATGACTCGATCAATACAACGTATCCGTCTTATATTTTATCTGTCCATTTCGCAGTTATATAAATTACAATTTCACTGTATTTATGTACTTTTTAAAATGTATTTGAAATGTTTGTATATGAAAATAAATACTACGAGATCCCATGCATATTCTATTATATATTATGCCTACTCGTTTTGTTTTGTTCCTTTTTTTTTAAATAATGTAGCTTTGTTAATAGACATATAGATAGTAGGTACAGTAATAATAGGACATTATTTGACAAATAAATCAAACGATTTTTAAAATATATGGTGTTTGATATTATAATTTATAAAAAAGTTAAAAAGTTTTAGTGATTCATTAGCCAAGTTAAACCAATAAAAATTAAACATTAATGTAGCGATAAAAAAAACTTAATACAGGTATTTCGAAAGTCGCAAAGATTTATTTACATGTTTTAAAAATCCACTTCGTCAAATTGTTAATAAAGGTATATTTAGTAATAAAAAAAAAATGTTCAGGACATGGAGATATCATGTTTTCGTAAGCTAAGCATGGATCAACAGTTCCTTACTGAGAACACACGTGTTCAGTGTGGTTCGTTACAGCGCTGTCGATTCGCATCGAGGGGTGACAAAAAGTTATTTTTTTTATAAAAAAAATATTATTACTATTTTTTTATTCATTTTATTACAGCAATACAATTTGATTGTAAAAAAATACTAAATGTTACTTAATAAAGAATAATTAACTAATAATACCTAATATTGTTTTTTTAATTTTATTTTAAGCTGTTCGAAATATTCAAAACATTTATATTTGTCATCAAAGAAAAAAAAAAACAATATTTTTTTCTGACTAAAATGTAATATCGTAGATAGCCCTGTTGTATTAAAGTGGCTTCAGTTCTAAAGCACGGGGTTGATTTCGGTTCGTTTAAGTTTGACATCCATAACGCGGCTGTTTGTATAGCAGCTCCTCGGCATGTAGCACGATGACAGAATTTGCAATGAAAATTTCCTTAGTCGACGTGCATTGCGACTGTGAATTGACATCTGGCTTTTGATTGGTTAATATTAACGAATACGACGGTATAATCAATGCCGTTTATAATTTCAAATTATTTTCCTTATTTTTCTTACTATGAGGTATAAACGAGGTTCGTTTTTTCAAAGAGATTTCAATGGCGAAATATGCTGTGTATTTATTTGTAGAAGCAGACGTTTTATATGTTGGATAATTATTTTATATTAATGAATGAAAAGAATGTTTGTTGACATAAGTATGTCACAGCTGGTCAAAAGTCCTTTAATATTTAAATCGCTAACGCCGAGTTGCACGAAACAAATTTTAAATTTAAGTGTTTATTAAAGTAATTTAATCACAAGAATCGTGATTATCTGTTGCACGAAACCTACATCTGATTAAGTTAACAAAAAAATTTAGTTTAATTAAAGACCTATCTAACGAATGATTAATTCCAACAGCTTTAAATTAATCATAGATCAACTAATTTTAAGATTAATTGCAACTTAACTAACGGAAAGTTAGCGACGGTTTCGTGCAACTCGCCGTAAATCTGTTACATCAGTATGTAAAGGTGTATTTGAACTTTAATCCTAAACAAATAACAAGATTTAAAGAGACCAGGGCGCCGAAGATAAAACATCTGTATATTTTTTTTAATAAAAGTAATGTTATATTATTTGATAGCCATCATAATAATATATTTAAATAATTATATCAGTTAAAAATGACAATGAGTATCGTTTGGTATAATTGTAAGGTTGAATATTTTTCAACGTGATAAATTATTATTGTTAAAAAAGAAACACTCAAGTTTTTTCTCATGAATAGACGGGTCTAATCAAAACTATATATTTAAATAATGAAAAAAAAAAAACTTTCTTATTTGATAACAACTAGAATAATATTATTCCTTTATATATATTTTAAGTAATTTTAAAAGTATTAAATTTGAATTCTACATCTTGTATAAATATCGCTAAGATTTATTTTTCTTATATTATATCTTTCAGGTATCAGCTCGTTATAGGTTTATTATACATTAAAACTGATATAATAGGCGGTAAAGAATATTTATACAATTAATTATCAATTGATTATATATTGTATATTTATTATACGAGTATATTGTACTTATCTTTGGTGTACAATGCGAAAAGTTAATTATACTTTGTTTCTTTCTTTTCCTTCCGTATGCTTTTTATTCTAGGAAATAAATTCATGAATCGAATGGTTTATCTTTCAAATGAGAATTTAAAACAAGTCATAACATCTTTTAAGTATTTAACTTCAATGTTAAATGAAGATTTTCGTCTTGTAATAAAACTTATAGTTAGGAGCAAAATAAAATAATTTAATACGACAACTTTATAACTAGATCATGATAGCCGTTTTGTAATTAAATAAGGAAAGAGCAAATAATTAGGATAGGGAGGGGGAGATGGTCAGCCACGGGAGGAACGCTTAAAGAAACAGCTGTTGCGACTGCTGCGAGTTCAAGGATATGATTTTCCGAGATTGTGATTACATTGTGCTGTTACAACCATTGTTGTTTTTTTTTTACAATTTATTGATAAATATTTTTTACAAGTTACATAAAACTTATTATTTATTAAAAAGCTTTTGTAACAATATATTACCTTGGAATATAATCATACAATAATTAAGATTTATATTTTAGATAATTGAATGTAATTTTCTTAATATAATATGTATTGCCGTCTAGAAGCTTGTTTTTTAAAATAATTTTTTGGAATTATTTTTGCGAAAACTGTCAAGCCGGTGTTGTGTTTTTTCCTATAATAAGACATGTTTCAACTAACTCCCCAAATTTCTATGAAATACGTTGTGGCGTAAGATGCTCGTCCAATTGAGCGCAAAGATTGTGGTGATTCTATTCGTCTGAATTAGAAAACCATTTTTTTTCAATGTATATGAATATAGTTATCGTCTGACTTAGATCTAAGTGAGTATGACATTTTTAACTAAATCGCAGCCGTTTAAAAATCAGGTTTAATTTTCCTGAAAAATTGTCAACGAAATCATGACGACAGGACTAAAAAATTAGAGCTTTCGGTTTCATTCTAGGTCACACTAGAGGTGATGAGTCCCTCCATACCAGAAGTCAATCGGTCCTATAGTTTCTAAGAAAAACGTGCGCCCGACTTGAAAATTTTCGTTTTGAGCTAAACGTGCTTAAAGTTTGCATTGATTTGAAATTGAAATTTGGTTTGATGAAATGGTTTGACAATCAATTATACCGCGACCAAAAAGAACACTTACTCAGCTTAAAAAAATAATATTGAGCCAGAAAAAAAAAGTTGAGAATACTTTAACCGTGTTCTTTGTTTATGACAGAAGTCGTCGTCTCCAGTAACATGTTTAGTATCAGCTTTAACAAAGCTTTAAAATTTTCGTTTTTGATGTCAGCTGACGACTTGGCAACCACGCTTGGCTTTTCGATCCATTTTTGAAAATTCGTACACCTACTTTGTTCAGAGCTCAAGAGCATACTAACTATTTATACTGCGACTTTGGTAGATCAATGAATTTCAATTTAATATTTCAAAGACACTTTCTCAAAAACCCAAATGATAAGATACTTAATGCAAAAAGAATAGAATTTTTGAAGTTTGACGGTAATACCCCCTAAATGCCGAAGAATGTAGTGTGCAAATGAAACATTATATAAATAAAATATAATTAAAATATTATTAATATGCTGTTTATCCAATCAGTATTTTAGATACATTCTTATTAGAATATAAAATTAAAATATATAATAACACAAAGAAAATATAGTTCCGATATTAAGCGACCAAATAAAACTGGACTATCAACTCTGTTAAAATCTCAAGATGGCAGGCTTTCATTAAAATCTTTCGTTTCCCTGTTATATGAACGTAGTCTCTGAATACCAATGCACGTAAGATTGCACAACTTTATATTAATTTACTTCAAAAGTTTAGTATTGCTTCCTTTGAGTTATTAGTATTCATTTCGGCGATACGTTCTGCGATGCGAGTGTAGAGGTTGCGGTCACTAGATAGGGACTCACTTTCCATATAGATAGAATTTCCCTGACAAGAGTATATTGCATAAATATACATGATTTACTGTTTTTTCCCATCTACGATAAAGTACTAGGTAAAAAATGTTTTTCTAAAAGATGTTGTTATTAAAAATTTATATTATTAAATATACATATAATATATTATTGATTATTAATTAGCGTTACGCTATTTTAAATGTAACATAATTTGAATTTAAAATAGTAAAATTATTTATTAATGAATCGGAAATAAATGAAGTAATTTTATTGGAAATTTTATTTAGTGCAGTGGTGTAGTCGGGTAGATCGTTTTTGTGGCGGAATCACGAGACAAACCGTGAGAAGCGGTGCGAACCCAATTAAAAGCAACGGAGTCTACTACGTATTGAAAAGTCGCAAAGTGCACTTCGCTCGTGGCACACTAGCACCATATATTTTAGGGTTGCCAATTCAGTACTTAGCTTCTGGTAATAAAAAAAAAAAAGAAATAAATAACAAGCTAACTAGTACCATCGTAAATTTTTATAACTGTCTAGATTTTTTGCTTGTCCTCTTTTAAAGTTTAAGTTAGTGCAATAAAATAATTAATAAAATAGCAAGATATTGTATGACTGTGTGAGATGTATGATATATTTTAGTAATAAGATGTTTCAAAAAATTGTCTATATTTTATTATAAAAATAATAATAAATTATTTTGGAAATATACTATAATTATATGAACTTAATGATAATTTGTTTTCTTACCTTTTATTCAGAATATAGGTATTTGTATTACGTCACACTCGGTGGTATTATGTGGTATAAGATTAATCTTTACTTATTCCTGTATTTTGCTATTTTTTTCAATATTGTGTTTAAGTAATAGAAATAAATAATTACTTTGTATAGATTATTATATGAAATACCACTTTATTATTTTTCTAACTACCTAACTACTGCATGTTACTAAATTAAAAAATGTATTCAAAATCGTTTATATGATTGCTTTAAATGTATTTTTATATAACTATGATTCTTAAATGTTGTCAGACATGAAATATTTGAAATACTTAATATTTAGACGCACAAAAATGTAAGCGAAATCTGAAATATATTCAGGGGCGTAGCTACCGCCGTATCAGCCGTATCAATGATACGGGGCCCCCGGCCTACAGGGGCCCCGACAATAGAGTTCGATAGCCCGACGGAGTAAATACCAGCGGTACGGAGTTGCAACGACCTTTTTTTTAGGAATACATATAGCCCGACGGATTTATGTTTTAATATTCCAATATAGACCGCAAAGAAAAATATAGGTGTGAGATGGCGACGACGATTTTTTTAAACTAAAATCGTCGTCACTTTTCAAATACTTAAATTAAAACACCGATATAATAAATTCATCGAACAAACGACAAGAATATCAATTGTAAGTAATAACTTAAAATCAATATGTCGTTATTTCAATTCCATGCGAGTGGTTTTGTTCCGTTATTGAAAAATCTTTACCCTTTATTTAGGCCTCTTTACAAATTTTGATACAGGACCCATCTAATTCAAGCTACGCGACTGAATACATTATTCGTAACAATCAAGTTGGTAACAGTTAAAACATCTCATAATTTTGGCAAATGCTGACTGTTTTTAAGATTGCAGCCCTAGGTTTGTCTGCCGCATATAGCATTCATTTTTAATTCTATCCAGTCAAAGTTTGGCACAAAACGCGTGCGTTTGCGACGTGCGGGGAATAGTCGCATTAGTTCTTTATTTAACGCGAATCTTACTGACATCAGCACCGCATTAATATTACTCAATGCAATGACTAGAAGTTATAATACAAGTTTATACTCTTTATACTTATAACCAATCCAACTAATCAATATTAATGATGTAAAATCGGAAACGTATGGAAAATAATTGTATTATTTTTTTACATTATTTTAGGTACAACTTCAATTAACCCTTAAGGATTATTTCTATAAATTGTTTTGTAATAATTTAACATAGTATAGAAATCAATATACTTAATTGTCAATAGTAATCGTATTTTTTATGTTACAGGTACTGTTTAAACTTTAAAAGATATAGAAACTTTATAGGAAAAAAAGAGAATAAAAAATTCGATATAAAAACGTTATGCCCTATGGTAAGTGCAAGGAATTTGCAACTGGAATGCTCACGTGCACTCAAAAAACGTTTCTACGGCCGGGATTGCATATCTTTCTACCATAGATTCAAGGCAACTATCGTAAGAAAGAGACAAAATAGCAGTAGTCAAAGAAGTGCTCGGAACAATTTTTCACTTTACATGTCAATGTCAACTTTATGTCAAATATTTCAAGGTGCATATTTGAATATACAATTTTATTAAGTGAGCGTTCCAGTTATGATATAAATGCCTTGGGTAAGTGTTATTAATTTTATAGTAAGTTTTATCTTTATGATTATCTGTAGTCAAGATAGCAAAGTTTTTTAAAGTAATTTTTAATAAAAATTAAGATTTAAATTATATTGGTATTTTTACAGATATACTTTATCCTAACTTTATGAAGTTCATAGTGAATACATATCCTCGGGCGTCAGTCGCTGCACACATTTATGAGCCAAGATTTAATTATGTCACACGTTCATTATTTAATTGTATGATTCTATAATTATATTATAAGGATAAATTGAAAAGATTGCACGCATTGCAGTCTTGAATTGGCCTAAGGGCCGGCCTCTTTGCTCATCGGTCGTTCAGTAGCAAACAAGTTGTAATTCTTATTTTTTATTATAAATTGCTAAGATATTTTGTTCTTAGCATTTTTATATTTTTGCGATAATTATAACTGCCTGATTTACTTGTAAATTTATTTTCATTGTTTAAAAACCGGTTAAAATATGTTTGTGTTTTTTTATATGTATTCCACTTTTGATTCCTTAACTTATATACTCCATAGAATTTACACTAGAATTCACCTAATGTCCCTGCTGTATTTGCTTTAACTACTTTGTAAAAATGCGTGTTAATTATGACAGTAAAATTAACGTCGTTTTAGTCTTGGCTACTTTACTGTAATTTATATGACAATATAATTATCGACAATATTTACAGCATTAATAAAACCATAAGTAATCAATGCACTAAATTTGACCACATATATAATATTGACCACATTTTCGTATAGTCTTAACTGTAGAGTTACGACGCAGATAGAACTGGGACGTTAGTGTACTGAAATAGTCTGTAAGTATCACAAAGTTGCGCAAAAACCTGCTTTCCTATACAGAAGCAGGGAATAGAGCTTAATCTGCCATGCTGCGAATTGGCAGATCAGTGTAACTGTAGCATGATTATGATGTAAAAATTGACTTTAAATAATATTATCACTTATTATATAATAAACGAACATAATAATTATAAAAAGTTACTTACACACTTCATTTGCATTTTTGTACTTAACTAAGAAAACTATAATTCGTCTAAAACAATATTTTTATATTTTTAAACTGAAATTTAAAAGAAAAATATAATATTTTTTACAATAGGTCGTCAAGCAACTCTAGGGATTAATAAAAATTAATTTATTTTGTTACGTAAGTCAAGAGCTGTGGAAATACGCGTAGATTTTTCCTCGATAGTATTTCCCTTGAGTGTAGGTTTCCAATCGGCGCTGGCAGGTCAGTCGGGAGTCAATGAAAAGCGGTAAAGTGGTGCCGCGGCGCTGATTAAAGCCTGAAGCAATCGCCCCGGAAAGTATTTATAGGTACACCTGTTCGTTAGCGGCGCGAGTCCCGGCCAACTCCTTGATTAGGCGCCGACGGGCGTTGCTTCTTCTCTACAACAAATAAAAGTATTTTTCTCTTTACGGGCAACTGAAGAAATCATGGTGGATTGAAAAGAAATGTAACTTCACGAGGAAACTTTATACGTTTAAGTTTTAGTTACAATGTTATTCGTTTGTTAGGGAAGGTATTCGATAAAAATAAATGTTCAATATTTAAAAGTAAATAACTAAATACACTAGATTCCTTAAGCGCTATTTCATTACGTATATTAAATCTAATTAATGAGTTTAATGAGTAAAATTCGATATAAGTGGGCTCTGATGATAAAAGTGGGTAGTGTTTCAAGATGGTAACTTTAAAATATTATAAAACATTGATTATATTTCCGAGGCGTGTACTTCTCGTAACTGACAACATTTCATTTATCTCTTACAATACGTGCAATAGCAGCAACCAAAGAGTAATTATTTCAATTATAACATAATGTTCATCTGATCGTAAACTAAAGTAATTTAATTATTTCTTTAATCTGCTGTATTTAGCGCTAATGTTTCACTCTCCGAGATATATATTTAAAAAAAAAAGTTTAGTTACTTTAGTTAAAAGCTCAATTTTAAAAAATCACGAAAGACATACATAAAACAGTCGATGCCATTAGAAAAAATAGAATCGTTTTTACGAGATGTTGTACAGAATTTGGTAAGCAGAAGGTTTTGCATGTGAATGGGTAGGTGTTCGCTACGCGCGGTGCGTGCGCGCCGCGCCCGCTCTCGTGCGATCTTAACTCCGGTCACGGAACTCCTTAATAACATCACGTTTGATGCGCCTCTATTATTATATTTTCATCTTCAGAAGGTCCCATGACTGGGAGTTGTGGCGCGTAGGTAATATTCTTAAGAACTACGTCTTTGATTTTTTCGTCACGTTTAAATTTGGTTCTATACCTGAATAGCTTTGGTGTTTATGGTGTACTGTAATTCTCATTTTAAAGTTGTCATTAATTAATAGAAAAGAGATGTTTAATGAATACTTTATTTTTTAACGTTATTTATATTTACATTAGCTTATTACTAGTAAAGCTAACTATTATTCAAATACCATATTTTGATATTTTTATTTTTGAAAAGTTACTGAATGAATATATTGTTTTGTATATTTTAAACTATTATTTGTCAGTCAAAGTACAGTTTTATTTATCTGCGATGTGGGCTAACTAACCAAGCTTTAGAAGGACGGAGGAAGTACTTCAATAAGTAGGCTACTCACGTCTCACGAAAGAAGACGCTTACCTGAAACTTTTCCTACTTCTTAGCACATTAACCAACCAATTCTGAATTTAAGCAACGGGATTCAGTTTCACAAAATCTACCATTAGATAATTTTCTTATTTCGTTAAATTCACAAATCAAAGGTTTACTGTATTGAAGCGATCAGTTAAGCGGCTGTTACTTAAAATATAAGATAAATTATGTTATGTTTTAAAGAAGAATTTTATAATATGATTCAAAATTTGTTTCTAATAAAATATATAATTTGTTTAATAAATTGCAAATGATGGTTTTGTACATAAGTTTTTAAAAGATGGATAAATCAAATTTTTTATAATGCTTAATTAATTATAATAAATATTACAATTGTTTTAAATGTGACGAACAATGTACTATTCAGATAATACCGATTTTTGACTACGCTTTGACACAGTTAGGGCCGAAACACATAACGGCGTTGCGACGCCGCAACGCTAAAACCGGTTATTTTATTTTATTTTATTTATTCAGAAAAACTTACAGCTATACATAACAAATTAGAAATACAATTAAAAAACAAAAAGCCATTTTGAAGTTTTTACAATTAACAACTAAAGAGTGCTATATTATTTAACAGTTTGAGAGTAAAAAAAATAATTAAACTATGGATGGTTCAAGAACTTAGCTGGGTCATCAAACTGGTTAGACATTATAAGTTATCGGAAGAGGAATATTCCGTGGTAACCAACCGTCTAATAGAATAAGGTTTAATCTGAAAAACATCAACATCACGGTGGTCGCGCAAAAAGTCATTAAATCGTGTAATAGATCTGCAAATAAAGGATATTCAACGATATCTACTATGATACGCTATTGGTCGCCTGTTCAATCACCGCACATGACAAATTTAAATATTTGTATTGTTCATTCATACAGATATTTGTCGTTGTCTGGGCATATGTGATTGTGTTGTATGTATTTCTGGACCCCCAGCACAGGATTCACGTGTTTTAGGGAGTCGTTGAGTGTGATCCTTTTAATTTAATAATATAATTTAAGATCAATATTTGTTTGTTCATAATCTATTACGCAAAAAAGCACGTATATGCGTAGTGGTCGGTCAATTTTATTTTAATAGTACCGTCTCGCTCGTCGTTGTACATAATATTACTTTTTATACATATAGTTATTGTTTAGTATATTTTTTATTTGTATGCAGCTGCCTGTCTGCGCTATATTAATATTTTTTGATATTGTAAATTTATTTATCTAATTATAAGTGAACACCCGTTCTTATGATAATAAATGTCTTAAACCGAACCGAAATGTAGATAAAGTATTTTTAAATAACGTTTATCATAGCATAATATAATTATAATACTTAATAACAACTAATTCTTTGACTGAACAGTAAAGTAAAGAAATGCTACCGTAATAGCGATTTCTTAAATTTGCTGAGAATTATAACAAAATTGTTTAGACAAGCACGCAATCTAAATTACGTTTCACAAAGCAATATAATATATTTTATCTGTATTGATTATTTTTAATTAAGTATTTATTTTCCATTATATTTAACTACGGTATACCGAAGTTATATATAATGCAATATTATAAATAATGCTCTCGGCGCGGAGTGTGGAGGCGCAGACAGCGAGTTCGTTATGTCCGCTCGGCTGACTTCGCGAGTGACACCGGCGAATTTCTCAACGACCAAATCTCACCCGCAAAATGTATAAAAAAAAAACACCTCTTTCAACTTTTCTGAACGAGTTCAAGTGGGTTGAATATCATTATAATTTCAGTTTTTATTATAGCGATATTTTTTTACATTGAGTGATCGTAACAATATTTTATATTATATATTCAAAACAAGTATAATGTATGTATGTAAGTTAAGTTACGATGGACTTGGTATTTTATCATTGAAATGGATCTCGTTAATCGTCTAACGTTCTGTCTCGCGGCGATAGTGGCCGGCCGATGATAGGATCAACATTGGTATTTAGCCTTCCGCCACGTCACGTCAGCTAATTCTCATTTCCAACAAAAACGTCCGGAAATTGGATATAAGGATCTGCGCGCTCGGATCCGGCTACGTGACGTTTGTCGAACACGTCATTTTACTATGTGGTAATTTCCGCTCTGTGCTCGCGGAAAATTACTTTAGCCGCATTAAATTTCCGTCGCGTCGAAATGATATAGAGTAAAAATTGGATATGCTTAAAAGTACTATTTTTTACCAATTGAAACAGTTTCTGTTCACCGAATACAGACATTTATAAGCTGAATTTCAAATAAAATAAGAGAGAGAGAGTCGTTTTTCTTTTTCCAGTAAAAAAAAAAAGACATTCCATATAATATTCTAATTGTATCCAACAATAAGTGCGTCCGTCGCCAAACTATGACTCTTCACTATCAAAGTACTGACGAAAGGGTGGACTTCAACTTTCGGTACAAGTAGGTACTCTAATGAAAAATTTCTATAGCATTTCGTATTTGACCGTTGTTTTTTCTTTTTATACCATTATTCTTTATAAATACATCAAAGAAATAAAACAAAAATCTCAATAACAACTATTAAACTGCTTAGTTCACTTAAATTTAATACTCGAATAATATCTACAATTAATTTGAAGTCGCTAAAATAGTTTATCAATTGCTCTTTCTATTTCGAATAGGAGAATTGTTCTGTGAGTCACGTGACCGATTTGACGTTGCGTTCTTTCATATACATATACATTACGTCAATTTCCACCGTGACACGAGGAAATAGACTTCGTTATTATTTCGGCAACTGCACTTTTGCACGTTATATAATAAATAATTAATATTATCTTTCGCCATAGCTTGTTATTGCATAATATATTTTTGTGAATAGTGTTATTATTTAAAAAAAACATAAATATGTTCTAGTCTATGTTTTTATTAATAAATAATAAAGGATTTTTTCTACGTGTATAATTTTATAACAAATAAATAAGATACGTATTAAATGAGAGCTGCGATATATAGTTTTTATTAAAAAAAATGAACATGATTGGAATAATCAAAGAAAACTTAATCACTGAAAAATTAAAAGGATGGACAAATCCTAAATGAATAAACTATACGTCGAAACGGAATTACAAACAAATCGGATTATCGAAGTTTGTATATTATTATTACTGAAACAGAGCAGGTTTCCCAGATTAACATAATTTGCTTCGATGCATTTGAATAATGAGAACGTGTTCACCCAGTCCCCTACGCAGGCTCTACGTATCTATAACTAGCATCTGTCAACAAATCTACGAAGTTTACTCGAATGTAAAACATCGCTAACACAAATGGAACTATTAGCGGATGAAAGGGTTATACTTACGCATTTATATCCAATATGTAAGTCTGCTCAATTATACAATGAATACCAATATTGAACATAATAAAAAAACCGAATACGAAATAAATTTATTTTATGAAAATAAAAAATAACATAGTACTTAAACAAATAATTAAATCCAATGACTGAGCTTCTAAAGTAAAGGATCGTTCAGACTATACTACGCTATACTATTATGCTATATATTACAGCATTAAAAGCTAACTAATACTACGAATACTATATAGTATTGCGTTCACATTACGCGATATAATCGTAGAACATATGATATAATATGGAAAGCTCAATTGACCCCGATCTTTGAAAGTGTGCACTCAATGGATTTGGTACTGGACAGTCTTGAAAGTTCATTAAGCGATAATGAAAATGGGGATTTGACTCTAGGTTGTCACTGCTACACAATACAATAGAAAAATACCAGAGTCTGGATATCAAATCATATAAAGTTCAGAGGAGAATGTGGTGACTTTAAACTTTTTGAAGATTTTGATGACGAGGACTAATTTCAAAATGATTACAGGATGTCTAAGGACCATATCTATCAAATTCATTCTTTGATCAAGACCGGTCTGCTTGCGGGGCGGGAGGCAAATTATGCGGCGCGGGGTTTATACCGTATCGCTGAGATTCATAGAGTATAGCAAGCCAAGCAATAATATATGTAGAGTATAGATAAGTGTAAACATGTTCTAAATAAATGTATGGTGAGCGATGTTGTTATGCTATGAACTATATTTAACAAATATATTATTATCTAGTAAATATATAATTGAATAAATTAGGATAAAAAGATATATTTGTTTTTAGATAAATATCGTATTAATGAAACCATAGGCATTAATTTTAATTAACGTCGATGGTTGCGTGGATTCCCGCTCCGAGCGATTATTGACACCAATATTTATTTCTGCTTCCTTAATTTGTTCCTGTGGGTGTCCCCACCATGCCTTGGAGAACCCGTTAAGCGTTCGGTCCTAATTATTTTAATTTTATTTATTTTTTAATTATAAATATGTTTAACAAACGCACACTGTCTGTTCCTAAGGTAGGTAACTTAATACCTGTGTTTTAGTTAAGAGTTGACTGGTATGCAGTTTTTAAAAAATAAATATACATATGAATAAATACATAATACACCCAGACTCGGGGCGGGAATCGAACCCACAACCCTGGAGCAGAAAACGGGGCCACTACCAACTGCGCCACGGGCCAGTCATATGAACTGAACTGACAATGAAATGGCATCATGAACTCCTGACTATTGTTACTTTTCGTAGGAAAAATATGTGCTAACCTACAGTACAGCAGCGTGGCAGATTAAGCTCGAACCTTTTCTATGTGAAGAAGAGGCATTTGCTCAACGGTGGGACATCTCAAAAATTCTTAAAGTGTATTAAATATTTTTATTAATTTAACTTAATTATTGATAGATTTCATCCAAAAAAATTGAGATTGTCAATTTTTATCCTATTTTTAAACACAATACTGTTCTAAAACATTTTTGAGTATATAATGTATACAGTATACACGAAATAAATATTACGAGTATTAAATCGTAAAAAGTTTTTCTAAGAATGTATTTCTTTTATGAAAACCACCTCTCTTGAATATCTTGGTAATTTATCGTAATAATTCCGATAAATCGTGGTGCAATGTGAAGCGATGGCATCGCAGCGGGAAGGGGTTATAGTGATGTTGTGGCGTCTCATATTGCCAGGGAGATTTACGAGTGTGGACGGTCAGCGGCCACAGTTCCTTTTCGGAACGTCGACCTCTCTCCGGTGTTATCTATAAACTTGAAATTTTTTTATAAATATATTTATTAAATTCCACGTACTGATAACAATCATATCTTAATTTTAGTAAATTTAAATTGATAAATATTTTATTTAACACAAATAAAAACAAGTAACTCGTATTAATGTAATCATATAAAATGACTTGCATATCGTATTAGAAGTAAGATACTTTAGATAAACGCATAAGCATTAAATAATGCAAGTTTTACCAGAGCTTTGCTATTAAATATAATTTTTTTCCTGAAATACTGTTATTGTATATTCTGTATAAACGTATTAACTTGTTGGAGCGGAACAAAAATTAGGATCAAAATTTCAAACTATGCTACTTCCTAGCAACGTGCCACAGTATTCGTTTGGCAAGTTCTACGAATGTATAATTCTAACTAAAATCCGATCAGAATTCGATGTAAACAAGTTTGTGAGTTTGCAAAGCATATTCTGGTAATAAACATAAAATCTATAATGTGCTGAATAACTTTATCGATATCGTTTGAAACTTCGCTTTTAAAACAGAAAATACTGTATTAAAAAGAAATTAATTAAAACTTTTTTCTGATCTTTTTAAAGTTAATAAATTATTATTAAATTTTAAGAGTTAGGTATAACAGTGACCAACATATACGATAGACTTATATATATTATTATAGCATATTATTATAGTTGTCGCATCGCATCGTATCAGCCTATCGCAGTCCACTGCTGAACATAGGCCTCCCCAAGCTCGCGCCAAATATCCCGGTTTTCCGCAATCGTCATCCAGCCTCCGCCAGCGACCTTGCGTAAGTCGTCGGTCCAGCGGGCTGGAGGACGCCCAACACTGCATTTGCCGATACGTGGTTGCCACTCCAGGACATGTCTGCTTCAGCGACCATCGGTCTTGCGACACAAGTGACCAGCCTACTGTCAATTCAACTTGCTGATTCTACGAGCTATGTTACTTTGGTCCTCTCGCGAATAGTCTCATTTCTGATTTTATCTATTTTTTTATTTTTATTATTTTAGTTGGATAGGCAAACTGGCAGACGTGCCACCTGATGGTAAGTGGTCGACGTCGCCCATGAACATAAACTAGTTTACCTGGAACTAGCCCAGCCAACTCATTTATGTGTTGCCTATCCTGAGACATATGATGTTAAGTCTCGGTGCCAGTAATTACACTGCCTGTCTTGCCCTTCCTTCCGAAACACAGCAAAGCTCTTTCACGGAAGAAACAAGCAAGATGATGGTACCCATGCAGCCGGGAGCGCGGCACAGCGCATCCCTCCCACCGGTAAAGAGTGAGAGAGACTTCAACCATAGCCCGTTCTATAGCACTTTGAGTGATTTTAAATTTGTGTATTAATCCCGTCGTCAGTGTCCACGTCTCGGCACCATATGTTAACACAGGTAGGACGCACTGCTCGAAGACTTTTGTCTTTAGGCATTGCGGAATCTTTGAATCGAAGACTCGACGAATCCTACCAAATGCCGCCCAGCCCAAGTGAATATTCCTATCGCCTTCTTTCTCGAAGTTGTTTCAGCCAAGTTGGATTGTGTGGCATAGATACACATAATCCTGTACAACTTCGAGAAGGGTGCCATCGACAGATATCGGTCTCGGCATGACATGTTTATTGAACATAACTTTCGTCTTGTCCAAATTCATACCTAGACCGACCAGTCGGTAGGATTCATTCAGGTTGCCCAGCATCCGGCCTAGCTCCTCCAATGTCTCCAATGTCTCCGCAAAGATGAAGATATCTTCGGCGAAACGAAGGTGTGAGATGTATTCGCTATTGACATTTATTCCTTGTCTACTCCAGTCCAAAATCTTGGAAAAGTTGGTAAACAGGTTCGGGAACATTACATCTCCTTGTGTTATCCCGCGACGAAGTGTATAGGTCTTATATTTGGACGGTCATTATCGCTGCGTCATATATACACCTCAGTACCTCGATATATCGCCAGTCGATATGACATCTCTGCAAAGAATCCAGGACAGCCCAGGTCTCGATCGAGTCAAAGGCTTTTTCGTAGTCCACAAATGCTACACACAGCGGCTGATTATAGTTTTCAGTCTTCTGTATAATCTGCTGAACAGTATGGTTGTGGTCTACGGTGCTATAGCCATTTCCAAACCCAGCCTGCTCAGGTGGTTAGAATTCGTTGAGCCTTGCGGCGAGACGATCCGTAATGACCCTAGAAAAGAGCTTATAGACGTGACACAGAAGTAAGATTAATTAATTAATTCTTCAAGAGAGATTTATCACCTATCTTGGAGAACAACACAACCACACTCCTTTACCACGCCTCTGGCGTAGTACCTCGCTGGAGGACGACATTAAAGAGCTCCGCTAAAGATTTTAGGACAGGTCATCCCGTGGCCTTAAGGAGCTCAGTTGGAATTTCGTCATCCCCCGAAGCCATCCCGTCTTTAAGCTGTCCAAGCGCCGCACTAATCTCACTAACATCAATATCCGGGATATCATCCGAAAAAGGGGCCAATAATGATTGCTTGTGTGCGCTCGACGAGACCAACAGTCCATAAAATTTCTCGTTCTCTTCTCGAATCTGAGAGCAAGCTATTCTGCCATCCACTGTTTTAAGCTTCGCAAGAAGGCTTCTTCCCAATGGTATCTGGAAATATATAAAGCAGTGGAGATCTCTGCGCACAAGTTTCCTTACTTTCTTGGAAAAAGCCTTCTGTTCTGGTGAAGCAGAAGCTTGAGCAGAAGGCATCTTGCGCATCCACCTCATTAGATCCAAGTTTTCGGAAGAAAGTTTTGACTGCTTAATCGATTTCGTCGCAGAAAGTGCCTAGAACCCAGTGTACACACCGTCTTCACCACGTTGTCGATAATCTCGTCCACGTTGCTAGTGGTTTCTAGCGATGAAATCGATTTTGCAGTTCCAGTTGGAATTGCTAGGAGCCACATAGTACTTGGAGTGGCGTAGGTCGGAGGGTAGATCTTATCAAGCGAGTGCGCTCTTTTTAAGGCATATATTATGAGTGCCTCGCAGCGGTTGGTGATCACTGCCGGTGTTAAATCTGTTTATCACTGAGACATCTCTGACTATATGTCTCTTACTTACTGACTATATGTCCCACCATGATGAAATAAATTTATCTCTTTCCTTTTCAGTATTAGGACTCTGCCACGTGCACCTCCTTTGGGGCTTCTTGAAAAAGGAGTTCATCAAAAAGAGCCCCTTCGACTCGAGAAAGCTGACTAGCATCTGCCCCCTGTGATTTCTACGCCCCAATGCACGCGATCCGATTTTAAGTTCACCGCTTCTCTCATTTTAGAAGGCATTATAAATTTCTGTAGACTAATTTTAAGCCTGCTGGAAGTACGTCAACAATAATATTTTTTTATACTTTTTTTTTCAGATGAAATTTATCAAAAAGTTAACCAATTAAGGGTTACGAAATATAATCAAATGATCTGTCCAGCGGGAATTGTTCGAAATTAATTTCAAAGTTGTATTTTTTTATTTCAAAAGTTAAATAAAAAAAAAAATAAAAAAATTAAAAGAATCTTCGTAATATAACTAAAATCATTTGTTTAATATACGATGAAATAAAAAGGTCGTGCGGTGACCGGCAAAGAAGAATATTCTCGACCTCTTTCTTGCCGAGGTGTCGTAAGAGGCGACTAAGGCCATTCTGGTGCGAGCAACTGTACACTAAACAGGATGATCATCACCGGCAGCAGCACACACTGCTTTTGCCAAGACACCTCTCAAGCGTGGCAAGTATTGGCAAATCCTCTAGAGATGATGGCGGAGGCCTACGTTCAGCAGCGGACCTCCAACGGCTGATGCGTTGGTCGATTTTTCCATTGTACCTTCAAACATTCAGTAGGCTGAATCAATCAAAGATAAATTATTAACTAAAAAAAAACTTTTATATATAAAATACGTCTGCGTCTATTATTATTTGACAACTTTGTGATAAGGACATTTAAACAATCAACCCGCAATCTAAGAGCACTCTGAATCGCTGATAAATTGAATTGAATTGAATTTTATTACATGTTTTATATAATTAAATTTAGTTTCAATTTAAAGTTAACACATTGATATCTTCAATTAAAGACTAGAAATCTTAAAAGACTTTTACTCTGATATTTTTTTTAATACTAAATAGGAATAATGCAGTTATTGCATTAGAATAAAGCATAAGCTTATTCGAATTCTATTTGAATATTGCAGACAAATATCGATCTTCAAATAAAAGTTTGATTGCGAAAGTTGTTTATAGTGCGCAGACGGCCAGGCGGCTTCTATCAACGGGATCTTCCAACTCCTAGCTCCAAGTTGACATCTGATTTGATTAGATCTATAACGTTGGCAAGTATTTTTGGATGTTTAATTTTTTACGACAATTTTTGTCTAAATTATATTTCACTTTTAATACGTATTAAAAAACGATACAATTGCACTATATCAATGCATTAGAAATGATATTTAATGCAAAGTGAAGAAAAAAAAATCGTCTTAACTTAATCTTATTAATATGAAAAAGAAAGAAGAAACAAATTGTAAATAGGATAATATTACGTTGTTTTGGTTTCGATAAATGCTAATCCAATTCGTATCGTAGGTATACATTGTCATGGGCATATACATATTTTCAAATTGAAAACATTTACTTCATATAAAATATTTTTTTAAACAAGTGTAAGACAACAATTAGGAAGCTAACAACATTTCTTATAATGTCAAAACAACATTTTTTTTTCATCACTTCGAATATCTAAAATAATGATGTCATCTTCTTTGATAAAATGTTTTTCTTTAAATTGTGAAGTAGGAATCTTAACTCTATAATTTAATTTAGTATTATAATGTATATAAACATAAATATATTTTGTTTCTACAAAAATAATATAACTATTTATTATTTGATCGAATAAAGCATCTTATTAATTATTTTATAGTTTTTAAATTAATATGGTAATTTTTAGTACTAAAATTATTTAAAACATGATATTTACCATGTTATGAGACTGAACGTCTCGTGAACAAGACATTAGATAATGTCGAAATATCGAGCTCCGCAAAATAAAAATAAAAAACATGGTAAATATCTCGTTTTAAATAATTTTATAGTTTGTTATGTAACTCCCATATACTTAATATTCGGATTAACGAAAAATTAAAAAGTTTTTTTCAGTAACAGGTCTTTTTAAAACGCCGACAAGGTTTATTATCAAGCAACTGTATGATCTTTCTCATTAGTATTAGGTCAAGTATATAATATATTACCTAATTAAAAATATATTTAAATAGCAACAAATTCTACAATGTTTAGTCCTATAACATAGAGTTATGTGATGATAGACATTAGATAGGTCACATAGAAATCTGTGCAGAAATCGAGAATTACGTGTTCCGAGCGAGGTGACCGGTTTTATCTTGTTTACGGGGACGCCCGGCGACACCGCGTCTCCGGCTGCAATGAGGTGCCTGTCACAGATATATTGTGCTTTCCTCAATCGTTTCGGTTTTACACGTAAAATGCACCATTCTTTACCAGTTATTGTATGTTTTAAACATCTTAATATATAAAAATACGGAACTTAAGTGGCAGCAGATATAGCAATTAATTAAAAAAATCAAAAAACCCGACTTCGTAAAATACTCTTATTATAAACTAAAAAGAATAAAACAATTTACTAGCTTTCATTTGATACCCATATTGCTACAGTAAGAAAAAAATTCAACCCCCCCCCCCCTGCCATTTGCGGGCGCCATTTTTATATAGCCTATGTCACTACTACAATTTAGACAAATCCAACGACACCTCATATGTCAAAAACCGTCCAGCCGTTTGGGCTGTAGGGCGTGCCAAAGAAATGGACATACATACATACACTCGAAAAACATAACCATCCTTCTGTCGCAGTCGGGTAAAAATTCAATTATTACCATTAGGTTTCGAGTTTGTTAATAAAAATACGATATATCTAATATACAAATATATGTTATATGTACTCTACAAGATATTTTACTGTTAAAGTTTTTCTTTTGTTTCAATACAAGGCTGTTTTTATGTTTTTCATTTTATAGAAAAACTAAATAAAAAACACTATTGATTTTTTCCGGTCATATAATATAGACATCATTTTCTTATCATTTCATTAAAAATATAATAGTTATATTTTAAAAGAAAAATAAAAATAGCTAGTTTAGTTTTAATTTTTTTTTTCTCAGTGCAGTTCATAAACGTTTGAGCCGTAAAAATATACACACAACAGACTATAAGACAAAGTTACTTTACGGTGCATAATATTATTACGGATTTGAACCGAATAGAACGGAGTATTTCATAATAATATTTATCATTAACAACAAATATAATTAGCTGTAAGCGAGGAAAACCTTACGAAATGAATAAATAAACAACCTTTTGTTTAATAGTAATTGCTGTGGCGGTCACATTACCGTAATGTTTATTTGCGACATGAAGCTTATCTAGTCTTCTCAAACGGCAGAAAATTGGTGGTTGCAAGGTAGTTAACCCTTGCGGGGCTGCGGTATGGGAGGGGTGGACCGCGGCAACCGTAAGCCCCGCAACAGATAAAACAGTGATAGAACATGCACCGCACCGTTGCTATGAATAATTCATTAGTTTCAGTTGCTACTTTTGTTGGTATCGGTAGCTTTTCAGCGCTTCGCACCACCAAAAATGTGCGTCGGGCCCCATTATTATCGGATCATGGCGTATTCTTTTACCCATCCCGTTAATTTTATGCTGTTCGGAATTTATTTACTTCTATTATATATTTTGCTGGCATCGTATAGAGTATATATTTCCAAAGTCTATTTCTGTTATCTTATCGTTATCGCTAATAAAAGAACAAGTTTTTTTTTTGTATGGGAAGTTCTCTTCCTTACAATTAAGTATCATTTAATTTTATTACTTTGTTTTTTTTTCATCAGAACTTGAATAAACCAAATTAATTAAATATTCTGTAGCTAACAATAACGTAAATTTTGTCTAACAGTAAGATATAATATATTGTCTAGTTATTGCCATTGCATTTTAAGTAGGGATTTTTTCGAGCGTGTGATATACTTTCAAATCCATTTTTTGGAAAATATTTTATTATATTAAGATTATTAAGTCGTAAAAACAAAAATCTATACAAATAATAAATTTGTTAAAACCTCCGTTTTATTAATACACTATATATCATCAAGAATAAATTTCAATAGCGCGTATTTTTTTGTATCAGCGCCATCTCTTATCGTGTTTTTCTCTGATCACGTATCACGTAAAAAGTACAAAACCAATGTTAATAACTTTAATACATAAAAATTAGAAATAATTCACAGTATAATTTAGTTTTTGTTTCATTGTAATTAAATTTAAAAATAAATATTTAAGAAAATAGAAATAGGTACCTACGCCGCCAACGCCATCTGGTCTAAGGAATCTTTAAAACTCACAAAACTTATATTTGAGTTATTATTTTGTTAAACTTAAAAGTTTACTAAATATGTCGGATAGGAATAGAAATCGTTTTAATATTTTAGATAAACATCATTTTCAATTAATATACTATTATGTTAAATATTAATTATGTTAAATGTCACTAAATATAAAAACGATATTCTACAATTATACGATAGATGGCGCAGAATACGTAATATAAATTTTTGAATCGCGCTGACCAAAACTTCGGCCAAAAGAATGACACTCGCCCGTATTTAAAAATCTGTTTTTCTTTTTTGTATATAATTAAATACTTTAGGGTACTACGGTCTTGATTGTTTGTTCGTTGTTAAAATTTAAAATATTTGGTCGTTATTTGTTTGTTGATTGTACAAAGTTGGATGGTTATAGCTATTTAAGTTGTAATCTATATATATATATATATATATATATATATATAAAGACGTGTTAGTTACACCGTTTATAACTCGAGAACGAGTGGAACGATTTTTATGATTTTTGTGTTTTTGGATTTGTCTTCGTCGGGAATAATACTTATTAAAATATGGTATTCATCAATGAGAAAATAATTAATAAAAAAAAACAGTTCAAATGTTTCATCCGTACTATCTATATACATATATATGTATGTATGTATGTATGTATGTATGTATGTATATAGATATAATAAATCTGTCACTCAATCCGTCTATTATAAAATATTTTCCAGTATCGACGCAGGTGTAGGTGATAAAAAATATAAATGTATAATTTTTAAATTTTAGTTAATACCCGTGCGAAGCCGGGGCGGGCCGCTAGTAATTAAATATGTCAGAAAGAAAAAGAACGATAAGATGCTGAATCAACTAAGATCTATTTTACCATGTTTTACAAACCAAACACGATTTTTATGTTTATATATTTCTAGGAAATATGATTAAAAATAAATTATAATGGGGATTGCGACAACCGTTCTGGTATAGTGGTGCGAGTAGTCGCCTCAACGCCGGCGGTCACGGGTTCGATTCCCAATTGGGGCAGATATTTGTTTTTGTGCAAATATTTGTTTCCGGTCTTGGTGTATGTCCTTGTGGGTTTCCCCACCGTGCCTCCGAAAGCACATAAAGCCGTCAGTCCCGGTTGTCATCTTAGACACATAATAGCGGTCGTCACTGATAATAGGGAAATTATCCGCCAAGCCACAGCGGAGCTACGTAGTGAATTAAGCTCCAATCTCTCTCCTTTATGGAGAAGAGACTGATTCAGTACAGTTCAGTTCGGGAATTATGGCGACGTTAATCGTAACAGGAATAATTTACCTATATTTCTTTTAGGTTTGTCAGATTTATTTTGGTTTTGCCAAAACCCTAATTATTATTTAATTCTAAAGAATAGCGGGTAGTAATAATTTTTAGCAGGAATAATTTTTTTTAAACTTCATTATTTTATATCCGAAATTTCATTTTCTGTATTATCTTTTTTTTTTTCTTTATTAAAGCTCTTATTACCATTAGAATAGCAATTTGATACTTATCAGCATAAGGAAAGGAAATTAATACAACAAAATAGTTACTATACTTGAAGTAGAGTATTATTTTATCAGTGGCAGTATAAGTTTTTATGTAAGGTTTTTTGTAAGAAACTTCTTGTATTGAGTATATTGTAAAACTTTATGATGGAATTATTTAAAATCATCTGGAGTTTTATTAAATTTTCTCGCACTGTCCTAATGAAAGACCTCTAAATATCCTACTGCTGGTCATAAGCGTCGATTTTTCAGGAAAAAAGCTTAATCCACCACGCTGCTTTAATACAGTTTGGCAAAAACACACCATTTTATGTCAATATTGTTTGTAAAATATTAAATAAATTCCTATGTATAAGTAAAGGGTAATATTTATTCTAAACAACTATAATTATATTATTACTTTACATTATGTGTTCTAGCAATAAAAAAAAGTGTTATAAATATTCGAAACAATATTAGGAGAGTTATTGTGCATAAAAACTCACATGCTATGTAAAATTTATTAGTAAACAAAATAAAAATTAATAGTGACTGACTGTAATCCACATTGAAACATTAAATAAATAAACAGGTTTTACATACACACACGGTCGTCTGTTCCTAAAGTAGGTAACTTCATGCTATGTTTTAGGTAACTACAAAATACACAGACAATACAAAATACAAAGATATGTCTAACCTAACCTAATCCTGAAACAGAAAGCAGGGTCACTGCCATCTGCGCCAACGGGACATTCTTTTAATTATTTACTGTAATTAAGAATTAAGAACCGAATTACCGAATTAATTATTAATTTACCGAATTTAAGTTTGTTGTTAATTATATTCTTATAAAATTTCTTATCTATATATAAAAGTAAAAATTGTATCTATATATATTAAAGCATCAACTTTTCATTCACTGATTAATTACGAAATCTCAAAAACTAGTTGCTCTGTAAAGTTTAAACTTGGCACGGAGATAGATTATGATTGGGAGACTTCAGGCAAGAGAGGATTTAAGGAAACTCCCTCCGTAAAGGGCTAATGGGGGTCACAGTTTTTATCGAATTTTGTTATATTTTGACTTAAGAGTATCAAAATTGATATTTAGAATGTTGATAATAATGAATACCGACCTGTTTCAGCATTTTTGGAATTACATGATATGGGGGGAGTCAAAATGTGTATAAAAGTTTTATACAAACTTTTATTAAAAAAATATTCACTTTTAAAATTTTTATAAATGGGATTTGGTTATTAGGCTTCTATTAAAGGGAAGCTTGAGGAAAATTAAAGTTGTTATGAGATGATTACCAAATTATCGGTACTTGTACTGCAAGCTTGCTCGGGTGTAACCACGTAGCACAGGTAGTATTTTTATTTGAGTTGTTAGAAGTACATCCAAGGCTCATGTTGCCCGTGCCTTTTTCAAAACATCATGTATTATATTATAAAATTATCCTAAGGCGATTTATATTCATTGGACTACAGATCGATAGTCTTAAGTATTGCTCAGTGAAGACTGGGACGTGGTGCGACGATGACAGTATTTTTATCTCTTTCAGTTTTTTCTTCGTCTTTTATTTTCCCTTTATACATATACCATATCTATTACATAATATACTTATTATATACATACACTTTTAGCATTTTCTATCGTCATAGTCTGTCTAAATCTGGATCCTACGTCACTCCGCAGCATCTTGAGCACAGCCCTCGCAACCAAAATGTCGCTTTTGTGTATGGATGGTTTTTAGGCTGTGCTCTAAGCGGTCTTCGTCGAGGCATCTACTGCTTGACTGATGAACCTACCAATTGCACCGTCTCTCTCGTCAGCGTAATAGACACAAGTGTTAGTGTGTCTGGTTACCCCTACTACCACGTGATAATCAGAACTTTTTTCTCTTCCTGCGTGTAGACCAAGTATATGGATCCAAGCTTGATTTTCGGTATTTGCGCTCCAGTGTACCTGTGTTTATATACTTTACTAATTTGAAGTTAATTATATACATGTATAGATCTTTTTATCGAACATAAATATCAAGCTATATTTTCAGGGCTCGGTACCTAAATGATGTCATCAAAACCCTATTACTAGGACTCCGTAAGTAAGACTTTCATTCGTTTGTCTGTCAGTCAGTGTGTTCTTTTTATAGAATGTTTGGTACAGTATAGCATGTAGTATATAGATAGAATTTTGAAAATATATTTTATTAAATATTATAATAGTAATAACCTTTTCCTCCGGGGGTCGGGCTTGTACTTGACCGGTTTTTTAATTAAATATATTATTATTACATCAATTATTAGATTATATAAAGTATAATATGCATCAACACATATCGCACGCTTATTAATAAACCGAAATAAGTCAAAATTTGTTGATTTCTACTTTTACTAATTAAATGAACTAACTCAGGCCAAAGAATAGGCACAATCTGGCCGCCACGAAATATTGCAAAATGACCGATTTAATGGATCACAGAGACGACAGAACAAGGTAGTGGCTCAAAACTTTGACAGTGATTTCCCACAAAAGTGTTTTTTTGACATATTTCGGTTTATTAATAAGCGTGCGAGATATAATTCTACTATACGTGTGTATGTCATTAAGTTCTTAATGAAAGGTAGGACCGGTTTTGCATGAAACTCTCTGTTTTTTTTTTTTAAGTTATTCGCTGATGGCTAAGATTTATATTTGGATTCAGTAGATTCTCGCAATTGGGTTTAAATTTTTTTTTTTCGGACATAACAAAACATAAATATTTTATGCATTCATTTTGATGTTTACAACAACATATTAAACCATATTTAAAGTTAGAAGAAAAATAGAATATGGGAAGTTGGTAAACTAAATGTCGAACGATTGCGAGTTGTATGTGTTATTTATTTTGCTCTCGCAAGACATAATAGCATGTCGAGGAAGCTAACACTTTAGAATCGAGATCCGTTACAGTCGGGCCACTGCCACCCCTACGGATTCGCTCATAATTTACGATCATCCCGAAAAATCCCTGGATTATTTTTATCCGATAACAATAAAGGTGCCGCTGAGGGTTACCTTTATTATCACTCAGCAATAGACGACTTTTTTTACAACTTAACACATGTTATGATGGGTAAAAATGTTAACAGAATTATTTTTATTGTTTTTTATTGTAAATTATAATATTTTCCGTTATATATATATATATATATATATATATATATATATATATATATATACATACTAGTACACTATGAACACAAGCATGGATTCAAATAATTTAAGCGTCTTCGAATATAAAAGTTTTGTGGTAAAGATAATAATTTAACGAATTAATCAATATTAATTTGATTGGTTTTTAAATATTCAAAATGAGATTGAGCGATATATTCGTTTGAGCAAGGTAGCCGGATTAGAGGAGGCTGAAAGTGATCCGTTATAATTTCGAGAGTGGACAGTAACGGCTGGTACGCACAGATTAGCCCCTTCGATAAACAAAAGCATTAGTATGCGAGGACGCGCTGACCGGCGCCGATCAGGCCGCCCGTGTTCGGATTAATTTGCCTCCTGAAATTATGGCCGCCTCTATGTGAAGCGTAACGAGAAGACTCACAAAACCCTATTACGTCGCTTTCACTCTTGTGATTTTAATAAATTGTTCTTGTGTTAATAAAACATAATAAGTAGGTTTAACAAAGTATTTCGAGCTGATTTTATTATTATATCTTCTTGAATACAAACTGTATAGATATTTTATTTGGTTTGCGGATTTTTCGGTAAATTCAATAAAGGCTTATCCATCTTATGTATTATCAAATAAGACCTCTCCTTTTCGTAACGCAAACTTTTATAGTGAATTTGATTGATATCATATTATTTTGTCTATTAGATCACTTTTCATGTTGATATTCCTAATTTAATATCTGTGTATGGTAAAAGTTTGTACCGTGCCGTACAATTTTATTACGTGTACCTATGGTGCCTATTTATTATATTTTCTTAAATTATATCTTAATCATAGTTCTATATACATATATATGGGATATTTGGCGCGAGCTTAGGGAGGCCTATGTCCAGCAGTGGACTGCGATAGGCAGTATATATAGGTATATATGAATTTGAACTTATCTGATGGGAAAAATATATGACTAAAATTTTATGATATAGAATAAAGATCATTAATCTAATAGATAAAGAGTTTACTTGTTGTTTATTTGAATACGCTAATCTTAGAAGTTAAGTTCAATATAATTTTATAGTAAATAGTCTTTTTAATGAGAAAGGTCATTGGCTAAAAAGCGTCGAACTAAACCACATATAACTGTAGAACGAAAAAGAGTATCGAAATTTATGGCGGCTTAAATCGTTATCATAGTTTTTATTTAACCGTCGCATTAGCCACCATTTGTGTTTACACACAAAATTAATAAACACAAACATGCAACAGCTTATTCCACTAATTTTATTTACTCGTCCTGTTATATCCGGTCGCGACGGAAACGTGAACACGCCTCCATCGTTCGCTAAGTAATGAGCTCACAATTTATATTACTCCTTTCGAAAAAAAAAAAAAACACTCAAATGTTTTAATTTTTATGCCATTTTTATCGTCCGGAAAACTAATTTTGATTATATAACAATGATAAACAGATGTATGTCCTACTGGGCAAATTTTTTTTTACTTTTTGTTAGAGCTTAATCCGCCAGTCAATTGTATTCGTTCAATTTTAAACATATTTAGATATTAACTCATACTAAAGTTATATTCTAATAAAACATGGCAAAAAGATAAGGTCAATGTAATTTTAATATAAGATTTTTGACGTCACGCACCGAATTAAAAGATCAACAAATCAAATGCTAATTTCGTTAAAAAATTTGTAGGCGGGAAGCTATGCGTGGCATAATGTGTTCTTTACATCAAAAACACATTTAAAAGAAGTTAGATTGGCTTACGAGAGTTGGCGGGTAGCCATACGTAGTTGGAGCCTTTTCGGCGCCCCAAAGCCAGCCCTAATCTTTGAAGAACTGCCGCAGATTGTTTGCAAGCATTTTGGTCCATCAAAGTATGATGGATGGAAACTTTCTCAACTTAAATTTTGATTACGGTATCAAAACAAATCTCTCGAAATCGGATTGTATCAAATTTCTTTGTAATCTTCAGTAATGAAAATCTTTGAGTTGAATACTAACATATTAGATTTATTTTTATAAAGACAATTAAAAGAACACTTCTTTAAAACAAGCTTTATTTATTTTCTACTCTGTAATATCATCACGTGTAGCCACGCAAGTATTCAATATGTTGATATCTTATATAATGTACGTCTTAAACAATCAATACACTTTGTTATTAAAAACACATTCCATGGCTTTGGCTTAATTATATTTACAACAATATTATCTATGCAGCTTTTTCTTATAAAGTAGCAATTTGGCAACATGTTAATTTAAACATTTACATATTATATATAAGTATCTTATAAAAATGTTAATTGACAGAAGAAACCTGGGTTTGGTGATAGGTACGAAACTCATATAAAATCGAGCACAAAGTCTAGTATCATTATTTAGAAACCAAACATTTTAATTATTACATGTACTCGTATGTGTAATTCCAGACATGAGGATTTTATTGGTAAATTATTGTTTTCCGTGTTCGCTTCTATTTGGGTAATAACTTTACTTAGAACAAAGTCTTCATGTGCCACCAGCATATTTACTATTCATACATCATGAATTTCACAATAATTATTATTAATAACATATCATAAATATTATTACATATTGATTCTTTAAATAAATTGTGCTAAAAACAAAGAGTCGAATGACCATTTGAAGTAAGTTCATAGAGATATATCAGACAAGGGTTTTTATGGTATTCTTCTATAATATTTCACATTAGGCAAACAATTACATTAAGACATTTTTTAAATAAATTTCAAATATTTCTCTACAACTATAAATAAACGGAAGTTTACAAAGTCAAAAACATTTTATTTCTCAGGTCAAGCAATAAAAACATCAATTATTTACCACGAAATTACAAACCATCTGCTTATTATAATTATTATAATAAGTAAGTTTTAGGCTATTTTATTTTAAAGTATTTTTTATTTTTCATTGTGCTTTGTTTAATTTTGCCATGTACAAATATATAACGGAAAATTGTGAATTAACTTAAAATTTTTAAAATTAATTTATCACAGCGAACATGAAGCATGAATAAGCAATACAGATTTTGTACCATTTAAAATTAATAAATATTTTATTCAGTCTTAATCTATTAATAAAATAATTGTTATGACAACAGTGCACTTTATTTTTATTATTACATGTGCGACGATTAGGAATTATGTATGTTCACGCTTCAGCAGATACATTTAAGTTAAAGAACAAAGAATATTCAATTTCTATATTTTTGTGTCTATAATTTTTTTTCTGAAAAACAAACTCATTAATTGTCTAAAACTATATGTTTATTATTTTTTTTTTTTTTTTTTTGTAAATCTGCTTAACCGTGAGTTATCGATTAAGGAACTGTTACATTTAGTATAATAATGAATATAGATAGTATATAATAATTAACAACAACTTTTATACATAATATATATATATATAAATATCGTCTGTTCCATGTTTAATCTCATCTATGAGATATAAACCATGTTCCTAATTTATTAAAACTACATTACCTGTTTTCGAGATTAATTCTGAAATTATATAAATAATATTTTTCTTCAATCACTTGTTCATAGTGACTATTAATTTATCAAGTCTTCCGCTTTAAACTCTGTATAGAGTAAATGGTAATACGATACTAAGCTATCATTATAATATTTCCTAAAATATAAGAACTCCTTGTTACAGGGTTATAGCTAAGCAGATATGAGAGTGTGTGCAAAATTATAGTGCCCTAAATAAAAAACCTACGTTTCTAACATTGTCGACAAGTGCATATAAATGTACAATTGTAAAAGTTAAGTTGCTCTCAAAAATCATCAATATTATTACAGCGCTAAATATACGATTTCATATTTTATTACGGACAGTAGGTATATTTTTTTTATGGCTGCAATTAAAATAATTGTATAAAAATTCGAGATGCGTACATTACAACTAAAATTAATGGATTACTTCTTCTCCAATCTGCATCATCTGGAATAAAGATTTATTTTTGATGAGAACATTATCTAACCATAACTTTGCAAAGCTAACTACAAATTAGACTATTTACTCGGAACCGTTTCGAGTATTTCATGTAGATAAAATACTCGAATTATTTTAATCATATTCATAGTAGATACTCATTATATCTAGATCGACATTAAGTTTATTTTTGATATCAAAAGTATATTTTTTTAAATATTTATATTAAGGTTAAAGCTTTATAAAATTGTATTTTGAAGTTACTTTAATTACGTTACCATATTATACGACCATGTTAAGCTTAATGAAAGTATTTACCTGTAACCTGTGATGCACCACCCACCCAGTTAAGATGCGTCTTCCCACCACCCTCGTCAGACTTTTGCTTCCCCTTATCGATCTCGTTCAAGTTCGATTGATACTTCGTTCCTGGAGAAACATGTGATTGAACATGACTTCATTTTATTTGTAATAGCTTCAAATATACTTATTTGTATTTCATTTTCATAAATATATTTAAATATGTCTATTTTTAAATATAATGTTTTAAGACGTAATTATAATCATAATACCTATTATACATATATAAAAAAGTAATATTACTTAAATCTAACACGTCAAATATTGTCAAAACATTTAAGTACAAGAAATAATATTCGATCGAAACGAACATGAGTAGATATAAGATTCATTAGGCTAAGGAAAGATTCAATATAGCAAGGGATCGAACGCTTGGCCGGACGATATTGAAAAGTTGCGCAATATTGTCGAGTGGCTGGCCTAGCCGTAAATTCGTAATGGAAGCAAAAAATAAAACAGAACAGCGGTCGATGTCCTATCCGCGCCGCGTCGCAGCCCGTGCAAAAACAACCCGCCGCAAAACTTACAATCGTTGTCGTCTAAATGGATTTTTCAAGTTCATGTGCATATAAAATCATTATGAGTCTTTGAAATCTGTTAAAACAGCTAATGTGCTTGACGTGTTTTAATACGAGAATGAACAAACGTATAAAAGTACGTAATAGTATCCAAGTATGTTTTGTCTAATAAATACATCCATATTTATTACTTACAACTAAACAGTATATTTACCATATAAACAATGTTATAACTTAAAATTTTATTAAATAATGCTAACTTTTTCTCATATAGGTATATGTTTTTATAATAAAAGTAATACGATTTTAAAGTTTTTAATAAGCGAACTTATGACGTTAAAAAGAAGGGTGTTTTGGGTTCGTAAAAGAGAAGGTACAAGTTGACACTTGGCTGTAATAGATTGTCCCGCAAGATGTTGTCGTTGTCCGGCGAGTGACAACATGTCCAGGAAAACGCCCAACTTCCCAATAACGGCGAAGTAATGGCGCGCACCAAACAACTTATGAGTCTCTGTTATTACTAGACCATAACACGGTTACAGCTATGTAACCTTTCCTTTCAATCACGAAGCATAATTGATGTTATTATAAGCAATCAAAACATTATATCGAATATTAATATAAATTAATAAAAAAATGTTTACATTATTTAATTCAACCGTCTCGAAACTTAAGTATAAAAGTGCAATCATACGTAATAGTGAGCTTGTATGTAACTTCTAAAAGTGTTTTGTTTATAAAACGATTTGTTTGTATTTTACGAGACCATAACATTCGAAGCCAGTTAACAGCTTCACAACAAGCAAAACGTCGTAATAGTTTATCGTCTGTAAACATATATAACGACCACTAATAATAACTGAAACAGCAGCAAACAATGAAAATAAACTGAACGATCTCGAGGGATACAACTCGTAAAGGTATTATTATCTCTTAATAAACGAAATCACTGGCATAAAAATCTTGTTTAAATGCATTTTATCGGGAACGATATCAGATAAAAATAAAAACATTTTACTCGTACTACGGAATTTATTGATGTTCTAATTTACATTCTGAAAATATACGATTTTTATTACAAACCCAATATTCTTGCTCTGAATAAATATCAGAGTTAATTTTATAACACATACTACTAGTGTGTAACGACTTAATCAGTTTACCTTTATCGGCGAATGGTGTATCATGACGTGGTGGTTTTGATGGAGGAGGAATCGTAATAGCTCTGGGATCTGGCGTTGTTGTTGGTGGCGAAGACGCTTAAAATAAAGCAGTATCAATTAGACAAAAATATATCTTCAAACATATGAAAAGAAATCAAATTATACTTACTATAGAGTCTTATAGTTCCATCTGATTCTCCCCGTGGGTTTTTAGCTACGCATTTGTATGTTCCATAGTCTTCAGTCACAATATGCCTTATTAGTAACTTCATATGAGTCTTGTAAGCAGGAACACCAACCAAGTTTTCCATATGGTACTTGGCACTTTGATGAATCATATGACCGTCGTCTCGTGTCCAATAATTTAAAGAAGTCGGATGAGCTTCAGTGAAACACTCTAACGTAACGTTGTAATACAGCGGAGCCCCGACGAGTTGGTGCGGTATCCAAAGCATAGGAGGAACTTAACGAAAAAAAAACTAATTAGTTACCAATATTGATTACTTAAATAATGTAAATTGCCACTATACTTACAGTCTACACTAACTTTGACTCTCTTTGATACTGTAGGCGGTACACCATTGCTAGCGATACATAAATAGGCTCCCATATCCAATCTTGAAATTCTCTCCATTTCTAATACTTCGCCCTCCCATTCAGAAACTAAAAGCATGTAGACACATATAATATGTATTTTAGACTTTATTAGTTAAGAATTTTGTAAAGATAATTATTTCGATTAATCTCGATGTCTGACCTGAGTGTCCTTTACTGATGGAAATTTTTGAATTGTCATCTCGTTTCCATTTGATGGTAGGCTTAGGAGAGCCATTAGCACGACACGTCAGAGTGACGTTGGCGCCCTCTCGGACGATAACGTCGCTCGAGCTCAAAGAGTCGTCAATCGATGGGGGTACTGTAAATATCAATAATTGTTATTTTGTGTAGTGCACTAATTAACTTTTTAAGAAAAAGCTTTTTAAAATTTTATAGACTATTCAACATGAATATGTATTTAAGTAATCAGGTATAGGTCACTTATGAATAGGATGTATTTTCTTACCAACGACGTGTAGGTAACCGAATTGAGTTTTAGCAGTAACGGTGTTTATTTGGCACATGTAACGTCCCCGGTCTTCTTCGCGTACGTCTGATATATGCAGGAACCAAGTGCGATGCTTGTCGTGTGTTACACTTACACGCGGATTACGTGTAATGACGTGGTTGTGCACTGTTAAGATGGCCGACTGCTCGAAATGCATCCACGCTACCTAAACAAAAATGAATTTAATACTAATAGTTTGTTAAATATCACTTATTACTTACTAAAAAAACTGATTCAGTTCGAATAAGTTATCTCTTCACTTTTCAAACATTTAATATATTAATAAATATTTCGTTGAAGCTTAATGCTTTTCAAAAATAAAAGTAAAAAATAGTTTGATTGCAAGTGTTTACATTGAACTGAATCATTTGAAGCTTTAATAAATAAGATCGTTTACTTATTGTGAACGAATATTAATTAAAATATTACAAGTTGTATTAAAAATAACGCATCAGTTTGTTTTATGTATATAAGATTTAAAAAAAAATAGTAGATAATATTAACTGCACATATCAAATAAACAATCAATTTCAAGTACTTAAAATAAATTTAACTCAAAAAAATAAGCTTTGTGTCATTGGGGTGCGAAGACGTTGAACATTGCTCATTCGATATCCAATCTACTCGTAGTCTGAATTTGACGAGTGACGTAACGGAAATTAAAGAATCGTTTCTTTTGACGCAAATGTTTACCAATAAAAATCGAACTTGATGATAGGTAATAATGACGATTGTCACATTTAAGTCATATTGGTTCAATATTACTATTATGAAAATTGCCCTTTTAGAATTTATACTATTATAACAATAAGAAAATTTTAGAGAGATAACCAATATAATGTGCTTTTTGTAGACTGTTATTTAATATATTATTACAAATTATGAGTTAAATTCTACCAAGCTTCGAACTTTCAGAACCGTTAGAAACGGTAAATATAAATCCTTTACCAATAGCAGCGAATCGATAGCAACAAATCCAACCGTAGAATAGAGGAACGGTTTCATTAATTTTGACTAATGGTTTAAATATTTTTTAAAATTAATCAATAAACGTTTATATAGGTATAATCGTAGCTTAGTTAAAGTTATTAACCACAGAAAAGCAAAGGGTAAGATCTTCGTGGCTTTGTAGAACACACGAAACAACATTAATAGCTGGCAAAATTGAACGTTTACGGGTCGCCATTACACGCGGTGCGGGCGCCTCTCGCGACATCTGTGTAATTGCACGAAGCTGCCATCGTGTCCCCGCTTCACACCAATTTCCACGGCATTAACCGCTTAAAATGCATTTCACTGAGATTGTTATACTAGAAACAATCCAGCTACTTTTAACTTGAGCCCTAAGCAATTATGACTAATTAACAAAAAGGAGACTGACAAAAAGACTACCTTAAAAACATATCTCTACACGTTTATATAAAAAACTAGACGACCTGCATAACTTTTTCGGCTTTTATGTTTACGTTTTCAAATAGACTTTATGCAAAAAAAGTGTAATTTTAGAAATTTTGTATTTGAGTTAACAAAACCATACATTTTCTTGACATAATGTTTAGAATAGTTTTGTAATAATTATCAGTGTATTTTATTCTCAATGTTAATTTGAAATTTCAAACTTTAGAACGTACAAGGATAACAATGAAGTCTGCATGCAATATATAACTTGGCTTTATTTATATATACATATATGAAGTATGTATAATTATTTTCCATGTTAACTTAATATAAAATATGTTGAGGTTAAATTTTTATACATAAAATTAGCAGACGATACTCGTTTTAGCAAAAAAAAAAAAAAAACGCCGCGACTGATTTTCATTTTTTCTACGTTGAGATAGAGTAATCAGCTAATCTTATAAAATACGTAACATAAAAACATAGTCGTTTAATAATATTATGTATTATGTTGTTGTTGACGTAAAAATTTAATTGTCGGATTTAGCATAAAACAAGCAAATAAAACTTTTCATTTTATAATATTGGACGGCTGCATTTTAGTTACAAATAAAACTTTAAAAGTGCTCATAAATTTTTAATTTCTGAATCCGGGTCCAATTCTTAAGTTTTAATCATGGGTAGTTCTTTTTATCAAGATTCCTGAGGTAATATAGGGAGAAGTTTGTTAGCTAAAACTCGTGCCGGGTCACATCTTACCTATCTTAAGTGATACGGCTCTCAGCCGCTGTCTAATTTATAATGGACTTGAGGAAACTTCGCCCATTTTATTATGCAATGAGACGGTAACCCCTCTAATGACGGCGGCCCGACTCGTCCCTATAACCCAAAGCTTAGGAATATGGAAAATTAATTATGAGTAAAGCGTTAGTGTTTATTAAGGTCGATTGGAAGTTACGAGAACGGGAGGTGGTGGAAACGGCGTCGACGGCGGCGGTTGTAAATCTGATCTGCGTAATTGTGGCCGGCGTCTAATCTAATCGCTACGGTGTGTCCGTCTGCACGGCACTGATTGAATTAGGAGACGCAGCTTAGCGCCGCAGCGCGCTGCTTACCCTAACTGCATGCGACCTTATCGGTACATCAATATTTTGAATACATAAATTAAGCAGTTCAGTTACAAATGCATAATAACAATAATTAATGTTTACGTCCGAATATGTATTAGTTTGATATGTTAATATCAATTATTCATGAATATCCTAACTGCTAATTAAAATATTTTAATCGATCAAATATTACAAAGGAGTAATACATGTGACAATAATGTGAAGTATGGTAATGAACAACAATCTTCACAAAATATCGTTGTTTATCCAGTTTTGTTCTCTATTGAATTGTAATGCTTGATTATTTTTGATAATTACTTATTTCATTATTAAAAATTATTAGGAGATTCTAGATCAAAAATTATTACGGATTTACCATACTCTTAAGGTTGCCCATAAAAAGTGGCAAAATTTAAAGTAAGTATAACGCAAGGTTAAACTAAAACTTAAGTAAAGATATAAATTTTACTTTTTAAATCTAATTATAACAAACGACTACATTGTGGTAATAATTGCATAAATTTGAACATCTATAGAAAACTCGTAAAGTTTTGTTTCATTATTTAAGCAATTAAGATAAAATTAAAGAGGAATCAAAATTTTACAAGCGGTTGTGAGATAAGCTTTGATTGTTGAACTTGAGACTTTAGAAGCCTGTGTAAGATCGGGTCGACGTAAAACATTTTGTTACGAGATAAAACCGTAACCTAATTATAGAATATGCCTCTTAATGAGATTTTCTTACATAAATCTATTTGCCATTAATATTTCTTAATTATCAGTTACATGCTTAAGTAGTTTTTATTTCTTCTTAACTATTTATTGTTATGATTAAATAATAATTTAACCATAAATGTGAACAAACACTGTAGAGTTAATTAATTGTATGCAATGTAAATAGTCTGTTGCATTGCTTGTTAATTTAACATTTATGCTTCTGTCTAGTACAGACAGCTTAAAGCGTAAGTGATTAAAGGTAAATGTACCTTTAAAAAATAGGTAACCGATGAAATACATATAAATAAAAACTAACTTTTGTGATATGGTGAGACTTATTATATTTTTATGATATAGTAAATTAATACGATATGTAAAAATATACTATATATTAATTTTGGAAATCTACATACAAATAACTTTATGTACATAACGAAACAGGCCTGAATTTATTCATAAAATATATTTTTTAAAGTTCGTTGTAGGAGAATTTGTATGAGACGTGTTTATCGATATAAAGACCGAAACTTGCATTATGCGTGAATCATTTGAAGACTATATTGAAAGAAAAAAAATCGCACAGCCATATTAAACTCGTTAATTATAAAATAATGTTCATTTAAATCAAAGTAATAATATTAATAAAATTGAAATAAAGTCCTTGAAAGTTTTTATTAGCATTTAATTTGCGGAATATTTGATAAAGATGAAAACCGTAAATATGATATTTGAAATGGCGGCTGCGGCTAACTAATTTCATTTGCCAGCGGATCCTAAACGAGTTAGAGACAAGCTCGGAGACACTTTACGAGGAAGCTTGTCAGTTGTACAAAACGCAGTTTGTTACGCGTAAATTAAAATTCCTATTTGGTATTTACACCATTTATTTTATGGACAATGATGAAATCAATTTCGATTTTATTTTTATAATATAATATAAATAAATATGTAAATATGTTTAACATACACACACGGTCGACTGTCCCTAAGGTAGGCAACTTAATGCCTGTGTTTTAGGTAACAGCTGACTGATATACATTTTTTTTTAAATAAATATACATATAAATAATACATATATAAATAAACATATATTACAACCAGACTCGGGGTGGGAATCGAACCCACAATATTGGAGCAGAAAACAAGGTCACTGCAAACTGCGCCAACGGGTCAGTCATAATAATAGTGTTATTATAATTTAAAACACGTTAAAATTATTCATCAAAAACTATCGAAATGATTAAGTTCTCCAAGCGGTGTAGATAATTATAACTTCTGTTTAAAGTTACTTGGAAGGAACATGTCAGCGCTTAGTACTCATTTTCTCAAGGAGAATATTAAGCAAAGTATTCTCATTCACTGAGGATCACCTGTCTCAAAGTTTTAGTGTAAAACTTACGGAGGCCTATTATTTCGTTATCTTTTAACCACCTTAAATTTGGACCCTTCTTTCTTTTTATCTTAATTATAGAAGCATTAAATAGGTAAAGTTGAAGTTGTGAGGTTTGGTAGAAGACTCGTGTCCCTCAAGACATGCCTTGAAGGCGTCGTTTGATTTATAATGGACTCGTTGCAAACTTTAGCCATTCTGCCGCGCCGCACCGAACCTCCTTAACGATGGACCCCATCGCCGGAGGAGATGATTCGTAGACGTGTTTAATAATATTACGACAGATTTAATTATAAAACGTTTAAGGAGTTTGGTCTTACGCTGTTATCTTTACTTTATTCGTTTCAAGGTGTTTTCAAAATGGTTAATAAAGTTATCACTTATCTTCTATTATACAGTAGGCACACTTTGAGATTATAAATTAAGAGTAAGTACCATTAAAATAATAATAATTAGAGTATTTTAACATATTTAGTTAAAAATAATATATATAGGTGCAATGTATTTTAATAATTTTAACATATTATATATAATGATTTATGTATAACAAATTTTAATCTCGTCTCATTTCTTTTTTGGGAATAACACATCCGAAGAAAAGTAAGTGTGGCGAACCGATGGGCCACTAAGTAATGCAATCGCGCACAGAGAAATAAGTGAACATCTTGCGCGAGACAGCTTAGCTTACTTCTACTAAAAGCCCACTTAGAGATCTCTTCGACTACGGATTTGTGTCGAGGGTCCTCTAACTTTGCACCGATCTTCAGCCAATAAGCTGTTTTTGGAATCGATGTACCTAAGTAACAACGTTACTTTCTGATAACATCTTTCAACCTCTAATGCTCGATGGTCGATAAAATATTTAATGTTAATCTAAGATAAGTATATAACATCGATTATATAAAATCGATTTCATATCAAAAAGCAAACTTCTTCTACCTCTATTATTTATACATTTTCTTAAGATGTAAATATGTTACATTACATAAGCATTTTATTAATTGGGGGAAAAGGAGAATATCCTTCCTTCATATGTTTGTTATCTATACATATTACATACATATTACATATTTGAAGTTAACTGAGATATTACATTATTAAATTACCCATAACTGCGAAGCCAACGCTTATGCTGAGTGTAGACGGCGCTAAAATGGCAAATGTACAGGGTCGAATCGACATTGAAACTAATTCGTAAGAGCGTCGCAAACCGTTGACGGATTTTGTGGTGGTGGTGTCAAATGTAAAAACCAGGGCATCACATATAAACCATGCACGGCTTGCGGTACCTACTCATGCTTTTTTTTTGCGTTGGTGGTCAATCGATCTGACAAATTCGCCATTAAGGCGCTGTCTATGTGCAACCTTAGTTTAAGACTGTTGTGATTTTCGAGAAAACGATAAGATCTATATAAAGTTTTTCATTAACAAGTTTCAGTAAAACTAAATGAACAACAAAAAAAATCTTCATTAATTTCTTATTGCGTATTATGTATAGCACATCGTAAAGTAACTAAATATAAATCATTCATAGTCACTGAATTCAATCATTCAATTAAATTTTTTTTTTTTAAATATTGTATACACTTAATTTTATTGTAACAACTGTAGTCCCTTAGCCGTAGCAAACAGCTGTAGAGCCCATATTAAAGCACGAGAAATATGTCAGAATTTGAACAGGCGGTGCTCGTATGTGGTGCGAGTGTAACATAGCTGCGACTCGCTGCGGCATGTTATTGCAAACCCACATACGTGCTAGTGCCGACTATCTGACATTTCATGCCGATGAACAGGCTACGTGCGCATACTTCGTAGCATTCTCTTAAAATGGGAAACGTCGCTTGTTATTTTCGTATGAATATGTTATCTAATATTAAACGATATTGCATCATAGAATTGTGTTCCTTTAAAGTATTGGTACAGATTTTATACTAAAATCGTAATTTTATTTATGTATATTTTATGAATTAAGTACCTAATATCATATACATATACTATTCAACTTCGAGAGAAAGGTCAATTGCCAAATTCAGTTAGGATGGGTAGCGTTCGGGAAGTTAAAAAACGTCTTTTCATCCGTCATACCTTAGTGCCTGAAGTCAAAACTCGTCGACTAATGTGTGTTACCAGTGATGGCATACGGATCTGATACATGGTCTCTGACCATAGGCCTTTTAAACAAGCTCTTAGTCGCACAGCGAGCAATGAAGAGAGCTATGCTTGGTATTTCTCTGCAAGATCGAAATAGAAATGATGAGATTCGCAGACGAACGAAGCTTGCCGACATAGCCCAATGGACTTGCAAGCTGAAGTGTATAGCTTGTAAAACTGACGGCCGATGGAGCAGAAAGGTTCTTGAGTGGGGACCACGTAACGGCTAGCGCAGCATGCGACGGCCATCCGCGAGATGGACAGACGACTTGAGGAAAGTCGCTGGAAGCCATTGGATGGAGACTGCCTTGAACCGGTCACTCTGGAGGTCGATGGGGCAGGCCTACGTTCAGCAATCAGCAGTGGACATCCAATGGCTGATATGATGAAACGTGTCTCAGAGTATTTGGAAATCCAACTATTAAATGCAAACAGAGTTTCATATTAAGGGATTTCTGTTATTTTTAAAACTAGAACTGTAAAAAATTATTTCTAAGCTTTTTATTACAAATAAATAAGTATTTAGTTTAATGTTTTAAGAACCTTTCCGATAAATTAATGTGGTTTGTATGGGAGTTATGCTATTCTTAAAGCTCAAAGTACGAAAGACTATTTGTGGACTATTGACTAGAAATAAATAAATACGAGTATGTGCTTGAACATATTTGAAAACTTCACAACTAAGGGAACATAAGACGAGTAGAATACCAAAGTTTGTATGGGCATTTTGTCATTATAAAATAATAGTTATAGTAGAATGAAACTTTACTTTTAAATTATAGAAATACGTCATTATCTGGACTTTCGATTAGATAATAATAAATGTATTTTTCAAATTTTATCCATAAGGAGTGAAATAAAATTATTAAGATATTTTAAATAAGAGCTAGTTAATATACATTTCGTAATAGAATAATGTGTTCGTAAATTTAATAGTAAAAAAAATGTTCTTTTAATATTTATTTTATCTGTTTGAACTTTATCTTACAAGCAAAAGTAAAAATAATGAAAGGTAAAGGGGAATACGAGCATTTTGTCATTTCATCGTAATATTTCGCGTGACTCAATAATTCTAAAAAGACGGACGAAGAAGCAAATCTTTTTAACCGATGCGGAAAACTAATGGCACAGGCGAGGCTTTCGGGGAAAATCCGCTTCTTGTTGTCAATACAAGGCAACTCTGATGGCTCCCTCCGTTAAGCCTTTATTTCAAAAGTAAGAGTACACTATCTTGGCTTTTATTGCGCGTCGTAGATAGCTTTAGACACCTCATCAGTAAAATACAGTGAAATGAAAGTAACCACCAAAATAAAGTCATAATAAAATATATAATTATTGAATAATATATTTCACTACATTTAAATACAGATTTTAAGAACTAAGGGTCTATTGCGCGTATGTGTTGGTTAAAGTTTTAGTTGACGATAATTTAAACGTTTTCTATACGGATAGTAACGGTACCACGATTTGACAGAATTTAATGTTAGACTTGCACAAAGCAAAATTTATTTTTTTCAAAAATAGTGTGACTTAAAGTCACAATGTTACTCTCCGGTTTTTAGTGTAAGTTTAACATGTTATTTTTTTTTAAATTACAATTTCATTGTCATTTTATACGTCAATTAATAATACTTTATTTTTCATACAAGCATTGCGGTATCAGCAGCAATCGATCAATTGATTTGTTCTTAAGGCGATACATAACTTATTAAGAGCGTAGATAATTATCCTGTTTTGTTTTCATTTTGCCCTTATTTGTTTATTTATAGCTCTAATCGTCTTCAACATTAATCTTAGCGCGTTGAGTAAATCTTAAACATCAAAAAGTGATATGATGACATATGTTAGTAGTGTTTTTTTAAGCCTAGGGATATAACTAACAAAGGAAGATAAAATATACAAAAATATTTTAATTGAAACGAACAAAATAATTATAATAGGGATCTTACTGGAAAATCCCACTACATCTATTAATTGACTAGGCTCATCAAGTAATTTTAACGAATCACGAAATTTTATAGGGTATAAATTGTTAGCGATGACCCGTAGCATCTAAAATCTAAATGGACCGGCGATGTCTCTAAGGAAGCGACCCCGTAGTTAATTCACCTTGCTTATCGGTCACCGGGGTCATTCGGTATCGACTGAAATGATCATCGCCTAAATGCCTAACTTCACATAACTCAGTTTCTTTTATGTTTGTCAATGTTTCTATTAAAATTACAATTTACTAAAGGTACAAAAATATATAATAATATTCAAAAAGAATGTATCTGCAAAGTTAAGAATTGGGGAAAGAAGTGATTAAGATAATTAAATTTTGTGGGAAATTCAAAAACCCAATTAAAAATCGATTGAGATATTTTAAGAGAACGTTAAATAAAGAACAGTACTGTACGAGGCAAGTCTTACATTGGCCTATTTACGAATCAGCGGTTTGTGACACGCGCTTTATTAATAAAATGGTTATTAAATATAATTACTTAGTACGTTCCGATCTATCAAGTCGATCGCGCGTGCTCGCTCACCGGGTCATTTGACCATATCAAGAGATCAATAAATCAGTTTATTTTAGATACTTTATCAAGTAAAAAGCGTGTAAAGTCAATCAAGGACCCTACTATTACATTAAAGTCTAAAGTATAAAAAAGATCGCTTAAGTCTAGAAGGGCTAACTTCCTATTCCTCTGATTATTATCAATTGTATGTCTGATATCGTCTGAAATATTGATAACTAAGCGGATTATATATAAAATATACTTCTTCTCTCTTCTCGTTCTCGGAGTAATACCCAAGTGGAATATTTTTTGCCTGATTATCGGAATAACAATGTAGCTTAACATTATCATATTCAGAAGTAGTATCCTAAAGAATACTCTCACAAAGAGCACATGGCGAAGATAATAAGAAGACAAGAAAATATCAATTCTATTCAAATCATTTCTAAGATCATATAGTCGAAAATATTTTTGTCGGTATGAATTTGAATTTAAGGGATTTGTTTTGAAGTGGTAAGAACAATTTCAGATTTCTAAGAGTCTGTAGTGCCTATATAGGCTGAATACTTGATATAAAAAGTTTTATCATAAATATTAGGCCAGCTTTATCATTAAGATTATTTATATAATTTTATTTTCCAAACAATTTATTAGTATATTATTTTGTCATGTAATCAAACCATCAGTAAGGATGTAAAGATTAACGTCATCTATGAGATCCATCAACAAGTGAGCGAACTCGTCGCAAGAATAGGTAATAGCCCGCTGTATAATGAGCACCCAAAAATCATCCATTACATGAATAGGATCAGGGAAGAGGAAAGACCAGTACAAGTACAGAAAAAGAAAAGAAATTCTATATAATCTAATCTAAGATCTAAAGAAATAGCATTAAAATGGAGGGTTAGAGATATCTCTACCTACCTACCTGTAATTTATGCTAATACACATATGTGTATTAGGATAAATTACAGGTACTACCTGCTTACTCATCACTCCTATTATTCTTTAAACAAAAAAAGCCCGGGGTATCGAGAAACAATAACATTTTTTCAAGATAACCATAATATAAATATAAATACATAAATAAATATAAATATGTTTAACATACACACACGTTCGTCTGTTCCTAAGGTAGGCAACTTAATGCCTGTGTTTTAGGTAACAGTTGACTGATATACATTTTTTTAAAATAAATAATACATATATAAATAAATACATATTACACCCAGACTCGGGGCGGGAATCGAACCCACAACCCTGGAACAGAAAACAGGGCCACTGCAAACTGCGCCACGGGTCAATCATAATAATCAATAACGAGAGAGTGATAAGGAAGATTAATTTATGTTTTTTAAGACAGATAATTTTACAGTTCCACTAAACTAAACTAGTTGAAGCCATTTTTACCTTTTTGATTAGCTTATTAAAGCACTTTTATGACATTGAATTGGATTATTTGGAACGTTTCCTTTACTATATCTAAATAGCATCTTTCGGTAGAAGAAATCTAGAAGATACTGCCTATATGTTTGTCTTTGTTTCAGCAACAGATAATAGTAAAAAAAAAATAATTAAAAGGGCTGGGAGGAGAGGGGTGTGTTGGAATTTTTAAACTAAAAATAATAAATTTTCGACGAGCAAAAAATTACTTACTATTTTTATACATTTTATTAAAACTAAATAAATATACTACTACTACTAATAACTATACTAAATATTTTAAGACTTATTTCGTGGTTTGAAGACATATTATTATGTTTAAAACGGGTACATACCACGATATAACACAAGTGATTTTGTGTCAATATTTCGACCCAGTTGCATGGATCGTGGTCACGACAGGACTGCGGTGTCGCGAGGTGTGTAGCTGGAACTGTCATGGGTAGTAGCGAACTACCCTCTTTCTCGTTCTCTTCACAGGAACGTCGCGAAAATTTCGGCAAAATACACTCACAACGTCACTTTTATCTTTTGCTTTCATGCGGCTCTGTTCTGGTTTGCATAATTCTACCACTGGATTCCACATACTGGCTAGCTTAAAGCCATCATCACGATTGAAATTCCGGTGTTTGCGAATTTCAATCGCTTCGCGCACTAGTCTAGGTATGTAGTGGCGGTCTGTGGAAAGAACTCGGGGGTTATGGAGTTCAATCCAGTGATTTGTTCCCGGCTGTAGAATATGCTCCGCGATCGCAGACTTCTGTGGGTCGTTGTTTTTTACCGCTTTTATGTGTTCAGTAGACCATCTGTCTTTGTGCTTCCGAAGGACGAATCCTCTGCTTACAAGTTTTGTTCTTAACAGGTTTGTGACCATTCCATTTTAACACCTCGCGTACATGTTCCAGCTCGCCTTGTATGTGAAGGTCATCACACAGGTCTTGAGCGCGGTTGATGAGAGTGGTAGCTACCGACGCCAGGTGACGTGGATGGTGATGCGATGAGCCGTGTAGATATCTATCCGTGTGTGTCTGCTTCCGGTATACTGAGTGACCGAAACTACCATCCGAGCGCACACTAATAAGGACATCCAAGAATGGCAGGGATCTATCTTTCTCCATTTCGTACGTAAATGACATTTTTCGGTGCATGCTATTCAAGTGGTTTAGAAATTGCAGAACTTGTTCTTCGCCGCCCCGCACTATCGCAAAAACGTCGTCCACGTATCGTTTCCAAATATTGACACAAAATCACTTGTGTTATATCGTGGTATGTACCCGTTTTAAACATAATAATATACTAAATATGTTCGAGATTTTTTTCACGTTTGCCATCCATTTTTTAAGCACATACGTCGGTCTAATTGTAAGATGTGCCGTAGGTTCTAAGAGTTCTGTACGTTATGAGCTCTAAGTTTCATGGACTTATAACAAACCAAAGATCTTGTAGTATTGATGGAACAATCTTTAACCAAATCCTTTGTTACGACGACGCGTTGGCGCAGTGGTCACAGCAACTGGCTGATGCTCTAGCGGTCGCGGGTTCGATCCCCGCATATGACAAATATTTGTATAGGCCATACAGATGTTTGTTGTGGTCTAGGAGTTTGTGCTTTGTATTGTGTGTGTTTCCGGACCCCCGACACAGGATTCACATACTACTGGGGTTGTTGAGTGTAAGACCTTTATTTATTTGTTTGTTAGAAAGTTGATCCATTCTCCCATTTTTGTATAAAGTTCTTGAGCGTCGTCGTGTACGTGAAGTTAGCTTCGTAATTTTCTGCTGACAGTCTTGGCAACATTTTGCAGTGTGGTTATAGTACAACTATTACGTTTATCAATATAACTTATTATTGATATTCTAGAGATATTGACGTTGTTTCCCATTCCGTTAGAACAAGAAAATATCTGTCCCTTTTTTTTTTAAATTACTTTATTACATACTGTTTAAATTAAATTGATTTATTGGATACTGTTTATAACATACTTGTTTAATTTTTCCCCTTCTTACCTAAAATTACGAATTAAATTTTTGTCAATTTCCATGAGCGTTGTCTTCCTTTTAATGGCAATCTGTCGCTTGAAATTTCTTCTCGCTCTGAATTTCTTTCTTCTGCTGCAGTACTTTATAGTTCAAGCTTGTAGTTTTGCCTTTTATTTCCTTTTTTATATTCATTTAGGTATACATGTACGTAATATTTATTATACATGTACATGAATATTTATCTACGTATGTATAAAAATGTATATAGGTATGTTTATCTGTGTATCAATCTATATGCTTCGCCTTAACGCAGGCGGTCGCGGGTTTTATTCCCACTTGATGCAGCTATTTGTACTAGTAAAAATATTTATTTCTGGTCTGGGTGTTTATCCTTGTAAGTATTTTCATCATGCCTGAGCTCGTGAAGTTGTCGGTCCCGATTGTTATCGTAAACATCTGATAGCGATCGTTACTCATGGTAAAGAAATTATCCACCAATCCGCAGTGGAGTAGTATGGTGGTTCAAGTTCCGTTTTTATACACGTAAATTCTAGTAATTCTAATAATTATTATTCTCTAACTGTTTTATTTTTATGTTACTCTTCTACCCTGCTATTTTATTATACATTAATTGTATGCGACTTCTTTGCATACTTCAATTGTAAATGCTTAAGTTCAGATCGAACTTACGTAAAGTTTATTAATTTTAGATATTTTTTTCTACGTTACTACGTAGCCAATTATTTTTTATGACTTTATAGTCATAAAATATTTCAATTTTAATATAATTCATTTATATGAATTGTGAATTTAATATATTTTTTAAACGTATAAGAGTGTTTTACACTTCGTTCGAGGTGCGAAATCAGCGTACGTGTTGTAAATCATATTTCCCTTCCTTTATATAGACACTTTATTACGATGGTATGTTCTAAATCAAATGATAAAATGCTATATTTTACGTTTCCTTTTGCAACTCTACGCGTATTGTCGCCTTCCTGGCTGCTTGTGGTGTCTACCTTATAACCTAAGTGGTTTGTTCGCATGTTATGATTTGGTATACGATTGTCCTTGTTATATGAATAAAATAAAACATGTAATAATTTATATGTTCTCTTAAAATTTGTTCTACACGTTTTACAGAACTTTATTTACTCTCTTCATTTTTATTTACATATTACGAGTATAGATATTTGTTTCCATAAAAATCATAAAAATGTTACAATGTTTTTTTTCTAAATTCTTATCTATAATAAGGTAAGCATTCCTTTTATGAATACATTTTATGGAAATGATGTTGCAAAAATTACCTTGTAAGACCCGAGGTTTTTTACAGAACACGCAAGGCGCACACTGCGCCCTGCAGGCACTGTCACGTTCTGGATAACATCAGTAAACTCGGGCTCCTCCACAACTGCAAATAATATAATTCGAATAAAAATTCACGGTAATTTAAAATAACTTATATGAATGAAAACCACAAAAAATATATTACATTATGATTAATGTATTCCATTCGTTCTCCCCTAAGTCTTATCGAACTGGTAAGACATCGCAGTTATAAGGACATTTTTGTGTCAGAAGATACGATTTGTAATTTTCAAATTATCAAAGCAGAACGCTTTTAAACAAATTGAGTGGGCGATAAGGAATAATGTCGTCGTTTATCAAGCTGTGAGATAGATGGCTACTGTTCTACTCTACCCATTTTAAACGCGTTTGTCTTCGACTTGCCAAATTGGCTCTCTTTGTTATTTTTGCAAATTCGCACGTAAATGTCTGCAATAATGAGTTAATGGTTGGTCGATATTAGGGACACAATATAAAATATGTGCTAACAAATAGATTGGAAATAGAATGAGCTATTCGATGGTTGTCTGGATAAACATTTGTCATTCTTAGATCGGATGGGTTGAAAGGGAGTCGCGTCGAGTCGTCGTCGTAGACTTGGCCTGGCACAAATTCCGCACACAACTCACCACACTGTTTGAAGAATAAACTTGCTCACTTGCGATAGTTCCCGCTTGTTTACGTATCACGGTCTCGTTCAAACTAACATCGCTGCTTTTATTTTATCCTAACACGTAATACAAACAAATGGAAACGAAATTCATCATTTTAATTTTTTCTATACTGTTTATGCTATTAAGAAGAATTGTTTGTTTATTTTCACTCGTTAATCTAAGGACAAACTATATTGTTTTTGTTCTACATAGCCTAATATAAAATATAAAACCATAATTTAGAAAGGGTAAAAGTAACAAATATCCACATATTTGTTACTTTTTCCTAAAATTATTAAACCGTTTTCAGTGTAACTTGTTGATTGAGGCTTAAGGAGGTAATATCCACGTTACGACTTATGAGTCGTAAGAAGTATATATATAGGACAAAGGAAAGCAGTAATCATACATGTCAAAGCGAATAAGACTGCGCAAATCGTTTAGTATGTAAAATAGGTAATATGTCACATAAAATGTAAACGAGAACTATAAAACAAGAAAAAATCGTAACTAAATAAGTATGAATACATGATACACGTATTTCCTCAGACAGAAGATGCTATCGGAAATCAGTATCATGACGTGGAAGTGTTATTGAACATGAACGAGAGTGCTCGTCAAGATCGGTTCTGTGTCATTTTTACTTATCGTCAAGCGTCGTGAGGTTGAGAAAACTTATATTTTATTTATTACATTGCTCTACCTACTCGCATGTAGACGTTATATTAAAGTAAATAAAAATATCTGTTTTTACATACATACAAACGACAAACGATGATACTAAAACTTTTGATCACCGCCTGACCGAGAAGGAAGTTTTAAATTTTAATTCTAATTATACCTTTCATTTTATTTAACACTATTTTAGTTTAATAATATCAGTTACTGATTACAGTACACTGATAAACTGCATTTCCTTATCTAGTGAAGTAATTATATGAGAATGAACTAGACACAAAATAATAACATCATTATAATCGCTCTGGTAACAATAACTTGCTGTCAATACCTATGACTGCAGTCATATGTATGTAAATCCTATGCATGTTAAAGTTGTCAAGTTTTGAAACTCTTTGCCTAATGTATCCGTTAATCTAAATCAATTAATAATTTTAAAATTTAATTAATAAATTTTTAATTGATCAACTATAAAAAAACTATAACTGCATTGTTTTGTTTGCGCACTCTTCCTGACTTCTTCCTCAACATATAATTGTTAGCAACCTTTATTGCTTCGAAGATATCGCTGTAAGCGATAAGGCCCCATTGCATGTATCTGTGCAAATGTCCAAATTGTAAATGTTTATTTTGTCTTGTGTGCAAGATTTAATAAATAAATAAAATATAATGAAAAATAATATATGTATATATATCCATCGAACTGCCTTCTTCTTTTATGGTTTAATCTCGAAACCGGTGTATATGTTTTAATACACTATCTCTACATTTTTCGCCATTAATTTTTTAATTTAATAGAAAAGTTAGTGAGTTAGAAGTGATAAATTATTTGGAAATTGTTAAATGATAAGGATTCATCAGACTGCAAGCGTAGCACAAAGATACGCGACTGAAGATGAAAGCTGTTTAGCGTGTTTGCTTACCTGATCGTATTAGCTAAGCACGATGCTCCATTTTCCACCCGGTTGCCCTGACTCAACTGATGTAAATCGCGCATTGCCAACCATAACGCACCCTATTAAGCATATACGCTTCCGTCGTAGATTATATTGATTTCATATTAACGGTAATAAGTAGAGGGTTATAAAATAATTTCGTTGCGTGTTTACAGTATGAAGGTTAGTTGGACGATCTTTTAAGGATATGTTAAAATAATTTTGTACCTAAAAATTAACTGTCTTTTACTTAAAAAATATTTTTATTAATTAAAATTTTACCTATATTTATTTTGATGATGATTAAATTTTCATGACCAGGGTTTAAAAAAAATGTCGTGTGTACGGAGTACACATGTCAGAAGTGAAACATCTTTGGCAAACTCAATTTAAAATTTATTAATATTAATATTTAAGCATTCTATTACTTATTTACGCGTTGTTTGCTAGGATACGCGTTGCTAGGATACGCGACATCATACTATCTAATTATCTCCTCTATACACATTTTTGTTATTCTGATTCTGATTCTAAGGAAGTTTCACTTCAAAAAACCTTATTTAAGATTTAGATAATATTTCGTTAAAGTGTTTTAACTAAACATACATTATTTTAAAATTTACTAATCTTAAATGCTAAAATATTGTTCATCTTCCTGTCACAGCTTTATCAGCTCCCGTCACGAAAATTAATGACAGAATATAATAGATTGAATAGTACGGTATGAACCATATTGTATTCATAAACGTACCTTTCGTTAGACACTTCTTACAATCATATTGCGAAAGTTTATTAGTTAATACAAAGTCATCAAACGATTGAATTGGTAAACAAACTAGTCTTATAAAGATATAATATCTATATTAATTAACAAAACAAAAGTTATATGTATAATATAAAACATATTAAAAACTATAATTAATTAAATATTATTTATTTTATTTTTCAAATGTAAACCATATTTACTGTCAAAAACGCACACGTATATATTCCTGAAGTAATATGCAAAACAAATATACTTTTTCTTATAAAGACAAATGAAGATATGGAACGCTCTATTATCTTAATAACCTTAAAGAGGAGTCGTGTATGAGCGTACATTTAATGTAATGAGCGCGGCGAGACAAGAACTTGTGTTTGTTTCAATAATAACGTACATTAAAATTAACCAGGGTAACGTTGGCAATAATCTTACACACCGCACGTCGATGCGGCGTGCAAGGGTATTTAGGGGTTAATTAAGAAACCGCAGACAACGGCGCGAGGGAGGTAATCCCTTTGTCACCGAGGCCAAGACGTTGCTCGGTAGCCGGCAGATCGCTTAAAGCACGTATCTATCATTATTGTAATTCCGATATTACAATTTAAACGCTGTCGACTTACTGCCGATCGTATTAAGACCAAGACGTCATTAACTTTTTAATGACGTCATTAACTTTAGTTATAATAACTTCACGTGAAATAATGTTTTAGAAATAACAAAAGTTGGCTCTACGATTAGACATTTGTAAAGAAACAAAAATGGATATAAAATATTCTGTGAGTTAACACTTGATAAAACAGGTAGCAATTCAAATAACAGCTGCTATTATTAATTCCTAAACTAATAATAATGAATGGGTTTAGAACATCAGGCTCTCGAAGCGCGCATAATCTCGTATTAAAGCTGGGCCCTTATGCAAATCAAAGGCGGTCACTCGGAAGTCATCAAGAGACTGCGGAACAAACCAGCCGCAAATTGACAGCCTTCCAGCCGCCAAATTGATTGTGGATACGCCGGCTCGTTATAATTTCTATGACATACCGATGACAAATAACGTATCTTTTTACATACGATGAGGGTTCCGAAGCGTACGTTATTGTAGGGCCCGACGATTTTGTTTGCTCTATTAAGTCAATTACTGCGTTATTGATTAATACAAAAATATCGGTATTTTTTTCGAAACTGATACGAATCTCTAGGTTTATGTTTAATAATTACTTTAATGTGTCAATAAAATTAGGAGTATATTTTTAAACGATAGTTAAATTAATTAACGAAATAGAATAAAAAACCTGTTTGACTAAATAATATTTATGCGTTGTTTCTATCTATAAGGAATCGTAATAGGTAATAATATATAATAATCGTAATATTTAATAATATGTAAAAGCATGTCTAATATTTTATACTGAGCCATTAACTTGCAATAATTTGACGTATTATTTTAATGAGTTTTTTTAGCTTTGTTAAGTGTGTAAAATCACCTTATGACGAAATAAATATTTTCATTTTATTTCATATCATTTATATATTGTACATTTATTAAATTAATTACTTAAATCTTTGCCTTTTTTCGTTTGTATACATCTGAAAATCTACATACAAAATCTACGTAGCTAATCAATTAGGATTACGGATTTTATTACTCAACGTATTCCACTCCGGTTCTCGTTGAATAAAACGACCATTGGAAAAAGTCCAAATGCAACGTACATAAGTAATATTCGCTCTGTCATTTTCTATTTGTACCAGTCGTTTGATTTTAAGACTTTTGGGCAGAAAATTCATTCATATAAAATTCAAGTGTTACGATTAAAACAGTTTTCCGAATTCGTGTTATCACTAGTTTATAAAACATATTTTGTACAATATTCCAAGTTTCGTAAATCACTTCTTCGAAAATAAACTAAATGGCTAACTTTATTCGTCCCTTGTCACAGATGTTGCTTGTAATATTCTCATATGCGATCAAATTCTTTTAAGAGATCCGCAGATAAAGTACCTACATGGCGCGCCCTGTTTGGTTGGTTTCGGACTTTCACTTATTTGTATGCCTTACCCTTCGCGAGGACGAGACGTGACTATTCGAGATACATAAACCCTGAGTGAATACAGAAAATAGAAATAAAGTAACATATTATTATCCTTTACTGGATATATTCAGAAGGAATAATTATTTGTTTTTGTCCTGAGTATTCTTCAACAATAAATAATAGAGATAAATTATAAACAATAATTTCCGCGTTCATCTTAGTGTATCGTTAAGTACACTGTAATATTTTTTGCGCGTCCACTTGTAATATTGTGTGTAAAGAAATTTACATCTAGCTTCTTTAAAATAAAAATAAAATGTATATTTATATTTAAGTTTTAATTTGTAACTTTTTCATTATTTTGTAACTGAATTCTATATTGACTGATTGGTTGAATTCTATAATCTGTAACTGAATTCTATAATTCTTTATGAGAAATAAAGTTCTTAAAGCATAATTTAAACCGAAATTTTTATAACTTTCTAAATAACTTCTGTTTGATTCCCACTTTTTCCGTTTATAAATCTGTTTGTTATCTGTCTAATTTAACCTTTTGAATCGTATAAAACAATAGCAAAATGCCACTTTAAAATCTAATAACAAAAACGTGATACAATTGAAAAGCCACAATATGTTACAATAATTTTTATTTTCCATCGCGTTCTTCTCTTTCGAGCGCAATCTATAAACGCGAAGAACTTGTAAAGAAATATATCATTTTTGTAGATACAGGGTAATGTCTTGGTCAGTTAGGTGGAAGTGCGGAAGCAGATGTTGACAGCCATTGACACCCCTATCGCCCTTCTGTTCGACTCTTTCAAGGAACGCCCATTCGATCCCCGTTACATTCTAATGTAACCATCTAGAAAAATGTTTAAGCTTATATATTTTATTATTAAAAACGACAAATATAATTTTAACTCAAAGTACAATAATTAACTAAAAAATATTATTCTATTTTTCACTGATATTCGACTCATGCCTTAGTTTTCATTAAAAGTGTCAACAAAGCAAGTTTTTTATCAATTCATATTCTATTGTATGTAAATCAATATCATATGAATGTAACTTAAGTTTTCGTTTGTAATGTCGAAATAACCGTTTTTTAATTAACGATAACAACAAACTTATACAATAATACAATGATTAAATATTTTGTCCGTTTGTCTGTTTGTTCCGGCTAATCTTCAAAAATAGTAGAGCTATTTTGACGGATCTTCATTTGCAGGCAAATGAAATTAAACAGAGAAATAGAGAGAGAAAATTTATTATAACTTATAATTTATATTTTATTGTAGAAATAAATATTTTTATACAAAAAAATATTTTCTAGAACTCCTGGTTCCTACATAAACTAAATCATACAAGCTATTTTAAGTAAAATAGTAGGATTAGTAGATAAATATCATTAAATCGGAAAAAAATCGTATTTTTCTCTGTTGTCGCTATCCAAATAATGCTCTCAGTGCGTGAAATTACCGTGTCGAGTTGGCGTCATAAATTTAAACCAACTTGTTCGGTTTTTTTACAAATAATACTTTCACATTTTTTTAATACAAATAACTATTATAATAAATATAGTAATATTTATTTGTATAAATAATACAAATAAATAATTGTATTAAATTACGGGAGCATTACTTTCTCGATACAATATTTGACTTAAAATCATATTAATTTCCATGCTTGGAGAGACACGTTTTTTTTTTCTAGTAAAGAGGAAGTCGTTAATAGCATTAACAACTTTAATAGTTACGCGAATTTTCACTAACAAAAAAAATATATAAAAACTTATAAATATATCTTTGTTTTATTTTTAAACAAGCATATCGTTCTGTGTCTCTTTAATAGTCAGCGTGCGTATTATGAAATTAAATAATCACATGAAATAAATTTTCAGTAATTTGTTTCGTTAAAAAAAATATCGTGAGTATTTATTGCTATATCGTAAGAAAGAAATGTTTCCAATAAACTTTATGGTATATTTCAATATTAATTTCGTTTCAGAATTTAAAATTAAGCTATCATTTAAATTGCATCAACACAAATATTTGAACCAGTCGCTATTTAACATAATACAGTTTCTTAAGCCTGATCACTAATTGAACAAGTGTTTTGAGACTCACGGGCGTAAGGCGTAAGTCGAGAGATCTAATTAAAGCACCTACCGCGGTGCGCCACAGAACCCCAGTCAGAGCCTATTATCACGCCTCCACCTCCTATTAGTATTGTCTCCTCGAGGGCGATACTTATCTTTATTTAAATTCACTTCTTGGTAATTGGGTTGACGAGTCGACAACGTGATTTGCATTGATGTGAATTGGCCAGTATATCCGGATCCCCTAACTTTCAAGACCCTCATAATTTGTTTTATTGCTTTTATAAAACTGGTTCCATCACTTACACCGCCTTGAATAAATGCTAATAATGGGACAAATAATATACAGAGAAAAACTTTGTCGGATCATAACACCACATTCGAACACGCTCACGGCCATAAAAATACCAGCTCGCTACAATTACGTTGTACGTTGCACACAATATTTTGTGTCGCTTTATTCAGTGCCATATAGAAATGTAAAATTTATGATTCGTAAAAATATAAGAGGTTAATAATGTACCTACGTGCGCTGATATTATGGGTGTAGTTCGCACGTTCGGTGTTCACAAACCGGAGATGTTGTACCACTTTTGATAGCGACTGCGTATGAGTGCAGTCAAAGAGGATGCGCTTGGTTATTTCTCATTAAGGCACACGCGATAAAATCACACAGAGTCGTTGCCTCATTAAAATCTTCTGGTGCGCGCATCTGTAAGCCTTTTGTGAAGGCAGTAACGCGGCGCTCTCGACGCCTTTCACGTGTCATTTCGGGCACAATGCCGCATGGCAAGGGACGCCCCGCCTTACAATTTTTGCTGTGACATGCCGGGGCGCTTTTCATTAGTTTATCGAAGAATATTCAATCTGTTTCAATTTTGAATTACGTCACAAGTATTAAGGTTAGACTTAATAGTAGTATGTTCTATGTTATAAAAAATAAGCGGTTATACTTTTTTTTAACTACGGATTCGGGTAATTCCGTTTGTGTATTAATGTAAATAAAATAAGTATAAACAAGTCTTAATGTATAAAATTATTATATAGATATGGCGCAGTTAATATAACTTTGTTTCGTAATAATAACGATTGTTCTTTTTTTAACTAAACCTTACGTTATTTTGTTGTTTCAAAAGATAATAGTTACAGCCATGAATAAAATGCCTTTCACCTTTTGGGTGAAATATAAAGATGAGCTAATTTTAAGCTAACATTTTGGTACTACGCGGTAGTTCAATATTTAACGTAGACCACTTTGCATATTCACAAGGCGGGTTACCACTAACCTACCGACTTGGAATGGTAATGTCGTCCATTAGCCGTACATCGTACTGAGCGTTCAACAAAAGTTAGAACTATTATTACTAACTTCTTTACGCTTAAATATCAATCAGTAATATTTGGTATATTAGACATTTTCCGTGGCTACTTATAACATCCATGTCCTAATATAATGTTATATCATTAGAAAAGTCAATATGTCTCAGTTATAAAGAACGTCCATATTAACAAGTAGATAGAATATGTCTTAAATGAAGGTCGCAGGTTCGAGTACGAACTAGCGCTGTTGAATTTTCAAGAAAACGAAATTGTTTTAAATTTATGTCATGAAGAAGCCTGTACTTTAGTCGAACAGCGCAATAGCGGCAGTACGGCCTCAGCAATAACAACAGAACAGCCGCAGTGGAGCAGTGTTGTGCCAATGTGTGGCAGTGGATTACGCTCTAAGCCTCATCATTAATAGGAAGTCTCTTATCAAATAGCGGAACATTTACAGGTTTTTTTTTTTTTAAACAGTACAGGAAACTTATAACAAATATAGAAATATACTGCTACTACTTTAAAAGTAAATACGCATTCCTCGGGATTATTACCTATTTATTTGTTTCATTTTAGCGGTGTTCAAATTGACAATACTGTTCTTTGGATAAAACATTCCAATATTATATTATTTAACCATGACGGATTATAGCAATGTAACTTTGAGTATTAATTAATACTAGAGCACTTAGTTATATTTCGTTGAAATATTTCAAATAAGGTCTTATGTTGAAAATAAGACTAAAAAAATTAATATCCTTATAACTTAATAAAAGAAAAAAGATAATTTCTTGATCGTAATTTAAAAAAAATAATCTTTATTGAAACCTACTCGTAATTACATCAGGAGATTAAAAAAATAAAATCAATGAATGAAAAAAGATTTTTGTTACAAATGAAACTTTTATCAGCGTACAAATTTTATGATTGTGCAAGGAATGCAGCCTGCAAGTCACGAGTACGACAAACGCGGGTAGGATTTTAAACCATAGTTTGATCATAGTGTACTTTTAGTTCAGAGAATTTTTTCGTCAAAGAAAATCTCCCTTTTACTCTTCCAGCAAAGCAAGTAAACTATTAAATAAAAACGATGACTTTTTAACTAAAACAGAAACGAATGGTTTTTTCAAGTAAAATATATTTTTAATTGAATATTGAAATTCTTAACTAATATTGTGACTGTACGAGTATAGGAAGATTAATTCTCGGTTAATTTCTTATTTATTTTTAAATGACGTGTTTTGCAATTAAATTTTAATTACGTTCTCAGTGATTATATGTAGCAATTTATGTAGTTCTCACTACACCACGTTACGCACCCTCGATCCCATACTACCCATACCTGGGCGCCGCCCTACGTGCACAATCATTACGACTCAGATACAAATATTGACTGCGGCGTTGCTGCCGCTGCCACATAATTACTAGGAGGGAAAGTTTGTTGACAGAGAGCCACTTAATTTGACGCTCAAACGAATCGTTACTTTGTTAGTTTTTTAACCTAATTATTTTTATTGCATCACTACTGCTTTACAAGGCACAAAATTCATTTTAATAACTCTTTTTTTTTATTAAAATGAAAATATAGAGCTCAAAACTTGAGAACTCAAAATGGGTTGTTGTTTATTTACATGATAAGTTTGGTTAGTATAAATAATTTGATGCAGTACGATAATTAGATGCATTTCATGTAGTATAAATTTGTTACATTATTTACAGAATTTGTCTAATTAAAGTAAAAGTAAGATTCCGTACGTATGTGAAGCTTACTAACATAACAAAATGTGTAAAGTCGAATAATAATTGCGAATTTATTTATACATATACAAAAGCGAACAATGTCACACTAAACGACGTTGTTGAAGCCTTTTTGTCTTTTTTGGTAAGAAAATCGCAAGTGTATAATTTTATTTTGGTTTAGATAAGTTAGTATACATAGATAATTTTGATAGACGCTTGTGCAAACAACATTTAGTATGTAGTCGATGATTAGTATGTATAGTTGCGTATTACGTATAAGTCTGTCGTCGAGAACGGATCGTTATCTGTTTCAAGTAAAGGAAACTGGCTTTTCCACGAAAGAACCACCCGACGGTATATCTCCCCCTACTTCCCCCGTTGCGACTTCTTTTTGCGTTATTTCATTTTTCTTTGCCAACGTGCACCTGCTAGTTAGCTGCCGCGGGCTCTCATTGCTCGTGCACTGTTAACTGGACGTTCTTTCATAAAGAAGATATTAAATAATCTCACATTTCACTTATATTTCAATAAAAATATGCCAATTGCGATACGTATTAAGCTATACTAGTCGCCCAGTGGTCGAAGTTAGACCTAATCTATAATTGACAGCATTATCAACATCAAAAATATGATTGCACATAACATGGTGAGCATGGTGAGCAAATTTCGATAAAAAGTTCGTTGCAAGACCTGTATTTAAGACTCTTCTCCATATAAACTTTCACTGTGCCAAATTTCATACTTCTCCATCCGCGTAATTTTCGTAAAAAGGGGTACAAAGTTTTTGCTTCACATAATAATATATAGAATTATAGATATATCTTAAAATACTACGAAATATAAATTCGTCCTTACGCGTAGATATATTGTAAAGTGTATTCGCGTCACAAGACACGTATCGTTTCAAATAAAAGCCGAAGTATTATGTGGATGAAGTTTAAATCCAGATATCAATAGAAAAGATGGGGCTCGAAGAACCTCTCGGAGACACTTTCTGATACATTTGTATTACTCACAAAGAGGTAATCTATATACGTTAGAGCGCTTGAACTTGAACAGGGAAATAATTTTTCTAATAATACGTGCGCTAGCGCAATTATGACCTAGGTATCGATACCTAGTCGTCGAAGACAAATATTAAGGAGCAGAAATAAAAAATGAAAACATAATTGAATATTTCATGGTTTTACAGTGTACTGTTTAATAATTCCTACTATTTTTTTTTTACAATTTATGGAGCTTCTAAAATTTATTGTTAACAATATGGTAGACACTGTATCGCAAAAAAATAAAGTTGGCGTAGCGTCACGCGTGTGAAATAAAATAACAACGGCAACATGGTGCGGATGGGCATGATACATATTTGAATACATTACCGAACACGCAGATAATACTAGGGACATGCCATAGGTATTCATAACGCCTACTCGCACTGTGCGTGAATACAGATACTGGCATCTATCGACCAACTACTTTTTATACAGACTTTATCGATGAAAATAAAATATAAAACTTGTCTATTAGATGTTACAAAATATATGCGATTATGAGTATTGTATACATACCTAATCGGAGAATAGTGTATGAAAATAAATATGAAAAATTTAAGAATTGTTTTGACGACGCGATTTAAGAATTAATTTGTCGACGCGTTGATACAATGGTCACGGCAACTAACACTAGCAACTGCCTCATGCTCTAGTGATCGCGAGTTAGATTCCCACACATGACAATTATTTGTATAGGCCATATAGATCTTTTCGTGGTCTGGATATTTATGCTTGTATGTTGTGTGTATTTTCGGTCCCCCAACACAGGGTTGACATCCTAATGGGGGCCGTTGAGCGTGAGGCGTTTTTTTATTTATTTATAAACAGACAGTTTACTGTGCTAATTTATTAAGCTACGCTGTCTTTATTAAGAGTAAAAGTTTTTATCTAGAATTATGGTATGATAAATTTTCTATACGTAAGTCATATTGTCTTATCTTAACTTATATTAAAACTATAACTGATCCGATTCTATACATAAAAATATTTCAAAAATATCTATGCAGGATATTATAATCGATACTGAAGCCAAAATGTATTTTTTTTTCATTTTCTTCCGTCTGTCTGACTGCATGTAGACAATAAAACTATATTATATTAATTTAAATAAAACTGAATTCGACTTGAGATCATATTACGAGCTAGGACATAGGGTATTTTTTATCCAGAAATGCGGCGCGGTTTCCTTGGGAGAATGGATGAAAGTATACATAGGCTTTTTTATGTAAGAGGGGGCAAACGGACAGTCGTTTCACGAGGTGGTAACTGTACGCGACATCCATAGACACCCGCTAAATCAGAGGATTAGCAGGTGCGTTGCTGGCCTTATTACGTAATTAATTTACGCGTAATCCGATTTCCTTTAATTTTTTTTTTGTTAGAAAAGAAGTATTATGAATCTATATATGTTGGATCCGTAAACAATTTATGGTCATTGGTTTGATAGTTCAGACATTACAGATGTAATAGCCCTCAATATTAATGGTCCAAATAACTTAAAACTCGGATTATACAATTTGAACGTACGGATCATATTAATCTGACTTTTTTATTTTATATTAAATGCTAATGAAAAGGATGGCAATCTCAAACGTAATTTAAATCCGTATACATATATACATCCCGACACCTCGCGAATATATGGTATCCTTTACATGTGTTTAGTTCTTTCGTATCACTACTGTTTAACATGTTACTATTATAAAATGAAAAATATATTATTGTTGATAGATATATTATTAAAATCAAATACTAAAGGAAACAATTTTCTCGATAGGATAAAATTCTTTTGAGCTCCGTAACCAAAGTGTGCTAGTGGAACTCTATTACTAAGACTTCGCTGTCCGACCATCCGTCCGAAAAGTGAAAAATTAATCCCCTTACAAGAATCGTGTTTTTTCGTTGTTCTTAGCTCGATTTTAAAAATATTAAGTATTAATCATTTTATGGTTGTGAAAAGGGTTCTCTTCATGAGCCGACTCACACTTTGGTGATTATTGCCCTTCATTAGCTAACAAATATCTAAGTGAGTTCTCTAGAAATTCAATAAAGTATTCTTAACGATTTAACGATTATTTCTTTTTTTTTTAAATTGTGGACTCTATTTAATCGTAATTTTTTCACTTACGTCATTTTATTCCCACGTGTTTCTGCTCTCTTCTCTCTACAGGTGTTTTCAGTCTTTAGTTGCCCGAGAGCTTTTATCGACAATGGGCCTACGCTCGGTAAGAATCCGTCTGTATCTTCGTCATAACGTTACGGGCGCTATTCAGACGGAGATTTTTCTAAACTGGCATAAATACCCGGATTAACTGCTTTCTGTCCGACTTTTTTTGGATTCGTCTGCATTTTTAATTATAAAAATTATTAACCATAGGAAGATTTACAAATGCACACACGAGAAACTAGAACTATGAGCGTTGACGAGAAAAAAAATTAACGAATTACGTAAATCTTACCATTAAAAATTAAAATTAAAAATAATAAAAAACTTTACACGTTTCCTAAGTTCTAGTAATTCATAGTTCTAAAAACCATCTTATAGCGATAGCAATCCATCATATAGCAAGTATCCTTTATTTTATTTCACCCTATCAAAGGTAAAATAAAATAAAAATAAAAATATGCCGAAACTTATTTTTCTCATCATAACTCTAAATAATGACACTCTTTTAATCAATTTGTTTCAAAAATGACAGACATATAATACGAAATTTCATTCCTCTTATTACCCTGTTAACCTTTTCACCTCCTACATACTCAGACCACGTACATGATGCCCAGCGTTACGAAATAAATAAATGGAAAGATAGAATAAGCCGAAGAAATATAGGCATTGTCATGTCGATTAGTTAGATTTTAGAAAATAATTTCTGTATATCCACTTTTTTTTATATAATATCGTTAATAAGAAAAATGTAAAGAGTCATCTTTAAGGCAAAACACAAAACAGTAAAAAAAGGATGAACACGAGCTCACTTAATTACTGTTCCAAGACTAACATAAGCCAAAATAACCTTAATATCCGTATGCGCTTGTGACGTCACATGTTGTCTTCTATATAAGCGGTTGGCATTTCAGGAACTGAAATCGAAGAGTTTTATAGAAATGAGAGTATTGACAAAGAATGAAAAACATTTGAATAACTGAGTATACTCGTATGTGTGTAGTGATAATACAGTTTCTTCTTTACACAATCTGTATTTTATATTTAAATAAGGAAAACCAAATATTTTATTCCGAATTAGCCCATCTCAAATGTATATTTAATGACTTCAAATTGTTTCTTTTTTTTTAATATATTAGAATTTTTTTAAAAATATATATAAAATTTTTCACAGGCTAAATCGATAAATGATAACTTTCGCGTCACATTACTGACCGACTTTATATCGAGTCGTTAGCGCTCAAAGCACATTAAAATTTTTATGTGATTCTATTTTTGCTATTTTAAAATAAAAAGAAGGCTTCTTTTGTTCAAAATTCGAATTAATAAGTCTTTACACGAAGTATTGAATATTAGTATGAAATGTAGTATACTGTAGGTATTACATAATAATAAAGAACCAAACTTCCAAATAAAGTAAGTTTACTTTACCACCACGACCATAGAAGCCCTTCTTTAGTTGTGACGCTGACTAAAATTCAGAGTTTCTATGTCATGAAATCACAATAAAACGCTGAAACTATCACAGATTTTCAATATTATGGGGTCTTCAATGATAAATCATTCAGTCGTCAAACAGTCTGTCGGTCAGTCAGTCATGTTATTTTATTATATTGTTTTATAATTGCATAACTGCCAATTTATTATTTTTTTATTAATATCTAATTGCTTATGAATATTATTCTTATGGTTAATGGGTCATTTTAACATAAAATTTGACAAAATAGCTTTTTAAAATTGTTGACTTCGAATATGAAGACTTAAACTATAAAACCACTTGCAGACAGTTTTAAAAACAAACAAGATCAATTTTTTTTTTATTTTTATTATTAATGATTTGTAAATTTTATTATTATGAAATTATAATAAACACGATTTGAAAAAAAAAAGAAAAAAGCTTATTACTAGTTTAGACACCATATTAGTTGCTCGTGCGTGTGTGCTTAAATGCTCGTTTAATAAAAAATAAAAAATAGATTGACATAAGCTTCCTTAATAAATATAAAAAAACACAAAAATATTTTTGTATTAGAAATCATACTAAATAAATAAATAAAATAATCATAAAAAATGATACAAATAATACGTTAACAACGTGAAAAACTTATATCTTAATAAGTTTTAAGTGAAACCCAAAATGGAACCCAGATGTATAGATTATGAACCTCTTTTTAATATTAAAATGCTTTAATTTCCATAACATGCAATAATGCAGCATATACATATCATGTTTTTTTTTTTAAGATTATATATTTCTAATAGGTTTTCCTGTAAAAAGTAAGTATAAAATTTTCTCTAGCCATTTGTTTCTAATTTCAAACTCAATGGTTTCTAGGGAGCTAGCTATGACCAATATAATCATTTATTTGAGACCTTAAAAAGTAACAGTCAGATTTTAATATTTTTTTATTCTTTTAACGCGTTCCTATTTAGGTCTGAAAAATTTATGATAGTACTTGCCATGTTTTAACTAAGTCTGTTTTTAGATACGAAACAAATTTGCTGTGTCATAAGAATAGACATACTCACTACTGATCCTATAATAGTTTGTTGTTTGTTTTTGTCTACGGAACCCTAAAAATTTAAATCCATATCCGTACGCTAGCTAAAACAATAGTACAAAATAAAGCATATTTTTTGGAAATAATTGAATATTCTTAACTACTCAACTCAAAAGAATGTTCAAAAACTATTTATTAAAAGCTAGTAGAAGCGTTAGAGTATATCGTATTATACGAACCTCAATTAATATAAATGACCATTGAGACGTAATTATATAAATTAATATTATACAAAATTTTCTTCCATTGTACCTAGTATTATCTATGTATCAGCACATCTTACACAGTCTAACATTCAAATTTCATATGATCTTTTGTAAGATTTTATTTTATCCCTGCCTTATTATAGATTCTGTCGAGAAATCAGCGGTAAAAATGAATTTATCATGTAAAATAATATATGTATGGCAAGCTCAGTCTCGGATCTTTCTCTTTGATTCCTTGTAAACACGTACATTGTGTCTCAGACGTGTTGGCAGCGCTTATTCCTTTAATATAAGAAAATGTTACGCATAAAATATTTGTTACATTTCCAAATGAATGAACACCGACACATTTTTATTTTTACCTCATGTAATGAAAAAATGAGTTATTTCTTTGTTCCGACCACTCTTACAATAATAATTGAAATTATTTCGGATTAAAAGTTAATTCATAGTTGAATTAAATAAGTAAGTAACTTATTGATATATATTAGATTATGATGTCTAATAAATTATTCCATAAAACAAATTAAGTGAATTTCAAATAATAATATTACGAATTATTTACGAAGTATTGTTAATTTTAATAATAATTTATTATGTCATTGTTAATTTATTTTGTTTCTAAGTATCGACTATTAAAAAATCGTACTTTATAACACACTACACACTTCAAATACATTGATGGGAGTCTTAAGCTACGGAGATTAGACGGGGCCTGTCATCTTACGAAGAGGCCCTCGTAGAGCCGAGTGCCTCTTGAGACAAGCCCCTTCTCTACGTAACAACATTTGTGAGCAAACATAATTCTGACAAAATATGCAGAACTCCTTCAAATTGACTTTAATAGACGAGCATATGAAGCTCTTTGTCGCAAAACTGTACATGTGGTGTATTATATTCAAAGACCTGTAAAAAGCGATTATATTACCGCACAACTTGTCATGTAATGAACTCAGTCGCCGACAGTACAGGCATACGTATTTTAATATTACATTCCTCGTGAACATCTTATACGTATGCAAATTAAGCGGCGTGTTCGAGGCGGCCCAGAAAAGGAATTCGTAAAATCCTTTGGACAAATCCACGTTACGGTGTAAACATGGCGATACGCATACAGTGTGACGAAATGCGTTCACATTTTTTTACATGTCATATCTAGGAAAAGATAGGTATTTTGTATTTAAATGGCGATTTTTTTCTGTATAAGATGCATAAAACAGATGTTTCTCGTGGTTTCTGCGTTTTTGTACGTTTTTTCGAACACCCGCCATAGGATTCTCATAGTATTTATCAAGGACTATTGAATGTAGCTAATGCATTTTTTATTTCACCATTGATCAAAAAGATCTGAGTGAAACAGAGATGATTAAAAATCAACAACCACAGTTTCATTTCATTTTTTCAATTATACAATACAACATAATTGAACATAACTGAACTGAATTAGCCTGTAAGCGTCCCACTACCGGGTCAAAGGCCTCTTCTCCGTATTGGAGAAGGGTTGGAACTTAATCCACCATGCTGATCCATGACTGTGGGCTTGCGGTTAATGTCCCTACCATGAGTAAAGACCGTTATCAATTGTCCGTGATAACAACCGAGACTGATGGTTTTATGTGCTCTCCGAGGCACGAGAGAGTCCCACAAGAACATACACCAAGACCAGAAATAAATATTTGTACAAATACAAATATCTACCCCGAGAGGTGATCGGACAACTGCCACATGAGTAAAGAAACCGTACAGAGTGAAAACTTCTAAGGAGCGAGCAAAATCTTCACAAATAATAAATCTGTTAAAACCTCTGTTTTATTAATACACTATATATCATCAAGAATAAATTTCAATAGCGCGTATTTTTTTGTATCAGCGCCATCTCTTATCGTGTTTTTCTCTAATCACGTATCACGTAAAAAGTACAAAACCAATGTTAATAACTTTAATACATAAAAATTGGAAATAACTCACAGTATAATTTAGTTTTTGTTTCATTGTAATGAAATTTAAAAATAAATATTTAAGAAAATAGAAATAGGTACCTACGCCGCCAACGCCATCTGGTCTAAGAAATCTTTAAAACTCACAAAACTTATGTTTGTGTTATTATTTTGTTAAACTTAAAAGTTTACTAAATATGTCGGATAGGAATAGAAATCGTTTTAATATTTTAGATAAACATCATTTTCAATTAATATACTACTATGTTAAATATTAATTATGTTAAATGTCACTAAATATAAAAACGATATTCTACAATTATACGATAGATGGCGCAGATAATTTTCTGAATCGCGCTGACCAAAACTTCGGCCAAAAGAATGACACTCGCCCGTATTTAAAAATCTGTTTTTCTTTTTTGTATGTAATTAAATACTTTAGGGTACTACGGTCTTGATTGTTTGTTCGTTGTTAAAATTTAAAATATTTGGTCGTTATTTGTTTGTTGATTGTACAAAGTATATATATATATATATATACTTTGTACAATCAACAAACAAATAACGACCAAATATATATATATATATATATATATATACTTTGTACAATCAACAAACAAATAACGACCAAATATTTTAAATTTTAACAACGAACAAACAATCAAGACCGTAGTACCCTAAAGTATTTAATTACATACAAAAAAGAAAAACAGATTTTTAAATACGGGCGAGTGTCATTCTTTTGGCCGAAGTTTTGGTCAGCGCGATTCAGAAAATTATCTGCGCCATCTATCGTATAATTGTAGAATATCGTTTTTATATTTAGTGACATTTAACATAATTAATATTTAACATAGTAGTATATTAATTGAAAATGATGTTTATCTAAAATATTAAAACGATTTCTATTCCTATCCGACATATTTAGTAAACTTTTAAGTTTAACAAAATAATAACACAAACATAAGTTTTGTGAGTTTTAAAGATTCCTTAGACCAGATGGCGTTGGCGGCGTAGGTACCTATTTCTATTTTCTTAAATATTTATTTTTAAATTTCATTACAATGAAACAAAAACTAAATTATACTGTGAGTTATTTCCAATTTTTATGTATTAAAGTTATTAACATTGGTTTTGTACTTTTTACGTGATACGTGATTAGAGAAAAACACGATAAGAGATGGCGCTGATACAAAAAAATACGCGCTATTGAAATTTATTCTTGATCATATATAGTGTATTAATAAAACAGAGGTTTTAACAGATTTATTATTTGTGTAGATTTTGCTCGCTCCTTAGAAGTTTTCACTCTGTACGGTTTCTTTACTCATGTGGCAGTTGTCCGATCACCTCTCGGGGTAGATATTTGTATTTGTACAAATATTTATTTCTGGTCTTGGTGTATGTTCTTGTGGGACTCTCTCGTGCCTCGGAGAGCACATAAAACCATCAGTCTCGGTTGTTATCACGGACAATTGATAACGGTCTTTACTCATGGTAGGGACATTAACCGCAAGCCCACAGTCATGGATCAGCATGGTGGATTAAGTTCCAACCCTTCTCCAATACGGAGAAGAGGCCTTTGACCCGGTAGTGGGACGCTTACAGGCTAATTCAGTTCAGTTATGTTCAATTATGTTGTATTGTATAATTGAAAAAATGAAATGAAACTGTGGTAATAAAATTTAAAATATTTGGTCGTTATTTGTTTGTTGATTGTACAAAGTATATATATATATAAAGTCGTGTTAGTTACACCGTTTATAACTCGAGAACGAGTGGAACGATTTTTATGATTTTTGTGTTTTTGGATTTGTCTTCGTCGGGAATAATACTTATTAAAATATGGTATTCATCAATGAGAAAATAATTAATAAAAAAAACAGTTCAAATGTTTCATCAGTACTATCTATATACATATATATGTATGTATGTATGTATATAGATATAATAAATCTGTCACTCAATCCGTCTATTATAAAATATTTTCCAGTATCGACGCAGGTGTAGGTGATAAAAAATATAAATGTATAATTTATATTTTATATAAAATTTTAGTTAAAGACCCGTGCGAAGCCGGGGCGGGCCGCTAGTTTATACCTATTTTGGTAGGGTTGTCATAGGAGGATAAAATTTAATAAACAATAATTAGTTGTTCAACAAGATGACAAAGTTTATTTTTGTTGTTTTTTTTTTAATATTTTCAAAAGTAACTTTATCATTTTTCAAGATATTAAAAAAATTCTTCTATCAAATTTGATCTTTTTTAATAACATTGCGATTTAAAAAAGAAAAAATTGATTCTTTCCTAAATATTTTTAGGAAACTTTTACACTTTAATATTAAAAAACTATTAAAATAACATTAAAACACTATTTAAATTAATAAATTATCATTAAATGAAAACTCGACGCGCGACGAGGCGCGTGTGCTGACGCACACACGCGTTTCATGCTTATAGTAGTGTACCTATCGTGGCGCGCTTGTATAAAGCTTTGCCTCTGTACGGTTTACAGTTAAAGCGACTACTTACACCACTACACCAAAACGGTTGTCATACAACGTATATTTAAAACAAGATTTAACTTACAAACCTTGAGGAAAATTAACACGACACTATAACGAAGTTAACCTATATGAGGTTAGCGTGACTTTCGACGCATTATAGAACAAGAAAGCGCTAGGTGAATCCCTAATAGTGGATGGTAAATCAGCCAACCGAGTAAGCCATATTCTGAAAAGGTTTGTATAATAAACAGTAAAAAGTAAAAAGTAGTAGCAGTAAAAAGTAAAAAGTAAAGGCAGTACAGTAGAACCAAACCACTTTACTTTTCGTTTGTGGAATATGAGAGAAACCTTCGATCCCGAGGATTTATAAATCTTGACGGTTCCAAGATACTAGAGATACAACTCCTTTCCGGGAAAGTAGTAGTCAAACCTCAACAAGGGAATAGACGACATACAAAGACTGGCGAAGAATCAGAATATGAAATGCAATAAATTTGTAAATCTCAGTGATAACACAACATTAGAATCATCCACATTACAGATATGGATATGCAAGACGCCATTAAAAAAAATTGGTCATCGACTATTTTAAAATTAGTAATAGCTTACAAACTAAATTCCCATATTCCATAAAAATGTAAATATGTACCGAAAAGGTTGAAAGCAAGCGAATAATTAGAAATGTTCAGGCGCAGCATCCGCGAGTGATTGATGTAGTGGAAGTCGGTTACCGCTTCCCGCTTCACAGCTCGCTATCGCCGTAGCGACAACTTGGAGACATTAAGAATATTTAAATTGTTAATACCAGCCTTGTACTGAATACCTATTTACTGAAACTTTGACCCCTACATAATTACCATGTTTTCTAAATAATATACAAATAATTTTTTTTTCGGTTTTATATTTAAGTTGGTTAAGTTTTTGTATGCGATGCAAATTAATTTTTACGTCTAATAGAAACCTGTGTTATTGTAACATATAGCATACTCGTTTATATCGATAATTATCATTATATTACAATTAGCTTAAAATTATAATAAGATCACAATCCAATGGTGATCTATACTTTGATATATGTGCTAATTAGCCGCGTGGTGACCGGCAGAGAAGAATAGTACCGACCTCTTTCCTGCCGAGGTGTCGTAAAAGGCGACTGAAGTCATAGTGTTGCAAACGGCTGTGCACCGACCGGGGTGGTGATGGGCTGCAGCGTCATCATAATCTACATAAACCACTGCGCTCGCCAACATGCATGCGGCAGCGGCCTTGGTAATGGTAGAGCAGAGGGAGCGAAGAATGTCCGGGTGAGCGGGAAAATCCGGTAAGCTGTTCTACTACCGGGAGGGTGACAAACAGTCCCAAGGAGGTTAGGTACTTACTTTTTTTTATACCTTTTATTTTATTTACATTATATGTACAGTGTCCCAAGGAGGGGTCGCGTTTATGGACCGCGGGTTGCCTTATTGGCAACATTGCGACATGGAGGAGGCCTACGTTCAACAGTGGACATCCACAGGTGGATATGAAGATGATGATGATATGTGCCAATAGAATTCTATTACTAAGACTCCTCTGTCCATTCCAGAAACTTGAAAGCATTTTCCAATGCTGCGGTAAACAGTTTCGGAGAGATGAATTCTCCCTGTCTCACACCTCGCTGCAGTGGAATCGCTCTCGTGCTATGCTCCTGAGCTCGAACCATTGATCTGAGTTTTTTATAAATCAATAACTCGAACCGATATGTTATTAACCCTTAACTGGTATCGTAAATTTGACATACGTAACTGGTATCATGGGGGCCGTGCGGCCCCCTTAGTATGTTTGCTCCTAGCAAGTAAGTTTTAACTATGTACTTGAATAAATGGTCAGAAATAATAAATAATAGGCTTGTTTTATGTAATCAATTAGTTTTTATTAATATAAATCTTCCTACTTCAATACTAGTAGAGATCACAAAATAGTATCAACATTTTGGTAATATTTTTTTCTACGTTACAAATATCAATGAAACTTATAGTTCAAAAAGTTAAAATCAAAAATAACATTATTTTACTTAATCTATAATACGTAAACTAAAAAACAAATAACGTTTTATAATCTGTAATCAAAATATCACAAAAATCAACATGAAATAAATCACTTGTAATCTTAAGGCTAAAAAATACTAGTATGAGACTTTGTTCAGTCTAGACAATTATCACATAGTGTTTTTGTGCTACTATGGACTATGCAAATGAATTGTGAACAATTATTGCACTTTGTAGCAAATTTCCCATCTTTTTTTCTATCACATAAGTAACATTGTCCCCTTTTCAATGCGTTCTGGCATGGAGTAGCAACATTAGACGTCTAGGGTAATGGTGCTAATGTTAGCTGCAAAGAAATTATCAATTTTATCACGCAAATCTCTGGAGTACTTCAAATACTCAGCTTTTCTGTTTATGATGAAAGAACGCTTTGATGAGTTCTATACCAACAGATTTTATGTAGTCCTTTCGCTTCATCTTTTTCTCAGTGTTTGAACGTTTCCACAACACATAACCGTTTACACAAGCAATATTTAGAATACCAGCAAATACTACACTTAGCACCGAGGAAGACGCTTCCGTATCAGAATCCACGTCCTGATTATTGTTCAACAAATCAAGTGTTACTGAATCTTCACAATTACTTATAACTTCAATATCACTACAACATTCTTTTTCTGACCAGTTACCAATCACTGATTCGGAATCTGAATCTTCGTGTAAGTGTTCTTCTATTATTTTATCACTCAAAGGCCGCGAAATCTTGAATTAATAACTATCAAAAATAACAAACATAAAAAAATGCTACGTAAAATAACTTACGTAACTGGTATCGTGGGGGCCGCGCGGACCCCAACACGTGCATACATGAGTCCCAGTAAGTGATACAGCACTGAACGTCCAGCACCCACCACAAATAGCGACATAAGGAGAATACCTGAAATGGTGGCTGCTCACGATGCTTAGTTTATTAGAAAACCAAGAAAACGTCATGCGTGGGGGTCGCGCGACCCCCACGTTACCAGTTAAGGGTTAATAGAATTAAATACGATTTTTTTTACCTACCTGTTAGATTCGAAAATTTCTAAAGCCCAAATCAATAAACCTGACCTCATTTTTTAAGATTGACAAATATTTATCTCGTAAGGCAAGAGGATTGACATCGGGAATTCCTTTCAAAACTGTAAGCAATGCTTTGGTGTTCAGGACAAAATAATAATAGTATGCAGTTCTATAATAGCAAATTAATATCATATGACCTTAATATCCAAACGATATTGAAATAATAAAATAAAATCAAGGAAAATGAATAAAAATATACTTTTTTTCATAAGACTATAATTTTTTAATAATCAAAAAAAAAAAAAAATCATATAAGGTCTGGTTTTGAATAATTTTATCTGTAAAATCTAACCTTATATAGTAATTATATATGTATGATTGGACTGCAAGTTCAAAACAATAAAATATGTTCGAAAAAGATTCAATTTTAAACAAAATTTTAAACAGTGGAAAATATGACCCACATATCGATGTATTTTCTTATATAAAGTATAAAATTACAGATGAAAAGCCCTTATTTACATAACTGATTATTTTTTACATTTCCATATTATATCATTAACTATTCAGAGCAAGATTATTAAAAAAAATAAAGTCAGAATACTGTTAACGAAAATATCCGCGATTATACAAAAAAAATGTACAATCGAGCACAGAACTTAAATACGCCTTTTTTTAAATCAATTTAAGAAAACTAAACTTATACATAATTACCAGACGGCTACGGGTTTTAAAATAAAATAGCACCACCACTATTGAGATAGAGATAGAGACGATAGAGATAGTGGGACAACTAGAATAACAGCAACCAAGTCAAAAAAGAAAATGACTCAAATAACTTACATTAGTATAAAAATTACATGCGGAAATCAAACTAACAAAAGGAGCTCTAACTGCTACAACATCAGTCGGGTATCCGCCTGATACCGTGCAAAATAACAACACTTTTTTTAAATATATTAACAAATCATATACAAATAAAACACAAACCAGTTCTGGATAGTATTCTGTTGCGAATATAATTTCATTTGAAAAATATCTATAATATTATAAAAACAGAATGTATGATAGTTATCAATAGACGCTTATTATTAAAATAAGTTAAATATCCACTGTGCTTCATTTAATTTTACCGAACTACGACCCATGCAATATTTTTATACTTCCGAAATATTGTCTACCTAAATTTATTTTATACAGATCCTAGCAAAAGAATAAATATGACACACAAAAGACAACAAGCTCGTAACAATAAGACTTATAGATACCGACTGTAACATGAATATAACAAACTAAAGAACTAGTCTGATTGAATCATCCGGCTGTTCTTTGTCATAAATCCGACAACGGCCTGCCATCCAACAATGCGTCCTGAAATCGTTCCATTTCTCATTTTGTTACTCTCCCCTTTAATCTCGCATCCGTAGAAAAGTGGATCAGCGTTGCAAAAGGGCATTGCAGTGTAGACTCGTTCTGATTAATGTATTGTGTAAGTAGGTAGCCACGGTATTGACTGCATCTATCCTACTTAATGACCTACTTGAAGATAACATCGTATTTATTTGAAATGAAAACCGGTACGGGGAGTGAGTTTCTAATGATCACTTTAAATCTTTGATTTCATATCGATTGATCAAATATACAATTTAATAGGTACTTGTAAAAAATATCGCTTATTTACCAGTTTTACTTTTTTTAAGGATCATTTATAGTCATATAATGCAAATCGTTTACTTTATATTAAATTGCGATACATAAAAACGGGTGCACAAGCACCTTCGCAAGAGTTAATATACTGAAACAGAAGCTCGAAAGTACACACAATACTCTCCTGTCAACTTGCCCGACGACGAACGCTATTTTGTAAGATCACAAAAGAATTTTATTTTTTCGTAGCAATGGTTATACATTTTTCGATTTTCTCCTTTATGTTTGTTGCAAATGAAATATATATGCTACAGTTAAAACCCGTTTTGAGATAGAACGCGTTTTCCTTAGTTAGAACTAGTTCTTACTACATGCTTTTATTAAAACTAGAATTAACTATTGCTCAAAATTTAGTATCAGTTAAAACTAGTTCTTACTAGACAAAACGCGTATTGCCGAAGCGAGTCAGTTAAAACTGTCACGATCGTTCATTGCAATTTTGTTATTCATACGATTATCATACAAATAAATTTTATTTAAAACTAGCAAACCCGGCGAACTCCGTTTCGCCACCAGATGGCTTCGTTTTTTTGTAACATTTCGTTTGGGGATCAAAAGATGAAGTAGTACATGCTATGTATCAGAGATGGCGCTGTATGTGAAAAATGATTTTCTCTGTTTTCCTGATTTTCTGTTGAAATTTTTCTTGAATTTTGTTTGCTATAAAGCTCACGGAGCCCGAGACCTTTCCAACGAATGCAAAACCGTGGAAATCGGTTCGTGCGTTCTGAAATTATAGCGTCAGAAAGGAAAACCCGACTTATTTTTATATTATAGATTTATTCGTAAAACTAGAAAATATAATAGGTATTCTAAATACATGCTTTGCTTTATATTATGGTTATGTTCATAGTTACGTTGCAAAAATTAATAACTGATATTGTATTTGGGTAACTTTACATAAATAAGTATTTAGGCTTTGTTTTGAAAACAGAATCGAGAATTAAATATAGTTATTAGCATTGACAATAGGGAATCTTTAACATTGAGAGTCTTTTAAACAAAAAAGCAACGAACACGAAAGGAGCTTAATATTTCTTTCATTATTTATTATACTTATTTATTAAGCTAAGAATGACATTTAAGCACAAAATATAGACAGACTGTTTTTCTGTTTAAGTAAAAATACTAGAAAAAGTAAATGTACTTTTATGTTACGGTCGTCGAAATATTACCACAGAAATGAAAGAATCAATGTCGTGAAAAAAAGTATTCGTTAATATGTCCAGCCATTGCTCTCTGATCACTCACTGCCACCCACTTGTGGTTGGAGTAGTAGAAGGCCCTAGATGTGCACTTATTTTCTATACACTATATAAGTACAGCGTACATTTAATTGTACCTTTTTTTTTCACTTATATAGAGATAGAAAAACTGATTTTATAACTATTAAGTGGGGGATGTATTTTGTCCCGGACAAATCCGAGTTTCGCTGCTAGTAATTATATAAAATGCAACATGACTTACAAAATCAGAACAAAGAAGCTGAGTCAATCGAGATTACAATTGCTAACCAACTGATATCAGAACGGAAGAAAACAGAATGTCTCGTGAATAGGATAATATTAAATTTATTGCAGCGCTAAAATGTTTACGAATACGCACGGCAAAGCAACGCCCCGAGGACGCGCGGACGGCGAGCTCTACTCACCCTTGTAAACACGTTTTATTGGCTTTATAATATGTTTTACGCGTGACGTTTAACAAACGATCCCAGAAGAGCGTCGAATTATTTTTACGGCACGTACTCGCGCGCTACGCGAAAACATTGGGAAATTTGGTACACGAGGGACTTTGTAATTACACCTCTTGTACAAACACTTTTCATTCTTTGATGTTGAACGGTAGCAGAATTTATTATTTACATGATTTAATATTAAGTACACTTTAAATGTATATAATACTGTATTTTTTTTAAATAAACATTGATTTTATTTAATCTTCTAACTTTATTAGTAGAATAGACTTTTCGTAGATAAATAATTGAATATCCCTTAAGATTGATTTTGGGCTAATTCGGCACAAAATCTGTGAGTGAAATATGTGTTGTGTTAGCCGTGGAATGTAGCGCAGCGGAACAATTGCACGCTCTAATATCAGTCAACCACTTGATGTAGGTCCAGTCCGCACCCTCCCTCCCTATTCGCGTTTCCTGTCAGCATCGCCACATTACAAGCTAGTAAATAGTGACTTATATCTTCCCGTTAACGAGAAATAAAATGTATCATGTGTATACTAATGTAATTTTGTATAGTTTGAAAAGAAAAACATATAAACCATTTATCATTTTTATACTAAAGTAAAATTAAAACGGAACCGTTCGGCGAGAAAGTGACAGTCACCTGTAATACTTATATTAAAGGTAGAAGATGTTTATATAAATGCAAAACAGATCGGCAGCTTGTCAGTTTGGCTCAGTGCAGATTCTGTCGATCGAATATGGATTTAGAATCTTCTCCATTCCGTACGCCCCAAAACTCACCCTCGTACTCTATAGACGCGGTCGGACAGCCGGAAAATAATCTTTACGAAGGGCAATTTTGGAATAAGAATTTTTATTAGAAAATTTAATATTAATTTTACCTTGGGACAATTTTTAATTTATTAATTCAAATTATACTTAAGCATACCATGTTTTATAGGTTACTTGCGCCTATCTGTAAAGATGAACAATGTTATTTGTGTGATATATACATTAGATATATTTTCATACTATTATAGAATATCTTAAGCTTACTATTAGACCCTTGTAAATAATAATATTTATGTATTAAAGTTTTTTTTTTATATTAATATATTAGTTTAATTTTCAATTAAATAAAATTTTATTTGTATTAAAGTGGTTTAAAGTTACTTTAGTGTTTTAATAGTTCTTAACTTTGATATAAAGTTGCAGGTCAAATTAATTTAAATATACAACATACATTGTAATTTTATGGACTAATATTAACTCTCAAATCTTAAAAAGAACTTAATATTGCACACGATGAGGTAAAAAAACATTTAAACAAGATAAATTTTAAAATATCAAAATCAAAATTTTATTCAAAAGTACCTTTAAAATCATGCTAAATAGTTACATTGTCATTATGTCAAAAAAAGAAAATAAAAACAACCTCTTGTAAAATTTATTAATATACCCTTTTATTTCTTATAAAACTTCATCACATCTTGCTTTACAGCTAATGCTAATAAAATCACCCACTTTTAAGTCGAATAAAAGGCTTCATCTAATAATAAATTAAATTTATTATTTGGAAAAGAAATTGATGGAATTTTAATATATATGTATATATGAACTTAAGACAATACATTAACTTTTTGAAGTCGGAAACTATCCTTTCTTTGTGTTTGAATACAGTTATAGAAATATATCAATGTTTCTGTCAAATAATAATCACGAGAACATCTGAGAGAAGCAAAACTATATTAATTTACCAATTGAATATTCATTAAATTATATTGATTTTTTTGATGTTTTTCTTTTGTTTTGCCAAATATAGTTAACATTCAGTATTTCTATACATATATTAAAATTATAACCGGCCGATGTATGTATGAAAGATGTTTCGGAAAAGATAACACTAGGGGTAAATATTACTCTCAAAACAATTATTTTCCCATGGAGGAGAAGTGAACTTTTCGCCGAGGCCAGCCTGTCACTGGAGGGATCCTGTTGCCTGTAGATCCGGGACCTTCCAATTAAAGCGGCTGAACGCTCCCGCAGGGGTTTAGTACGGTATTGCACCCCCAAGTGCTGAGTCTGACATACGGTCTAGGACTGCCTACCCGGGCGTCCTGGATATCACCTGTAAATGGGTTCCCCTGCGATACAAAAAAAAAAAATTTAGATTTTTTGTCTTTCTGTCTGTATTTTTGGTCCCGCATCCCGCAAAATCTACAGTATGAAATTGGATGCGGTTTTCGCAATTATGATCCTGGAGGTCCAATTTAAAATCTGCTTGGTTTTATTTTGATATAACCTATTCTATTGGTGTAGTTATTGCTCTATAAATAATTTGCCTTTACAATGAATGATGAGTGAAAAAAATGTTTATCTTATTATCTGTCCCTTTGTGCGCACATCACATCGAATCACTACACGGAGTTCAATAAAACTTACTACATTTGTAGATTACAATATCAAATAATATTATAAATGCGAAAGCAACTCTGTTTATCGGTCTTTTACCTTTTCACGCTTAAGCTGCTCACCCGATTTCGATAAAATTTGGTATGGAAATAGTTTGACACCCTGGGAAGGGCATTTAATGTTTTCGCTTTTATCTCCGAAATCGTCTCTTACAGGGGTAAAAGGAATAGGGATCAATCATTTCTCAAGTAAGGGATATAAAACTGGACATAATTATACTTTTGGTAAGATTTAAAAATGTCTCTGCAGCTTTAACCATGATTGGTTAAAGCTTGATAATTCGGAGATGATTTCTTTACTTTTTAAGTACATTTTTTTTGGCAAATTTCTGGCAGCCTAAGACCACGGCCGTTGGAAATCTATGTACGAGGCTTATGTATGTCCACCAATTGACGATCATCGGTGGCTATAGAAATTGAAACGACGACGAAGATGACTTGTTTCAAAAGGCAATAAAATTTTTGAGAATATAAAATATTTGTGTAATTATCATCATATCTGCCATTGGATGCCCACTGCTGAACGTAGGCCTCTCCCACCGACCTCCAGAGCAACTGGTTCAAAGCAGCCTCCATCCAATGGCTTCCGGCAATATTCCTCAAGTCGTCAGTGCATCTTGCGGACGGCCGTCCGAAGCTGTGCTTGCCGGTACGTGGTATTATATATTATAATGAATATTTTATAATACTTATGTACATTTATTTTACCCGGGTAATATAGAACCAACACCGAAAAAACATTATTGGTCAGTGTCTAAGAAACTTGTAAAACTATCTATTTTCTTGGAAAATAAGATTAAAGCGCCATAAATTCGCAAGTACCAGAAGTAAATCTGCGGTAGTTTCTCAGGATTTAGTAAAACTCGTAGAGCCGACGCGGAGCGGCGTAAAACGTAAACGTAGCACTCGGTAATCCAGTGCGTCTTAGCCTTATCTTTGGATATTCGAATCCGTGTTCAACGCTGAAATATTTTCCTTCAATCCCTCGTTTCTACCTCCGTCCCTAGTTGTGGCTGGATCTAATCAGACGGATATTAAAACTTTCCGCCCGTACTGGTTTGGCCTTTTGTACTAACTGAAGAAAGCGAACCCACACGACATCTCTCGGTTCATATTTTTACATATTTTTAAAATAAAATGTACGTGAAGAACTTATGCTTGTGGTAAAATATTTAAAGTATATATTATAATAATTAAAAGAATAATTATAATTGTAATTAAGTTACAAGTAGTATTTATTACTATTTAATACAAAAAGTAAAATAATACTTTACACGCGTTTAACATTCGACCTGCGAAGTGAAAATAAATAGTTGTTCGCAACAGTGACTTTAATTAGACGTCTTATGCCATCGTATATTAGAGCGAATGGAACACTAGTTTATATCTGCAGCACAATAATTGTAAATCCTGGAACAAAGAATATGTCAATAATCTAATCCTCCAAAAAAATAAAGTATTTGTTAAATACTTAACAAGTCAATTTATTACTAAGATTGTATAAGACATTGTTGTTTGTATTTCAAGCACTTGTAAGTCTTTTACTCCATTTTCATTCAGAACTTACGAAGACAGTTACGAAACAACGAGGCGTATGTGAATTTAAAAAAAATATATATTTATCATCTTACTTTTTATAGATTACTAGCTGTGCCCGATAGCGTAACCTATATATGATTCGATTACATAAGAATTTCGTAAATTTCTTAGTTGGTGAGCGTCTATATTTGGAAAGAAATAACTGTACTAAATATCAAGTAAAACTAATCATAGAGTTTTCGTGATTAATTACACATAGAATGGTATTTTTATTCATATTATATTTATCTTGTATAAACAAACATAAGAAAGATGTAAGAAATTGCAGGAATTAAAATTGTTATGTAATGGAATTTCTAAATTAGATTAAAAGTAACATTAAGTCAGATGTTAAAAGCTGTAACAATAATTAAGAGGCGGTCGTTTTGAAACCGCATTGTCCCGGCGAGATTTAATTAGTGAGAGGACAATCCCACGGCGAGGCGGAGCGCTCGACGCCTTTCCTCTTAAGGTGACCGCGTTCATTGCGATTGTAAAAAATTACCGTAAAAAAGTACGTTTGAGAAAACTTTCTATAAAATATATGATTACATCTAACTCATTATTATTTTCTAGTAGTAAGATTCTATGTAATTTATTAAATAACTAATAATAATAATTAAAATTACATTTCTTTTTAAATTATTTATTAATTACACACAATGACACATTTTTACACATAAGGACACCAACTCGATTGGGAAATCAAACGACCAGGGGTAAGACTGTATGTCTAAATCGGCGGACAATCCTAGCCTAGTCAAGCAATACCGCCTTCTACATTTTCACTTTGAGCAATCCGTCATGGATACCCCGCTGCCTCAGATGGTGAGCGAGGCTAACTGGGATCAAACCATTGGCAGAAATTACGATAGGGATAATTTTAGCGGATTCTACACCCTACATATTGACAATCTCGTGCAGCAGATCCAGATATTTACGTTTCTCCTCTGTTTCGGCTTTCACAAGGTTCTTGTCATGCGTTATGATTATGTCCACTAAAAACAACTTCAACCGTTTTCTATCCATTACCACGATATCAGTCTTGTTTGCCAGTATCATCCTATCCGTGGCGATGGGCAGGTCACAGCAGAATCAGCCCCATTCACATTCGAGTACTGGTACCGGTGTGTACTGATTATACGGATTCTCTGTTCCAGGAGACCCTACATTAAGAGCAATCTCTTGATGGAGAATTTTGGCCGCTGGTTATGCCTGTGCAAGTACTCAGTGTTGGCAAGTACTGAACAGCCCGAAAGCACATGTCTGAGTGACTCGTCAGGATGGCGATAAGATCGGCAGAAGTCGTTCGTCTTAACCACCTAATTCTATATTGCAAAAATAGCCTTCTTTTTCCCCAAAGAAGTCCCCAAATCGCAGCCACTGCACGGAGGCTTTAATATCGACGTGAGTCCCGTGGAGCGCCTTTTAAAACCGACCATGCAGATTTTTCTCCATCCATACAGTCTTTCAATCACAGATGCTAAGTACAACCGATCTCTGCAAATCCTCTTTGGCCAAGGATAGAGAGCTGAGACCTTTGTCACACACTATAACAGCCCTGAGGCTGTATATTTCCCGGTTATGCATGAACTTGGTTGAACTTTCTTGGGATGTATAGTCTCATAACCGACGATTTCGGATGACGCTTGCGATGGCGTCAAGTTTGGTCTGAGTCCATCTGAGCATGCCAAAATATTTTTATGTACGACAAGTAGTCCAAAAAAAATCTCGCAAATCGCTTGGTTCATATCCGCCTCCCTTACCTCTATGCATTGTTATATGCCCAGATAACGGAAAGATTCAGTTCCGGAAAGGGTCCTGAAGGTTAAAAGGAAATAGAGCTCTAGACTAAGCACCACCGATTGCATCACCTGTCCCCTGTCGACATGCACGACCGCACAATTATACTTTCCAAACTGCAACCTGATGGATGATCCTGATGGATTTTCAGCAATTCTCCATATAAATAACATTAATAATGTTTATGTTATTTTTGATGACTTGCTATTTACATACTGAATCTCTTCAGGTCTATACGGAAAATAATTCCGAAACCTACTGTCCATAGTATACATTAATCTATCAAACTTTTACATTTATAACATAGGTAGGACTTAATCGCCTCTAACGAGTTATGAAGCAGTGTACACTTGTGAAGTAGCGCCATGCTGCTTTGCAGCTGAATGGGCTGGCGCGCCCGGGGAAGCACTTCGCTCTTACTTAATACCGACGTGAAATGCACACGGCACTGTCGTTGTGTTTCTTTCGGTTTGTGAGAGATCCGGTGGCCCATCCCTTTGCTCCCCTCACATACATGGTAGCACAGACTTTGCAAAGACTACCCCAGGAGGGTACCGGGCGCAAAAGCACTGGAGAACCCCTCTCTAAACTAAGCCTAAGCAGCCCCGCAAATCTGTGCTCAACACTTTAAGTGCCCGGGGTAAAGAGAGCAGTCGGCAGAAGTCCCCTACCACTATAATCGTGAATTGCTGTAACATCAGGGGGCTTCATACCAATCTTAACGCCGTCAACTATCACCTCCAGACAGCGAAGCCGGCCTTGCTCTTTTTGACAGAGACACAGATATCCTTTCCAGCTGATAGGAGAGATAAGCTCTCCTGTTCGGGGTACAAATTGGAACAGTTTTTTGTACCCCGGGCTGGAGTTTGTGCGTACGTAAGAGAGGATGTCTGCTCTCGTCGCCTTGGCACTCTTGAAGGTAGTGAACTCTCCATCCTCTGGTTGCGCATAGACTTTTTAAAGGCCGACAACGCACCTGCTAATCCTCTGGTGTAGCGGGCGTCTATGGATGTAGCTTTCACTTGCCACCAGATGAACCGACAGTCCGTTTGCTCCCTCTTACATAAAAAAATAATATAATAAAAGTAACTAAACTTAACGTTTGCAACGTAACGTGCAAATGGCTTATCGTATTAAAATAAAAAAAAAAAAAATTTTTAAAGTTCCTAAATTTACGTGAAACTATTAGTCTGACAAATGTGATACATAGACTCTAATTTCTAATAACTAAAAACCATAATTACATTTGCATACGTTTTTATTTAAATAATTATTACCATATATCACTATATTAAATCTACAAATGCTAGCTTTGCTAAAATGACGTAGACTTGGGGTTTTGAGTAAAACATGCATCAGAAAAGCATTATTTGTATGTACCATAATTAATCAGCTAAAAATAATAAACTTCTTTTTGTTACCTATATACTTTTATTAAGCACGTCGATCAATTTTAGTTGGGCTTTAAATTTTTTGTCGAAGTCTCCCTTTGGACATAAGATTTTTTTCTAGGTTTTTAAATAAATTTTTCACATTAAAACTACTTTAACTTAGAAAGTAAACATTGCATTTTTTATTACCCAACAGTGCGAAGCAAAGGAGGGTAATATGTTTATCAGTATGTTTGTTACTATGTGGCGTTGTAGAGACAAACCCGTTGACCGATTTTGATGATTTTACGTCCATCGAATCTATAATCAAGATTCATTCACCACATCGACAACCAGACGCCATATTGTCAAAATAAAAAAAAATCTACGTATTACGTCAAATAGTTACGTTGAATAGGTATTCAAAAATGCTTTTTAGGTTTCCTTAATCATTTTTCGTTTCAAGTGCTAATTAATATACATAACGATTTAAATTTGCTTAAACAACCAGTTCCGTGAATTTTCATACATAAAACAGATACTTATATAATTTAGTATTTCGTTATTTTGCCCTTATTATGCGGGGATAGTAGCAGTGATAGCGTAGTGCTAGTGGTATAACCGCAGACTGCGAAGGCAGAGGTCGGGTCAATTTTAAGGCACACGAAAAGGGGCTCGGGACTCGGCGGTTCGGGCCTCAGGCTTTGATTGCGAAACTTACCGCCTTATAATCCTAATAACGAAGTCAGTGAAAAACTATTTCTGTGGTATAGTTTAGAACATTGACAACATACTAAACTACTGAGCTTGATTTTTTTTTTGTTTTTCTTTTTAGTTCTTTTTTTTTAATCTTTACACTACTTACACTCTACCATAAATATAATATTTTTATCCAACGAAATATTGTATGCTAAAATTTATTTTTAAATTTACTTTAATATATGAAAACGTAGAAGATCACAGATATCTTATTAAGATGTGATATGTTTTCAAAAAAGAGTCCTAAAATACGACACATCGGAGACTACTGGTAAATCGGATTTCCCTATCTTCCCATATTTGTATTCGAAGCCCGATCCATCTAATATTTCCTTCCAACTCCGCCGACGCTATCTTCGTTCCTTCCTGACACTGAATCTAATCGGAATAGATATTAAAACTTGCTACGATCTTTTACCCGAAAAAGCCTCTCATATAAATAAACAATATGAAATACAAGTCCGTCGCAATTTATTTAAATGTTTTACCATTTATAGTTTTAGTAGTACAAATATGTTTAAATAAACAATTTTTATGTGATCTGCTCATCGTAAATCTATTTTTTTTTTTAGCAAAAAACATTATTTGAATCCAAAATTTTATCTAAATAATAATTATTAATATTAACGTATTTTGATTTATACTCGTACATTCATCAATTGTTCAGTTTGAATACTGAAGTACCTCATAACTACATAAATCATTACATATTCTTATTTTACGGAGGAATAATTAATAACAAATTTTTGAATTAATATTTCACTTAAGTAATTCGTGAAAAATGCAAATATTTTGATCGCCAAGAGTTACCCTAATTAGATAAAGCATTTATGACCATTCAAATACAAGGTTGTTTTTTTTTCTACATTGACTTAGTAGTACCTGAATTACTCTAAATCTGATAAAAGGAAAAATGTTCTTTGATTTTCATTTATTCAAAATAGCGAATATCTCTTCTTAGATATACTTCGGATTGTTTGTCTGAAGAATTATTGTAATCACCTGAATCTTTTTAAACTTAATAAATAAAATTTCGTGTTTATTATCTGTCTATGAACAAAAAAACCACTATATATATTTATTTATTTTTGTAATAAATGTATTGTTTAACGAGTGATAAAAAAAATCTGTTCCTTGTTTAAATGATATAGGTATTTTCATATATAACTTTATAACTTAACAGTAATAAATTATGCCATAAAAAAATTACTTGTAAACAATATTGTCAACCATGTTCTATTGCTTTTTTTGTTATTTTATTGTTTGACGAATTCATACTTAAATCTTATGAAACACAAACACGAACATACAGTGTCAATGCATGATCCTTCTCCTTTACCTTGTCAAGTAAAGAAGGCTGAAAAAAAGATTCGTTATAGAGGTACATTTATTTCCAGTAAAGTTAATTTTTATTCCAGTTGCAAATATTACCGCACCCCATGCTCAGACTCAAGCTGGTCTTTCTATAACGGACTTGCTTTCAATCTGACCCTCTCTTTTTTGTAATCCCCTTTCCTTACTAAAGATGTTTACAAAAATTAAAGGACTTCGTAAGCCCGGATTAGCTGATGTTACATAATCGAAGTAAATGTATATTATAACAACATTTTCAGAATTTTCCTTTTTAATTTACAAAGAATGAATAAAAAAATTAATGTGTAAGTAATTTATTGTACATGTTATTATTGTGTATGTTACATTAATTTATTGTGTATGTTACATTTAAATGTAACTTTCTTAGATTATTTGTAAAATATATATATAATATAATATAAATAATAATATAATTTTGGATGCGTTATACTCGTATATTGCACACCCGGCAGTATCAATCCATTACATGTAACAGTATTGCAAAGCTCATAAAATATTTAACAAAAGATTTCCGAATGCGCTCATCTCTCGCGGGACACACGACGGCTTTCAACTTCTAGTACTTAACACCTTACCAACGATTTTCGTTTAGATTCTATCAACTTGATAGCTTCTTCATGCATTTTAATGTCTAGCCACCACAAAACGCATGTTTTTATATGACATTTATTCTCTTTTATGTATTATTACAAAAGTTTATTATACTTTCATGATTTACACATTTGTAGCCCACAACACATAGCTATAAATTATTAACTTCTTACTACTAACACAACTCGATAAACTTAACAATGTAACCATATGCACATATCAAAGAAATGAGTGTAAAAAATAAATTAATAACATATTTACTATAATATTTAATTAAAAGCTTTGATGATGATATATACTTGATATCACTGCAGCTACTGCTCTAGCCGGAGACCCCCCGTGGGAGCTCGTGGCGGAGGTTCTTGCCGAGACCTACTCATACGTCTCGGGTAGGAGGGTTCTTGGTGAGAACCCCACGTTGGACGGGATCCTACGGGTGAATCGCATAGGGCAGGAAGCGCTAATGCGGAGGTGGGGGGAGGACCTGGCGGGGCAGAAGTATGGCAGACGCGTAACGGCTGCCCTTCGCCCGGTCCTTGAGCGGTGGATGCGCCGTAAACGCAAGTCCCTCACCTTCCGTCTGACGCAGGTTCTCACCGGGCACGGTTGTTTTGGTGACTACCTGTGTCGGACGGCCAGAGGGAGCCAACGACTGAATGTCACGATTGTGGCGCGGCGGTGGTCTCTACCCAGCACACCCGCGAGGTGTGCCTGAGATGGATGATGCTGCGTTAAGGTCTGACGTCAGTCCTCGGAGGGGACTTGTCGCTCCCGAGCATCATCACCGCGATGCTCGGTGACGACGAGTCCTGGAAGGTGATGGTCTTCTTCTACGAGACAGTAATGTCCCAGAAGGAGCCCGACGAGCGGGTGAGGGAGGAGGCCATAGACGTGGCCTCCATCCACGGGCGACGAATGGGGGTGTGGAGGAGGCGCTACTTAATGTGCCCCCAATAACGCCCCTGTGCCCGTGTCGGGCTGGGATGGGAACCCAGCCCTGCTAGACACGACGTCATCGGGACTATTCAAAAGGTGATCCGGACAGTCCCCTTATAGGCGAAGCCTTTTCGCCGAGGCCAGCCTGTCGCTGAAGAGATCCTGTTGCCTGCAGATCCGGGACCCTCCAAGTAAAGCGGCTGAAGTCAGGGGGTACTAAAGTACGGTATTGCACTCCCAAAGTGCCGAGGCCGACATAGGATATAAGATTACAAATTATATCGGATAGCAATAACATTTATTAATTATCGTTCACTAATCAGTTCAACGCTGTCTGCATATAGACCGACCAACCAGTTTAAGTGGAAGCGAGTGAGATGTTATTTTATTTTTGTTCATTTATTTTATATTTTAGATTAAGTATAATTAATTATTAACAAAAAAATATATATTAATGTTTTTGTATAGTATAGTTTAAGTTAAGTTATTTTTATTTTTTATTTTTATTCATAAGTTTTATATAATTTTAGTTTTATATAATTTGAAATTATTTAATTATTGTTTAATTTAGTTATATATTAGGTACTTATTTAAGTAAAAAATTTTGTATAGTGGTATTCTCAATAAAATGTTTTTTAAGGGATCTTTTAAATTTTTTGTTGTTAATGATTCCCGTAAAGTTAAAAGAAGTTCGTTTATAAGATGTGGTATTATGTAACTTAATTTTCTTTTGCCGTATAGGTTATTATATTTCGGTAGCAATAATATAGTATTACTTGTCGGGTAATAATACTGTTAGGGTCTAGATTATTTAATATTTTTAATGTATCGTTAAAAAATTCTTCACTTAATATAGTGAGTTTAATCTTAACATGTATAGGCATTATTTTACAATGTTCAAATAATAGGTAATAATCATTTCTAAATTTATTTTTAATGTTAATAGGGACAATTTATTTTAGGAGTCGATTGCAGTGTATATATTTTATCTAAGTGTGTTTTATACGTTCTGCCATAACTTGATAAGCCATAGCTTACTAAGCTTACTGATTCAGCTAATGACTTGTAAAGTTGAAGTCTAATTGAGTAAGGTATTGTCCACTTCATTACAGAAAACTTCACCAGGATAGCTCTTAATTTATCACAGATAAGATTTATATGATCTTTCCAATTAATTCTATCATCAATAACTAGCCCTAAATAAGTTTGTTTGCTTACTACATCTATTGATTTGCACTGAAATTTAACATTTCGAGACCTGCTATTATTGAATTTATGTAAGCATTAGTGATTATGTAAAATAAGACAAGAAAATATTTAACTTCTGTTCTGGCTAGTGGATGTACATTAATATTGTTTTATTAGCATTAAGTACCAAACCGGCGTCTTGTGACCATCAACATATTAAACATATTAAAATCTTCGTGGAGCCAACTAAGCGCTTCCTCTGCGTTACTACCTTTGGACACCAGGCAAGTATCGTCTACGAACTGGTATATTTCGGAATGTTGTATATCAAAATCAAAAACAATTTTTTCAAATAGGACCCACGAGCACCTTCGAATCGTCATTTTACAAATTAAAACTTTAAAGTGATTATTATTTTTGTAAAAGTAAAACTACCACCGATTTGGAATGTAAATTCTGCAGAGAAGAATCTGCAAGAAATTCCGCAGTTACTCTTTTGAAAATAATATATAAACTGTTTTTTAGTACAAAATTAGTAATATCTTGCATGAAATACAGCGCCACTAACTCCACACATCTTTATCAACTAACTAATGCTGGACCGAATAATACGCTTTATCTGTTAATTTTTTTTAAAATGAAATCTTTAAATTTATGTTGAGACAATTCCAAAATTGTTTGTGGGATTTTATTATACATGCGAATACCATAACCCAGAAAGGAGAGTAATATTCGATAGGTCATTTACGTATGTAATGTAATGCAAGGGGCCCAACACGGAGCCTTGGGCTGTTCCTTCCGTGACGCGAGTTTCATTACTTTCTACATCACCTACCTTAACGACAAACGACCTTTCTTTCTTCTAAATAATTTTTACACCAGCCTAATAAATTACCTCTAATTCCATTGGCCTCAAGCTTATTTAATAAAATTTTGTGCCGAAGCATATCAAAAGCTCTGGTGTAATCTATAAATACCACCATAACGTGTTTTTTTTTCATCATCATCATCACCATAACGTGCTTAAAAATACTGTCTGTAAACGTCAATAACAGGTAATATTGTTATAGGTCTGTAGTTTTTGTACTCGTTTTGATTCTCTTTTTATAGATCGGCCGAACTATGAACGAACTATTTTTAGTGATGTTGGATGTTTATGGTTAATTATACTTATATTGTAACTTATATTATAACTTTGGTTAATTAAATTTGCGATAGCGCTAGTTACATTTTTGCATAATCTTTTTAAATATATATGATGATTATACTATGACTATACTTTTTAAATATTTAGATGGTTTACGGGCAATAGGCCCGTATACCATTTTTAATATTAAAAGCCTTTATTATTTCTATAGATTTTGAATCAGCAGGCTTGAATCGCATTGATACATTTACTGGCATTGTATAACTTAATTTACTTAGTAGTGGTATTGAACATTTCGGCGTAGTATCCTACTGTACACTGTTAACAAATTAATTGGCAAAACTATTTGCGATATTTTTAATTCGTATTTCCATTTTTTCCGAAAGACAAAAAACATTTTTTATCTTACCAGTAATTCGATTCAGTATTTGCCATAAATTTCTTGGGTCACGTTATTCAATATAATTTCATTTTTCAGAGGTTGATTGGCATAGTTTTTTGGTTTCTTGTAATCCCTTTTTAAAATTTTGTTATTAAGGTCTTCTAGTTCACCCCTGTACTAAGATACTTTTATTACTTTATTAGTAATCTATTGATTATTTTTTCGAGAGGTATTTCTAATTTTTCGGGACTTCACATAACATTCTCTGAAATTGTTGCATATAAAATTATTTATCATGATAGGGCATGACATTTCATGGGTTCTTTCCCACTTCACTTCATCTTAAAGTTTATTTTTTTTTACTATAATTAAAATGGATTTTATATTTTTATCATTCTGTGTTGGCGATCCGATACATGCTATAAGTACGGTACCATGATCAGCGAGTGTAGTACCGACAGCCGCAGTAAATAGGTCCAGATAAGTGAAGTGAATTTCGTAATTTGTAATGTAACTTTATTTTTAAAATATTTTTTTTAAAAATTCCTTGTTTTTAATGCTTGAGAATAATTTTGAATAACAAGAACATTTTATGTAACGATAACGACAAAACATAGTTATTAGCAAAGAACTTTTCGCGCACGATTATTAATAAAAATTTCGTTAAAATTTTATGAAAGTCGAATTTCATAATTATATGTTTTTTTGCGAGTGAGATCTATCCAATTTCTGCTTCTACGATTTTGTTTCACTTTAAAGATTCAGTGAAACACGGTGCAGCCGAGCGACTCAATGGCCATAGCTGTTGCTTTGTGCGCTACCACTGTTTGGTTGAGTGAATCGCTCATGTCCAACCCCATTTCAGTAAAAACACTCATATAAGTTTTTGATATCATTTATGAAATTTCATGCTTTCTAAAACAAAATAAATGTTTTCCAAAGTTGTTAAGTTTTTTACTCGAATATTGGTATTTGCTAGCACTATGTATAGTTGAAGAAAATAAAGTTCCATCAAGAAATGCAAAATTATCAGGAATAAACTGCAAACGGAAGTTATTGCGATGTTTCAACGATCAAGTTTGTTACCGAGTACTTGCTACATTCATCTGTCCTCTTCGATTACTGCGCTAAGAATAAATTGCTATCTTTGGATATCGCTTTTAAAGTTTGACTTTAAGAACCGTACCAGCTGGTAACGATATATTTAGCAACTGAATAAATACTATGAGAGATAAATAAGATAATTAAAATAAATGAATAATAAAAAATAAACATTGCAAATCCGGTGAAGAAGAAGACTGACATTCATATAAATATTTTTATTTAAATTTTTTAATTTTTGGAATATATATACATTTCCTTCAGTTAAAAATAATAACAAAAAAACATCTGTTATAGTAATATTACGAGTAAGTATATTTTGTTTTAATTGTTATAATATATAAAATTTCTGACGGCTAGTCTCTTTCAAATTTTATATATTTAAAATAAGTTTAATAAATAATGAAGTTGTAAAGTTAGATTCGTTGCTTCATGTATTGAACGTCGCTGAGTGCTCGTCTATTCAGCGATCGGCCCTGAACTTTTTAATTAGTTTAACAACAATAATAGACGACCATCTTGTTACTGCGAATTATCGCTTCTCGTTTTATGGATTTTAAAACCTTTTAAAACTTATTTTTAACTTACAAAATCATGTACTTATATATAGTTTTGTTACATCACTGTTATTAATTAAATATTACAATAATAAAAGTTAGTATCGCATTTAAGGTCATACGGGTAGTGGCACCTCGCATTCAAGCATATTTATTGCAATCGAAAAGTCATCAGTTATGTAGGGCGTATCGTCGTGCGCCATGTGGCGGCTCACCTCTGCGTAATTTATCCGCGGGCTATTTTTCCACGATTTTCCAAACAGTAGTCTCCACTTCCCACACTTATCCACCTTTATTCGGAAATCAATGGTTCACTTACAACACTCATTATTATTAAGTGCCAAATTATTTTTGATATTTATGGTCAAATATTTATTAAAATTTTGAGGTCTAAAAATAACATATCTTAAAAACTTATAGAAATGTTCACATATAAATTCGTAGCGATTAAAACTATTTTAGATTTTTTAAATAATTATTTCGATAATAACTTATAAAATTTATATGATTTAGTAAAAAAGGACATGGCATAAAAATATTTGTTCAATTTGTTATACAGATATTTTTATTATATTTATTTTTATTAATTAGTTATAGTATATTAGTCTTATTTCAATTTCGTAGAAATATTATAATTTTTTGTAAGCGTTATTTTCCTTCTAAGCTTTTACTTAGCTTAGTCGGTCTATTACCTATTTTGTTTTTATAAACCTTATATTAGAAATAAGATTACTTGCATCCATAAAAAGTTATGTCTTTTTGTTACAGCCAAGGCACGTATAGTTTAGGAAACCGGTGCATCATATTGCTTCTAAAATTAATAAAAAAAGAAATGAAAAGAACCTACAAGTCATGTAATAGATAGCATTCGCTTCGGATGTCGTATATATTAAAGAATACAATACAAAAATGCTATGCATTATTACGCCTCCGATATCAACGCAGAGTGATATGAGGGTAATATAAAAAATACATATTTGCATTATGTCACAAACATGCACAAGTAATTTATAATATTGTCACGTAATTAATGTTAATAAATTAATCTCGCGTTCAGGAGACAAATTAGACACAGGCTGCTCGACTAACGACGGACTATTTGGATTAAATGGAGGGTTGATGTTTATGATTTACGGAGGCTTGTATAATTGTGGCGCCTGGCGGCCGCGGCGGTCGCTCCACACGACGCGCGACGCGTCGCGACCCGACACCTCTACGTTTTATAGTCACACCGTCTCTCACTTGCTATTAAGATGCTGGTACGCGTACCTACTTCATTTTATATTTATTTACATATTTATCTAACTTTTACAACTACGATTTACTAAATTTGTATACGCATTTTTGTATTTAGATATATAAAAAATCATAATAGATAGATAAAAGTATAAATTAATAAAATAAAATAATAAACGGTACAAATATTATTGCTTCCCCACTCTTTTTAAGTAATACAAGCGACAGTTAAAAGCAGCAATTAATTCGAACTGATGAATATCAAATGGCAGTGAATTCCACAATTTAATATTTTTTAAAGGGAAAAAATGCTATAGTCGCTATTACGACAGGTTGGCATCTTAAGATAATTGTCATTACGAAACCGAAGTGCTAATTGACTAATAGTGTCTGAAGCAAGAAAATATATTTAAGATAGGAAGAGAATATGGTTTATATAAAATACAGTATACAATAATTAGAGAATGAAGATTTTGACGATATTTGATAGTAAATCTAATATAAAACTGTGGTTTATATGTATTTTATATGCACTACATAAAGTTTTGCTATATACCTACTCGTATAGGTAAAAATAGGTAAAAATTTAAAGCTAGTTGAACCTAGTGCCTGTCCTTTACCAATTTTGTCTATATACAATTTACAAAACATTGGTAACAGTCAGAGTAGTATAGACAGGGATTGTCTGTAACAAATCACTATCTATACAAATAATAAATCTGTTAAAACCTCCGTTTTATTAATACACTATATATCATCAAGAATAAATTTTAATAGCGCGTTTTTTTTTTGTATCAGCGCCATCTCTTATCGTTTTTTTCTGTGTTCACAAATTACAAAACCAATGTAAATAAATACTTTAATACATAAAAATTAAACATAACTCACAGTATAATTTAGTTTTTGTTTCATTGTAATTAAATTTAAAAATAAATATTTAAGAAAATAGAAATAGGTACCTACGCCGCCAACGCCATCTGGTCTAAGGAATCTTAAAAACTCACAAAACTTATTTTTGAGTTATTATTTTGTTAAACTTAAAAGTTTACTAAATATGTCGGATAGGAATAGAAATCGTTTTAATATTTTAGATAAACATCATTTTCAATTAATATAGGTACTATTATGTTAAATGTCACTAAATATAAAAACGATATTCTACCATTATACGATAGATGGCGCATGTAGGTGATAAAAAATATAAATTTATAATTTTTAAAATTTTAGTTAAATACCCGTGCGAAGCCGGGGCGGGCCGCTAGTCAGTAATAAGACCGCCTTTGCCCTCTATTTAGTACGTTTTTTTTCTGTCATGTACTTCTTAGGTGTGCAATAAAGAATAAATAAATAAAATGAATGCAAAGATTTTGAAATTGGTCAAGCTCTTCCAGCTTTCCTTTGATTAAGTCTTTGTAATATGAGTCCTCATAATCTAAAGGTCGTCGGAACTATTCTTCTTTGCCGGTCACCGCACAACAAAATTCTGCAATACTCTGTATTATTGAAGTCGTGTATCGTAGCAAATTGATGTGGGAAAGTAGGCTGGTAGGTAAAAAGCCTTCAAAACAATTTCATAAATAATATATACAAATATAGCAATATTATTTATTTACTCTAATTATCACCTGAAAACTTTGGGCTACTTTGAGATTTTCTCGCAAAAAAAAAAAGTGTATCGTTTCAATGTCAAAAAATATATAGGTATACTTTTTGATAAAAATAATGCTTTAATTAAAACATTTGTTACTTTGTGTGAAGGCATAATTAAAAACGCTCTTTCTAATGAACAAATTAAATATCACTTAGTTATTCATTATAGAATGGTATTATAATTTTTATTCCTCGTCGTGTTGTGTGCCTCGAATGTAGTGAAAACAGACGACGATAGCGGTAATAAAACATAATAATCAAGTTCAGAACGTGGAAACACCGGGACGTAACCGGCATGTTGACTATTCATTATAACATCTCGCCTAAGACAAACAATTCTCTGTTATGTTATTACATTCCCTCCATAGTGGAAACTATTTCGTATTCTTTACCTATATGGGATACGTACTTATTTGATTAAATTATACATAGTAAGTATAGAGTAAATAAAAGTAGTACAACAGAATAAAATACAACTAAATAAAAAACAAAACGTTTACACTTAAACATTACATAATATAGTTATAATAAAAATGGCAATAATACAAACATACTTTGAGACTGCGAATATAAATTGTTTGTTCTCACAGATTAATTAAAAAGTTTGTTTCAAAACTTCTGTGGCGCCAGATTAAAATTGCCATAAGTTTGTCAAAACAATAGGTGGATTGAAAGAATCTTATATCTAGGCATATTGAAGCACATTACAACTTTAAAAAAATGTTTATAACCCCATTAATACAACTGTGTAGTAGACGTATGAGTGGCTGAACCTCATATGAATATTTATGGGCGGGTTGGCACGATCCTACAGATAATGAAATGAGCAGACGGTAGTAGATCCGATTAGTTCACTGGCACAATTAGCGAGTATTATAAAAACTGTAATATTCGATATATTACAAGTAAAATTGTTGATTTAATAAAATGATAAATATGTTTGAATTAATTAATAAATAACCTCGTTTAATATATAAATGGTAGTTATTTCAACTGTTCTTGTTCAATGTTATTTTAAGGCTCGATGAAATGACATACTCTCCTCGTCGCAGTGTCTATCACAGCTTCACAATTCATTTAGTATATGAGAAAAACCGGCATATAATATACTTCAGAGACATATTTATATTATAAACATTATTTTGAACCTGAATTTAGATTTTTATATTTTATTTTGTTAATTTGTTAATGTGCTGGATTGTAAAAATCCGCGATATATGCGAATAAGGACCACATTTTTATTAATATATTGGGTAATAATTATTTTTATAAGTGTTTAGCATAATTATAATGAATAAAGAATATAATTTTAAAGATATTTATCATTTAATGGACTTCGAGACAAAATTCTTCGGAACCGAACAATGTGGTACAACGCCATAAAATAGAAACATAATAGATAGGTGTATATACATTTGTAAACATCTTTTGAAGGTTTTCATTTTACTGGATACCCTAATAGATATTTGAACTCCACAAAAAAGTACAGTTTTTAATGTACTCGATGACATAATATAGTTTAAAAAAAGTATTTAAAATTAAAATTTATTGTATTTTATTGTTACTCATCTCTAAAATTTATCTTAATAACTTGTACATAATAACGTTTACCAATAAATGATACAATGCAGATCCAAGATACGAATATACCTACGTATTATATTCAGAACATCACTATTATTTATGGATATCGATCACTATTAATAAAACAAATGTTTAAACATTTAGAACACGTGAAATCAGAATTGATTAGTCAGAAAAGTTTAAAAAAAAATTCAAATTTTGCTAATTGTTATAAAATGCAAAACTTTTAATAAAATTTAATAGTAAAATTATTACAATAATAATGTTTTCAGGTATAACTTCCTATTACAAAATATAACAACACGCAAGTAAACATAGCCCTATATTAGAATAAAGATTTATGAATACAAAGGCTTGCGGCTGAAAATGTGCGATAGTAAAACCCTCTCATGAGCACGTACTTTAATCACGTTTAAAGTTGCAAGTGCAAGTTCCGTTACCTTTTAATTTAATTTTAAATGTTAATTTTAGTTTATTAAATAAAATAAATATATACTTTATTAAGTCAAGGTGTACAGTCAATGTTACTTTGATATAGGAGCCTTCATATTATTTCACCCAATTACTTGGCAATGTTCTTGGTAGTCAATTTCTTAATTAAACGATATATCGTGAAGTAATTAGATAAATTATAAAAGTTGTTTGCACAGTTGGCAGGGTGGAGCGCTACGACAAAGCGTGCGTCGTGTGGTCGCCGGCGGCTGTCAACATGATGAAAATGCTACTTCATTCTTAGATAAAACTTTGAAAATTTGTCAAACTTTTTGTTTAAATATTAAAATATGATTCATATTAGTTAAAACTTCCAGACTATCAAATTTAATAGTTTATTTTAATATGTAATTAATTATTTTTTACTTATCACAATTATTATTTGCTAATATAAATTTTACTACTTAAAAAAGATTCAGACGACAGGCGACATGTCGGCCGCGCCGGTCCGGCGCGTGTATAGTGCGCCACGCGGTCATTCCTGTTTCAACGTCGAATATCCCGCTTCTATGCTAAGCCCGCTCGTACAGTACGCCCTAATAAATTGCGATTTAACTTGTCTCTCGGATAACGCCAACTTTTCCGCGTTTGCTTCGCGCCCGACACTTTTTCCGTCTCTTCATTTCCTATCTCTTACTTTTGTATTTTCCGTTCTTTCCTCACCGAGATAAACAGGCGAGAAACGTTGAAAGGGGCTTTACAAATTCAAATTGAACTTATCACACAACTTTTTACATTTGTTTCTGGTCTTAAGTTCAGGGAAAAAAGCGAAGAGGCATTTAATAGTACAATCTCGGGTAAGATTGATGATTTTGTATCACACCTCGCTTCGGGCGGCTCGTAACGAGTTGGATGGCTCTCGACGTGGGTTACACTGCGTCTTATCTGGAATAGGATGTCGTTTTATCTCAAATTACATACATTACCTCAATCGTTCTTGAATCGCTTACTTTTAACATATACGTTACAGATGTTAAAAGGGAATTTTCATTTCAATTCTACCCTACCTTAAAATCGAATCGCACATTGTAATGTGCCGATACTGGTATAGTATAAGGTTTAGGCTTCTAGTATTGTGTAAAGAAATATATATGTAAACATAGCCCGCCAATGTTAGTTCACGTAAATGTATTTATTAATCAAGACATGACTAAGGAAGTTTCGCCGCATGAAGTAAATAGCGTTCACTTAATTTAAGGGCCATGTGTGGGCATAACCGCAGCATATTTATCCCATTATGCACGGCACGACATCCGCTGCGGTGATGCGAGTCACGTCGTCTGAAACGAATCGCATGTGACATTATTTGTGAAGATCGTGCTCTATCTTCGTCGGCGACATGCTCGGGACGTGGAGGGATTACTCACAAAGAAGTACGATTTCAACGGTACGATAAAGAAGCGAGAAGTAACGCCGGGTATTCTCTTAGGGATTGACGCACGGTTTAACTTTTTCGCTTTATTCTTACAGGTCTTATTGAGTCCGGGTTTTGGTTGATTTAGTGATCATTTGCATATAGAGGACCTACGTGTAATTATATGAATATTGCACGTAGATATGTAGCGTATCTACGATAACATAATTTGAATATCAAAACAAATTACTCAATCACAAATCACATCTTACTCGAATGCAATTCAAATTATAATATTATAAACATTTGATTGTTACATTACTGAACTGATTTGAAACAGCCTGTAATCGTCCCACGTATGGGGAAAGTCAATTTTCATTTATTAACAACTATTGAACAGTTCTACCATACGTCTCCAGTTTTATTGGGATTACGTACATGCATAAATAATTGTATTATTTATGTAATTTTGAATATTTTTCCCGTAGTTTTCACTACCATAATAATATCGGTTATATAACAGATTTGGTAAATATAATACCACCTCTGGAATATGTATTTTTTAAATCTGTTTACAGCTGACGTATGCATTAAATAGACGTGGACAAAAATATATACAAACGAACATACAACCACTTCCTTTTTTGAAGACAGGTGGAACAAAGAAAAACTATATGTTAATAAGTCTAATCACAAGTGTTTATTTTACATACATCTTTTTTTTTAAATCACATGTCACTAACACAAAATGACATTGAATGCCATTACTATGTATAAGTATGTTATCGATAATAGCTATTACCAAGAAACCTGGTATAATAACACAGTTAATTAAAAAGTTTCGGTAGGTAAGTGAAAAGAAGTAAAACGATAAAGGGGCATATTAGCTGAGGAATGTGACTCAGCACAATATTGGCCGACGCTGAGCTTACCCTGCTTGGTATTCGCCACGCAGCGCCGCTGTCCGGTCGGCGATACCCTCGCGGCTCACCCCTACCATAACTACACACTTTACACCGGTATATATATAATAATGAGCAGTTTATTTTAATACTTAAATATTTTTCTCGTATCTTGATGAATTTCTATTACCTCGCTAAATTGTCAAACCGACCACAATCCGAAATATATAAAAACGTATACCTATGCAATATCTGGCCGGGTTCGCAATTATTGCAAAATACCCATTCATTTTTCCGACGGTTCGCGGCGCGCTCAACCATGCGTGATTTTGTTTTTGTGCGTTTGTTCAGTGTCTGGACGCTTTACTGTGGTTATTTTGTTATTTCGAAAACCATTTGTCGTGAAATAAAACAGTTTTCTGATATTTGATCAACAATTTGTAGTGCAGAAACATTACCGCACATATTTTATGTAATTGTCTGTAGCGTTGCATTCGACTATGTGGCAATGTTGGCTTATTTGATTAATCGAAATAACAATATTAAGGATATTTATCGTCAATTCTTGTGTTAAAGCAAATATTCCTCTATGAGCGAAGTCAAAAGATTCAATAGATTCGATAGAGCAATCCCTAAGTCCCAAATTAAATCACGAAACATTTCTGCACCTGTCGGAGGCCTCACAAGATGATTCTGATTTCTTCGTCGTTTTTTTTATCTTTTGATTCTATTTTATGATAATATGCTATTATATTTGCGCAGTCGGATACTGTTTAGGTTCGTAATTAAAGACAAAATAAATTTTGCTTCAGTCTTATTCTTGGCACATTTAATAAACATTCTTATCTACATAGCGTCTTGTTAAACACCAACAGTGAGTAAATTTTATAACCGAGTTACTTTATATACTAATTTAAAACAACATTTTTATTTTTATTTTATTGTAGTTGTATGAATTGTTTGAATATTATATATATTATGTAATTGTATTTACTTTTCGACCGTTACGTATTTTGTTTTTTAACGGAAAATGTGTATACGGAAAATTTTTCGCACAATAGAAGATTCGTTGAGTGTTAAGGATTTACTTGCCTATTCGTTTGAAAAGTCTACTATCTTTATCTGGTCCATCGAACGCCGGGAATAGCCGCGGTTTTAGCGGGACAAATTCTATCCGACTTAGTCACGTAATAGTACGATGGGCTTCTTAACAGATTTGGTGAGCGTATGTTTAGGATTGGCTTAGCTTTTTACTGAAAGGGATTGAATAGGGGTATACAGAATATACAAACCGCGTTAAAGGACCAATTTGAATTAAATATTCCAGTAACAAAAACTCGTCTAAAAAAAGTTGAGCTTATTGCTTATAGCTGAGAGATTGAAAAATATTACAAGTGTTGTATAACATAAAATGTGTAGACAAACTAAATTACCAGTTGTACGTCATTTGGCGTGTAATTACAATGCGCAGCTGACGCGTCGGCAGCTCGGCACGTGCTACGCCGCTACGCCCGCGCCGCTACGGCTACGATACCATCGATATTGTCGCATAGCGCGCCCGTAGAATCGTGGCACATAGGACAATATTGCGTCAATATTCCAAACAAAATTGTTCACACGACATATTGAATGTTTCCTATAACAAACTTTATTAAATCATATTTTCAATGAGTTGTTGCGTTTGTGGGTAGATACGAGTATTAACATTTTCATAGGCGTTTCATTTAAGTTAAAAATTATATATCATTGCCTAATGTCCAGTGTAAATTAATTCCACATGAAAACTTACTAATACAATATTCAGTTAAATATTTGTTAGATGTTTAACACATTTTAATTATCAATATGTTTTATTTTTAAATAAAACCACGTTTTATGTAAGGTTTCTTACTTAGTATGTGTTTAATCTGTTGAAATTTGGCAAACATTCGTAGCTTGATTTTTTTAACTTTAACCATGTTAAGAAACTTAACAAAAACTGGGTTGTGGCTTGTTTTAACAGTCATTCATCCGCACGTCTTAAGGCTGGCAACTACGAATCTTTTAGACTCCTTAAGAATTGCGCTGGAAACACTGGCTGTGTTTATATTGTTGCGAAAACTAATTCTCTTTGTTGGTTTATTTAGTTAACTCTTTAGAATGCAAGCAACGCTGATCCAAAAACAAATTTTTAACAACATATGAAACTTTCAGACGTCGTACAAACATGGATAATTAAGAAGCGTGAAACCGTTTTGAATATTTCATATGTATGAGAACATGGCCACTAGATGAATATTATGCAAATTCAGATACCTAATGAATGTCTTTGTGATAATTTCACTTCCACTTTAATTACAATTTTCACTGACAATATTTACCTAACCTACTTAAACTTAAAGAGATTATATTTTACCTGCGTTTTTGTGTGTGTGTGTGTGTTTTTGCGTGTGTGTATGTATATATTATATTCAAGGGTTATTTGTGTTAAGGTATTAAAATGACGACCACAAAAGATATTTATAAAAATACATACAATTTGTATATTATATCGTAATTTTCACAAGGTGGCAGTTAAAAAATTTCTATTAAAATAAAAGGATTTTGTAACACGTTTGGAAATAGGTTCCATAAAAATACTATAGAAATCGAGTACAAAATCATAAAATCTGCGTTAATAGAAATTAGTCTCGCCCTTCCAACTTTTAGTCAGTAAAATAAATTATTTTAATATCAGTTTATTAACAAGTCCCGTTATTAAATTTTTTATTACATCTTTTATTTATATCCTCTTGTATTTTATTTATGTAAAATATAAATGGCACTTTCATAATTTCAGTATAATTTCAAAATGCTGCTACTACGACCATTTAGTATTCCAATAATTGAATCAACGTCCATCATACAACAAACAGAGGACGCCCAAGTTCCCCCGAGTCATTCGCTAAACATAGGTTCGGTGAGTGAACGCAACAAAATCATGATGCCACCACATTGCGCGTGTAATTGCTAGCGACGATCCGTCATTAATCTCACTAACACTCGATAAAATGCAAGTCACCGTGTAATGTAATAATCTTGCTCGATTTTATAACACAACTTTGTGAAATCATCGCACATTATTAAACAAATTTTGAAACACGCTGATTAAATTGAGGTAACTGCGCTTAGTGCGTGTTCGGCTCAGTGCCAAGTTACCGCTAAGCCAGATCCGCATATCGATTAGGTGGCCTTCTTATTAGGCTTGTTGACATAGCTACATTTATTTCTTTTCATAAATAATTGCTTGTGAAATTTAAGTACAGTAACAATTTGAATGTATTCAAATGTACTAAATATTTATATAAACAAATGCTTGTTATATTTTAATTCAAAAAAAATGTTTTTCTCGTGAATTTGGTTTTTTTTAAACTCTATTTATTATCATTATTATTTTAATTTTTAATGAACTGTGTTATAATTATTTAATAATTCGATTATTTAAGTTTCTATATCAGATAAAATAGTAGGTATACCTAAAGTATTATAAACTTTCTTCTTCATATTTCTCATGCCTTACTCTGCGCAATATTTGAATGAATAATGTTTTAAGAAACATATTTAGTGTACCTACCTATACTTTAAAAAAATTTCAATGTCATAACTTCAATAATTAATTTAATTTTATAATATTTGATGAACCATTTCTTTGAAAAACATTTTAATTAAATGTGGATTTTAATAAAGACGCCGAATGAGAACTAAAAATTCAATGGCTATCAATGTTTGCTCACGATGTACGAGTTTCACGTAGTGTAACTTCGTTACTTAGGTCTCTAATATTAATTAGATTAATAGATATTCTAATAATAGCTGCTGCCCGCGACGTCGTCTGCGTGAACGCTATTAGATTACACGTTGTTACAGAATGCGTTGAAAAAATAAAGGTTCACTGCTCGTTCCCCGTAGGTGATAGCGTGATATGTAGTCTACCTAAGAAACGGTTATGAGACCTAAGTAACGGTTCCGAATATGTTATTTTATGTTTTATTAAAAGACGAATGTGAAAATTTAAATGATGATTCTAATCAAATCGGTAGATCCCCTAATTAACAGATAGATTCAATATACAGTTACAAATATTATAAAAAAGTATTAACTTATATAATAAGTTAATACTTTTTATATAAGTTAATACTTTTTTATAATATTTTTTATTATATATTATTATTTAACTATATATATATATATATATATATATATATATATATATATATATATATATATATATATATATAAGTTAATATATATGTATATAAGTTAATACTTTTATATAATAATTTTTTGTTAATTATTGTATTACCTATTGTATCCAACAACTTAAAAAATAGTAAGATAAAGTAATTTAAAAAAAAAATGTTCCTATATACAATCACAAGAAATATTAAAACGAGCAACGCCAAGGGTCGGCACTCGCTTACCATTGAGCGCGCATCTCCTCTCGCAAGCAAGGCATTCGAGGCAAATTGAATTTGTGCGAACGCCGGCGACGAGCCAGTTTGCGCTGCTAACTAGCTGCGACGTGAATGCCACTACTTGCCTTTTATTACATACCTCTATGAAAAGATTGGATAACACAGTAGTAATCAAATCTTTTGGACTTTTAATCGACAAAAAATATACAACGTTAATGACAAATAAATATGATTAGATTTTATAATATATGTTATTTAAGCAACTTACAAAAATTTAAATAATTATTTACATAAATACCTACTTCCAACAGTGTTAGTAATATACACGACAATAATTTGTTCCTTTTAACATTTTAAACTTAAAATTAACACAATACTAACTTCACTCATATCATATCGTTGTTTATACAGAAACACATTCATATTAAAGTGAAATAGCAATTTAAATTTTCTTCTTTGTCGTGTTCGAGAGCAGACGAAAATAAATTAAATTTGACTAGGCACTTACAAAATTAAAAGACAATGATAAGCTATTGATTTTAATCGTGAATCAAGGGTGAGAAAATGAGGCTTGGGAGGCTTGCGTCTACGGCAGCGGAGAGAAAACACATTTGTCTTGTCCCGGCCCGTTAGCGTATATTACGCCTCGCTGAGACATCGCCCGCTGTGCTTCTTAACTTCGTTCCTCCTACATTAAGGTATTGTACGTTTTTCATCATTATGCGGAACAGCTTTCAATAGTCTTACTATAAAACTATTTTAAGAAACGCTATTATCTCGGCTACTTTAAGGTGATTATATGCATGCTTTCCTAAGATATCTATTTTTTAAATGTAGCAAAGTAAAGTACATATTATCTATTTCTAAAATAATTAAAAAGCTCAATTTATATAAGTGTAAAGTTTTGTTTAAATAATAAAATTATAAATATATATTAAGTTAATAAATAATTTTATTATTAATTATAATATATTAACTTAATTTTATTAACACTCAGCAGATACTGATGGTTCTAAAATATTCTACTAAGAAGGCCGAGGTGGTATAATTGTAACTACTATGAGTTATACGGTACTATACTGAGCTTTACTCTTACTACTTGTCCATGGTGAAAATACACCCACTACGTATAGGCATTTTCTGTTCTAAAGGTGAAGGATTTAATTTCAACACACCACGCTGCGTTTCTGATAGATAAACAGATATTAAGTGCATGTCTTTAAATTTATCTTGAAAAAAGCGAGTTACCTCACGATGTTTTTGTTAAGTATTAAAATGATTTTTATACAAATTAAGCACTTGGGTTTGGTTTCATATTACAATCCACTGTAACACCTGAGCTCATGTCAATATACAGTAGCTATTCAATTACTATCTATAAACAAAAATAAACTTAACCAAATAAGTGGTTTACTACATCACAGTACTACAAGAAGAGAACGAATAATTAAAATACATAATAACATTCCACATGTTGTTCTTTATGTCACAGTTTATACCTTACTATCACAGTGGTCGTTGCCAAAACTACGAATACATGCGTCGCGAACGTAGATTTTATTGTACTAACTTTTCTAAAATGACATCGAAGTTTTCCTTTTACTTATTTCTAATATATTGGTCGTTTTAAATTCAAAAAAGTACTTACAATATGCGGTACATATTTTTAGATTATTCATTAGCATATACAAGTACTGTATACTGTACTGTATCAGCCTGTAAACAACCCACTGCTGAGCGAAGGCCTCTTCTACATATAGAGGAAGGATTGGAGCTTAATCCACCACGCTGCTCCACTGTGGGTTGGTTGATAATTTCTCTACCATGAGTAACGATCTTTATCAGGTGTCTATGATAACAACCGGGACCGATGGCTTTACGTGCTCTCCGAAGCACGGTGGGGAGACCCACAAGGACATACACCCAGACCGGAAACAAATATTTGTACAAAGACAAATATCTGTCCCGAGCGGGAATCGAAATCGCGACCGCCGGCGTGCGGTTTGCGGCGACTACTCGCACCACTACACCAGAACGGTATGTCGACGTCATATTATACAAGTAATTTATATGAATCATAATATCCTTTTTCTGGCGTTTCCTACACGCTATAAACACAGTTATGAGTAGCTATAACTTAATTTTAATTATTAATGTGTTACATAAATAATAGTAGAATAAGCCTCTTTTATTTTTTAAAATACTCGTATACTTTGATTATATTCAGTGTTCATAAATGTAATCGCCGTAGAGTGTTTTGCTACCCGTTATCTCACACGCTCCTGTGATAGTTACGACAAAGAAAGTAGCAAAGCCGGCGCCAAAAAGTCTCCTCACTTTTGTCCCCTCTAAATCTTATAGCAACACGGTGTCATAATGCACGCACGGCACAAACATCTCTCCGTGCGCCAAGCTTGTTAAGTGGTTTGGAAGAAAAACATCAGAAAAACTTTTCTTATTGCCATGAGGCATATGTATGTGTAAATGTAGAAATAGATAATAGTACTCTATTATCTATTTCTACATTTCATTCAAAGTAGCCAAGCGTTAAAGTAAACTGTTTGTTTGCAAGAAGGCTTTAACAGACTGGTTAGTAAAACTTAACTATAAAGAAATAGAATTCTTTCTTCAAAACTTCACCTGACACGCACTTTACACACACATAAACATACACACAAACAAACACTTACACACTATATATTATAATATACACACGATTAATACAAAATATAATTTTACTGTTATTATTTTAATTCAATTATTTACAAATTGTTATATGAAGTATAATATAAGTTATTTGGTAATTTATATTTTGTAGTACATACTTATAAATTGTATAAGGAAAGAGCGGGGCCCCCTACTATAGGTATTAACATACTTAAAAGGGGGCACCCAACAATATTGTATAACAATGTACAACTTTTTAAACCAATAATTTTTTTTTTCTTAATATTTTTTTTTTGAATTTTTTGTTTAGAATCGTGACTCTCGTGATGATACTACATGTATATATATATATATATATCAGTTTAATAATTAATAATATATAATAAGTAATATATATTGTTACACTATAATTATAGGTTAGTCGCCGACGCCTACTTAGGAAGTAAGTAGGCATCCCTCGTTCGCAGTTTTTTTTTTTTTTTGTACAGACTCCGGAATAATAACCTTTGTAATTTTCTCAAGTAACTTTTACAGTTTTTAAGTATACTTCAAAGCGAGTTTACCGCCATTCTTCATATATTATGAACGAATTGCTTATAAACACACTTTGTTAAGTTTTCAGGAGTTTAACCTAAACAAGCATCAAAATTATTATTTACACTTATTTTAATATTAAAGTTCATGGGTTAATTAATTACTAGAAGTGATTTATGTTACTTCTTATTTGACTGAAAAGCATTATGCTTCACATTATTTTTTATAGCTTTAGAATAATTGTATGATTTACTATAGCTAATACTGTAACGATTTTATTACATTTGATTTCTATACTTCGAAATTAAAGATTAAGAAACTATTGAAGGAGTTTTACAGTTGTAGATGGCTACGAGGCCGATATGAACTCTGCCGGTGACGTCTATCCCTCGTGAACTTCGCTGCCCGACTATATTTGCGAGACCGTCGCCCCCCGTGCCCGACCCTAACCTCGCTACGACGAATATTTTTTGTGGGGACATCATAATAATAGCTCTGTATTACTTCAGGAGAAATTCCAAGAAGTTTATAACTCGAGATGAGTTTCGTGTTCCTTGTCATAAATAATAAAGCGGTCGTCGACTACAACGTTGTGCAGATTTTAAGTGAAGTAAAAATTCAAGAAATAATTTTTCATTTTTTTTTGGTCCCGAGTCAAAGGGAAATTGTTAGAAGTTTCTTAACTTAATGAAGATTTTAGCCAGATAAAGGTGAAATTATTGTAGGTTTCGATAACGAAACGAAAATATTAGATAGCTGTAATTATTTGTAATTGATAAAATTCTAATTTTATAATTTTAATTAACTGATTGTTAAGCATGTATTTTTAGTATACAGCTAATTTTAATAATAATAGGTATATAATATAGCGATAATTTATGCTAACGAGAAATTAAAATTATTAATATAAATAAAAAAATCTCTTTTCCTCGAAATCAAATTATTTGATACCTATATAAAAGAATTGTAAATAAATATATAAACCGGTTCAGTATAATAAATAATAATTTTAATTCAATTCGTCAAATTAATTACGAACAAAGTGAACACATATCATTTTATTAAAAAGCTTAGTGTTTCTAACGCGATGTGGTAGTAAGGAGATACTTTTATACCGTGCTGTCTACAGATTCTACTTAAGTTAATGGATAAATTACGAAGGCACGGAGTTTACTTTGTGTTTTCAGGTAGACGGACTTGATCGTGAAGTTTTCTTTGTTAATTTGAACAAGTTGGGAAATTCTCAAAACCGTCAGTAGAATTTAAGTAAAGATGTTCCACAGTGTCGATTTGTATTACCATATCAAATCAAAATTCTAATAAATTTAAAAATCGGTCTCCCTTTCATTTTTCATCGAAAAGACATACCAACAAATGTGACGGGCTAGAACACATTTTGTGCTTACAACATTATTACACGTACCTACTTGACGTATGGAGTGAACCTGTCAGCCTGTAAACGTCCTACTGCTAGGCAAAGGCCGCTTCTCCATGTAGAAGGAGGGTTGGAGCTTAATCCACCACGCTGCTCCACTGCGGGTTGGCGGATAATTTCCCTACCATGAGTAACGATCATTACCAGGTGTCTATGATAACAACCGATTACCCGGTGTCTATGATAACAACCGGAACCTTAACCTTTACTTACTCTCCGAGGCATGGTGGAGACACCCACAAGGACATACACCCAGACCGAAAACAAATATTTGCACAAATACAAAATTCTGCCCCGAGCGGGAATCTAACCCGCGACCGCCGGCGTTGAGGCGATTACTCGCACCACTCCACCAAAACTCGATGGGTAATTGTAGGAAATCGTTGGTTGTTGGCGTTCCATCTGAAGGCTCTTTTGTCGACACTCGAGCCAGAATTATTTCGCTTTTAGCTCTGTTTCTATTATATATAAAACACCATTACTTTCATCAAACTTGCTCCATTACTCCTTGTACATATTTATACTCTCGGTAGATCTTATATATTATCTTTACCACTTAAACAAAGCACCTTATGAAAAATGAAAGTTATCTGTCAAGTTATATAAGCATCGTATCTCAGTTGCATAAAATGGGTAAAATAATTTATCTATGTACAACAATTAAAAACTTCGTTGTTCTCAAACTATCCTATGAAGCATGCTAAACTAATTTGGGTTTTTAGTTTATTATTCTTATGACAAAACCTGGAAAGATGGTTTAGAAACAACTGCAGACTAGAACATCCACAATAGACAGTTCTTGTAACAAACACATGGCTCATGCGTAAAGTGTAATAAGTAAAAGATGCCTTTGTCAAGTTGTTTGTTCTGTTGCTCAAGCATATTTGACCAATAGACCAAGCATATTGACCTTTCATAGAAATCTTTCAAAATAAAAGCAAAATATATAGTAAAAATCAGTGCACTTTTTAAGACCCGTGGTAATATGAAATCGGTCAATAAAGTCGCATTCGTGCTGCACTCTTGTCGGTATACTGTCATGAAATTTCAGCAATAGAATATCGAATTTCTCGAGATAAAGAAGATTCCTTTGAATTATATACAAAGAAGATTCTTTAATTATAATTTAAAGGAAAGTCATTATAATTGGCTGTTTTCCTGTCAAAAGTAAAAATAAGTGATGTGATGTGTTGCAACATATCTTTAAACAGCGGCAGTGATAGGCTGATTTGAATTTAGGGTTAGCAATTTTATTATTGGTGTAAAATATTGACTATGCTAAATAAGACTAAATATTAAAAAAAAAATTTAGGTAATTTGGACATTTTCAATAATTTTAGTAATGTTCAGTACTCTAACAGCCTGTAAATTGTCTCACAGCCGAGCTTCTACATTTATAAAAAAAAATGGGTTGAGCTCTACCTCTAGGTTACTCCACTGCGGGACGTATAATAATGTCTCAGAAAATTATTATTCCTCAGCGCTAAGGTACGAGAAAGTTAATTTAAACAAAAGTTTAAAATAAATTTAGTACTTGAAATATCATCGGTATCGTCCCGAATGAACTCACAAACATATGGATTTAAGTACTCTGACCACTAGACTATCTCGGCATTTAATTATTAGTGTTAACAAATTCGTAATAAGAATTGAGTTTGTTTTTTAAAAAAGATCGTAAAATTTTTATGTGCTTGTTATTTGTATAACCACATGTCAGAAAAAATATTTTGAAAAATACATGCCCGATACGTTCACACAAAAATTATACAGTATCCTCATTAAAGCCAAAATTCATGGCACGCAGCGACAAATTACAATAAAGTTAAAAGTTATTTCCAAAAAAGCAACTTGTCCAAAACTTCCCTCGCCTAAAGAATTATGAAGATTAGCATAACAAAGTAAGCTGGAACTGTGTTCAGGGAATGCGTCGTCTTTTACGTCTCACCGATGTTTTGCCCAATTTATGTAAACTCTAGAAGCAGCAGGAAACATTTAAATTTACATCTTTCCGTTTTTTAGTTGTTTGAATGAGGGTCATCACCAAGATACATATAAATAATACAATGGTAATAATACTATAAAGAAGACAAAGCGATACAAACTCGGGTATACGCTTCTACGTGTAATTACACTAATGGAAGTTATTTCATTTTAAACTTGTACACTTTCGACTAAATACATATCGTCTCGTAGAAAACTGTAGTAACTTAACTTTGCTATCATGTTCGGTACATGTACATCTTCACGTTAAAAGCTATTTAAAAACAAACACGAGTTAAAATAACATCTTCATACGAGTACAAGCAAATTCAATATTGTCTGTCTGTATCTTGTATGGTAAATTTAAATTTGTTTAATTTGTAACTGTTATTCTAAACTCTAATTCGAATGATTTTAAACGTGTCGTATTATTTGAAATTATAAATAAATATGTTTAACACACACATAAGGTCGTCTGTTCCTAAGGTAGGCAACTTAATTCCTGTGTTTTAGGTAACAGCCGACTGATATACATTTTTTTAAAATAAATATTTATATAAATAATACATATATAAATAAACATATATTACACCCGGACTCGGGGCGGGAATCGAACCCACAACCCTTGGAGCAGAAAACAGGGTCACTATAAACTGCGTCAACGGGTCAGTCATTATTTTATAAAACTTTCATTCAACATTTTACATTTTTCACAAAACATTATAATTATAAAACTTTCGCATATAAATCTGTGACAAATATCGAGATAAATATTTCAATAAATGTGTTCTCATATAGCTACTTGTTAGAGACCTAAAAGTAAGTTTTAGACGTTGAGCATTGAGGATTCTGTCCACAGAGTGCCAATGGAACCCTATTACGAAGGTTTCACTGTACGTCCAAACGTCCGTCCATCTGACACAGTATCTTTTGAACCGTTATAAGTAGATACCTGAAATTCTCGCAGACTATGGTTGCTATAATGATATGGTCAAATCTGAAAGAAGTTCTCAAATAAAAAACTTTTCAACGATTTAAAAATTATACTTATATAAATATAATGTAAGTTTAGTAGTTAAATATTATTTTTATAGTAGTACGCACCGTTCATGTGTATATATGTACACTTAATGTATATACATATATATATATATATATATTAAGTGATGCAAAAGTAAATAAAGGTAAGTAAAGGCTTAAAATTATTTTTAAGCGAATAATATGCAAGAGTTCATGGATTAAACTACAAAAAGTAAAATCGTTTAAAAAAGCTGAAAACAGTAAATGTGGTTCAAATCGTCTAAGTTTCTGTATTAAAACTTAAAAAGGTGCCTTTGCAGCTTGTACGTGTTCTTTGTCTCAAGTTCTGTGCTCACCTCTAAGGGAGCTACCCCTCGCCAACTAATATTAGTCAATTAGGTATTCAGGACGCGCGTCGCACACCCTGCTCTACGTCTGGCGACTGCGGCCTACACACGCTTCTGCCTCCACTCTGTCCTGTAATGCCGCGGGCCCGGTGATATTGAGCTCTGATCAATTTCATCCTCTAAACATAACGACTAATAAATTCGTTATAAAATAATTTTACAATAACGTAGCATCAAAAACTCCAATTTTTTTTTTATTATTGTAAGTTTTTATGAATTATTTGAACAAAGTTTTTAAAACGTTTGAATATAATTCAAAACGAAAAGGTTAAACATGTGAGAGTGATATATAGAGGTGGGCCATTAACATTGACAGCGATTTGATTCTGAGCAACGATAACAGCGTTTTAGGGTTTGTATATTTTATTTACGGAACATTTGTAGCTGTAGTCAGACAAAATGTACATCCCCTAAAAGATTTACGCGTTTTACAATTTTGTGCGGTCTTATATACATATTCATTTTTTACAGTAAACAGCACTCTTACTAGGTCAATAGGTAAGTCTTGCAAAATTACTATTTTTACGATATTTTATAGAAGTGTTCGAGGTATCAATTAATCCTTTATAATTATAAACAAATCAAATTTACAGAAAGTAAAATTTACATTTACATTTTTCAAAAACTCAATTGTCGTTAGAGATCAATGTGCAAAAATATATAATGAAAATGACTATTAAGTCTCGATTTTGTGCTGAGCTCTGGTTAGTTAAGTTAGTTAGTTCTTTAAGCAATTTTGAAACAAAATTTGTTTTCATATCAGGCCTAATTCGTTATTTTTTAAAATATTTGAAATTATACTTCTTTTATCTCCTTTTATTTCGATTTGAAGTTGTTAAGATATATACTATAGATTGTTACGCGTGAGAAGTTTATACTTCTCACACGTAACAGCCTGTAACTGTCCCACTATTAAGTAAAAGCAATGAATTGGATCGTAGTCCGTACGCTGCTTTACTGCATTAGTCTGTAGCGACATCTATCTCGCTATATACGAACTAGAAGAAACTGACGTATCCTACATCGCGCTATCAAAGTTTTCAAAGCGATTGAATATATATACAAGAACCCGACAACAAACGTTAAGTGGCGCGTAGCCCACCAAACGCAACACCGTCTGGTCGAAGGATCCTTCCTTTTCAATGGCAGCCTCTTAACCTCTAAAACTTGTGACCCCGAGCATGAACGTCAGCGCAGCCTTCGCAAAGCTACGTCATCATGACATCAGTTCCTCAAGCTTTCGAGCAGCGAGTCATGCAGCCAGCCAGCATCCACGGCTACTACGGGTATCCTGACCACAAGCATGCAGCGGACGACGTCCATAAAGCTAGAATGTTCAAATGGGCAGAATCACTTAATTTTATTATGAAAAATAAGTGCTCATTTAGTGCTAATTTAATGCTCCAAAATTAAATTTTACGCTCCAATAGTTTACCGAAAAATTAGAAAACTGCTAACTTTTAATTAAGCTAGCAGTGCACTACTTCTTAAACGCTAACCGCAGGATATAGCATCAAATCGAAATGTAGATAATTTAGTGCTCAATTAGTGCTAATTTAATGCTGCAAAATTAAATTTTACGCTCCAATAGTTTACCGAAAAATTAGAAAACTGCTAACTTTTAATTAAGCTAGCAGTGCACTACTTCTTAAACGCTAACCGCAGGATATAGTATCAAATCGAAATGTAGATAATTTAGTGATCAATTAGTGCTCCTGACATACGAAGACGAAAATATGAAATAATAATAATAATAATTTTTTCATAACTGAACTTGCTAATTTAACAATATATGAGCAGAGAACCTGCTGAAAACTTGAAATCTAGGTAAGTTATCGCCTAATGACCTTAACGAATAATTAAGTGCTCAATTAGTGCTCTTGATATACGAAGACAAAAATGTGAAATTATTATTTGTTTTATTTTAATAACATAACTTCCTCACTTAACAGTATGAAAAGAGAACATGCTTAAAACTTGAAATCTGTGTTAGTTATCGCCTAATGACCTTAATGAATAATTAAGTGCTCAATTAGTGCTCTTGATATACGAAGACGAAAATATGAAATAATTATTATTTTTATTTTTATAACAGAACTTGCTAATTTAATAGTATGAAAAGAGAACATGCTTTAAACTTGAAATCTGTGTTAGATATCGCCTAATGACCTTAATGAATAATTAAGTGCTTAATTAGTGCTGTTGATATACGAAGTCAAAAATTTGAAATTATAATTTTATTTTTATTTTTATAACAGAACTTGCTAACTTAACAGTATGAAAAGATAACATGCTTAAAACTTGAAATCTGTGTTAGTTATCGCCTAATGACCTTAACGAATAATTAAGTGCTCAATTAGTGCTCTTGATATACGAAGACGAAAATATGAAATTAATATTTTTTTTTTATAACAGAACTTGCTAATTTAACAGTATGAACAGAGAATATGCTGAATACTTGAAATTCTGAACTTACCTAGATTTCAAGTTTTCAGCAGATTCTCTGCTCATATTGTTAAATTAGCAAGTTCAGTTATGAAAAAAATTATTATTATTATTATTTCATATTTTGGTCTTCGTATGTCAGGAGCACTAATTGAGCACTAAATTATCTACATTTCGATTTGATGCTATATCCTGCAGTTAGCGTTTAAGAAGTAGTGCACTGCTAGCTTAATTAAAAGTTAGCAGTTTTCTAATTTTTCGGTAAACTATTGGAGCGTAAAATTTAATTTTGCAGCATTAAATTAGCACTAATTGAGCACTTAATTATTCATTCAGGTCATTAGGCGATAACTGACACAGATTTCAAGTTTTAAGCATGTTTTACTTTTCATACTGTTAAGTTAGCAAGTTCTGTTATTAAAATAAAAAAATAATAATTTCATATTTTTGTCTTCGTATATCAAGAGCACTAATTGAGCACTTAATTATTCATGAAGGTCATTAGGCGATAACTTACCTAGATTTCAAGTTTTCAGCATGTTCTCTTTTCATACTGTTAAATTAGCATGTTCTGTTATAAAAATAAAAAAAATAATAATTTCATATTTTCGTCTTCGTATATCAAGAGCACTAATTGAGCACTTAATTATTCATTAAGGTCATTAGGCGATATCTAACACAGATTTCAATTTTTCAGCATGTTCTCTTTTCATACTGTTAAATTAGCATGTTCTGTTATAAAAATAAAAAAAATAATAATTTCATATTTTCGTCTTCGTATATCAAGAGCACTAATTGAGCACTTAATTATTCATTAAGGTCATTAGGCGATAACTAACACAGATTTCAAGTTTTAAGCATGTTCTCTTTTCATACTGTTAAGTGAGGAAGTTATGTTATTAAAATAAAACAAATAATAATTTCACATTTTTGTCTTCGTATATCAAGAGCACTAATTGAGCACTTAATTATTCGTTAAGGTCATTAGGCGATAACTTACCTAGATTTCAAGTTTTCAACAGGTTCTCTGCTCATATTGTTAAATTAGCACGTTCAGTTATGAAAAAAAAATATTATTATTATTATTTCATATTTTCGTCTTCGTATGTCAGGAGCACTAATTGAGCACTAAATTATCTACATTTCGATTTGATGCTATATCCTGCGGTTAGCGTTTTAGAAGTAGTGCACTGCTAGCTTAATTAAAAGTTAGCAGTTTTCTAATTTTTCGGTAAACTATTGGAGCGTAAAATTTAATTTTGCAGCATTAAATTAGCACTAATTGAGCACTAAATTATCTACATTTCGATTTGATGCTATATCCTGCGGTTAGCGTTTAAGAAGTAGTGCACTGCTAGCTTAATTAAAAGTTAGCAGTTTTCTAATTTTTCGGTAAACTATTGGAGCGTAAAATTTAATTTTGCAGCATTAAATTAGCACTAAATGAGCACTTATTTTTCATAATAAAATTAAGTGATTCTGCCCATTTGAACATTCTAGCTTTATGGACGTCAGCGGACGCGCATTCCTGGTCATCGCCCACAGCCTTCGCAGCGACCTTGGCACAGCACACTGCACTTCAGCCGGTCAGCAAGCAGAGACGAACTTCTCTCCTGGTCGACGCAGCAGCCAGCCACTACGCAGCACTGCACCACCCCGACTCACTGGGGCATCACCGCAGATAGTTCCGACTCATTGGAACATTCCACTGGCCGGGCAAGCATCACAAGATGTATGGACGACTCAACCTGCAATCGACCTCCGGTCTCAGAGGGGGAGTGATGTAGCGACATCTATCTCGCTATATACGAACTAGAAGAAACTGACGTATCCTACATTGCGCTATCAAAGTTTTCAGAGCGATTGAATATATATACAAGAACCCGACAACAAACGTTAAGTGTCGCGTAGCCCACCAGACGCAACACCGTCTGGTCGAAGGATCCTTCCTTTTAAATGGCAGCCTCTTAACCTCTAAAAGTCTATACACACGCCTAAGAATACTTTCTTAACACATCCAGGTTTCTTTAGGACGTTCATATTAATTTCCATATTATTAATTCGAATCAAGACTATTTGAAAACTCAAAGAACTTACAGTTTTCTATTTCGATCCACGTATTCAATCCCAATGACCCGATCATCTTAGGGGGCATCTATTAATTATGTGAGACAATTTTGGTGATTTTTCGACCCCTCCTCCCCCTTGGTAATATGTCGTGAGATTTTGCGCGACCCGCTCCCCGCTCCTTTATTCTCAGGTGAGATTTTAAAAATGTGTATTTGTAATGTAAATGGGTTAATCTGTACTCGATTACATTAGAATTACTTTAAAATAAGCATTTTCTTAAATACTATTTTTTTTGTGTTAATTTAAGACTAGTTAAGACAAGACCGTTCTGGTGTAGTGGTGCGAGTAGTCATCTCAACGCCGGCGGTCGAGGGTTGAGAAACAAAACAGTTGTGGGTCTCCCCACAGTGCCTTGGAGAGCACGTAAAGCCGAAGTGGAGTAGCGTGGTAGATTAAGCCCCAACCCTTCTTCTATATGAAAAAGAGGCCTTCGCTCAGCAATGGGTTGTTAATAGGCTGATACAGTACAGTACAGTTAAGTTAGATACTAGATCTAAGATTTTTAATGACGTAGCATTGAATCACAATGAAAAAATAAAAACAAAAAATACATTAATAGAAACTACTAAAATTCGTAAAAGAATATTCAATCTAATTCGTAAGATTGAGTGAGGTTTCGCTCGACCCCCCCCCCCCCTCCTCCCCACAACGCGTCACGTAATTATTGAATGCCCTCTTATCTCCGAATTGTATATAAAACAATATTTATTATCACAAGTTTCATGTAAAATCTAAACATTATTCAAAGCAAAAATGCCTAGGACCATTTTGCTGTTTCTGTAAAAATTAAAAACTACGAATCTTTAAAGAAATGTAAAACTAAATCTAGGTATGTACGATAGATTCTGGCAAGCACCTAAAGGTTTAAAACATTCAGCTTCTTTTACTTGACTATTAATAAAAATATAGTACATTACTTTATATTTACATATTAAACAAGCTATGTTTCTTACCATGATAGGATAGTAAAGCTCTTTTAGAGCACTCTTGGGTGTTACGACTTTTATCGCAGGAAATCCTGCTTCTTTCCGCATAATTCATCGCTATGAAGTTGAAACCGAACCGAAGTCGTAAAAGAAATCGCTCTATGATTTCATATCTTCGAAAAACTTTATACTCGTTTGTCTCTAGGATCAATAACCATTGTGAGCCACACTATGTTAACAAGCGCCAACGGCGCTTAAGAATCACTTTAGATTTCCTTCTTATATTACCATCCTTAAGAATAAATATTTGTTACTGAGGTCCGGGACGCGCTATTTTTAACGTGCCTTCCATTTTTTTGTTTTTTGTAGAAGTGCTCTCATATACGCATACACTAAGATCTCTCCTTGCAAGTTTACGCTGTATGAATATGCTATGTATATTAAGTATATAATGAACTATAGAAGTGTATAAACTATCTATATCTTCAGTTCTGCAACTATACTGCAGCCGTTTACTCTTTGTTTTGTAATTAGTTATAGTAAGCTAATTTTCTTAAAATACACTCGCATCTCTGTTATTACTTTTTTAATGAAATAATATTGTTTGAGATCAGTATTAACTCTTCGTATGAAGCTGGAAAACATTTTCAAAAGTATTCGAAAAAAGCACACTCAAATAGAAGATGTAAAAAATATTATCAAAGTAAATAAGAAATGAAGAATTCCAAGATTGAATTAAAAGTAAACCGCAATCGGACGGGAAGAATAGCGAGTGGATTCTTATGAACTTATTTTTTGCTTTTCATTTCCGAAGCAACGTTGGTAGCTCTTTGCTGAAAGTGAATTCCAAAGATTCCAACTTGATATTAAAAATATAAAATAAAATAAAAAAACTTATGTTAACTAATTTTGGACTATAATATCGTTTATAATAATACGTAACCTAGTAGGTACTTAGGTAGGTAACTTTTTTAATGCATCTCTTACGCAGGTTAAAAAAAACAAAGACAGTTTGCGCATTTTTGACGTGATAACGTCTTATAAGCAGATGAACACCGGCTACATCGAAAAAGCATGACTCATTGTCACGTTCCACGAGTGAGAGCGTGAAACAAGCTATAGAGAGGCACTATCGGTCTAAGCGTGGCTGTCTCTCTTCCAGTTCATCAGCAGATGCGTCCGAATAAATGTTAATTTATCGAAAAAATTGTAGTTTTTAATTAAATCCTTTTTTGTATAAATAATGATAATTCAGTGATAATAATTCAATTCAATTCATAAAACTATGCAATTTTTCATAAATGTTTTCTTATGACGTTATCACGTAAAATTATCTATCGTCCGTAAACCAACTTTACAGACAACCAATTTTTTTTTAAATTTAAGAATAGATCGTCTCCGATATAAATTCAGCGATATTTCCTAGATGGATAGGATGCCTAAATAATATATGTATTTAATGGCAATGTTTTTTCAATATACAGTGCCGTATTTGCGTATCAGTAGCAACAAATTATCAACAAGGATAAGTCGCTACAACATACTTGTCCCATAGAATCACGTGATAAAATTAAGGATATATGACGTTGATCATTTATCTTCCCCTTGTTTAGCTCGTTTTTTGTTATTTAAAATATCATATTATCTTCTTAATATAAAAAAGATAAAATGTCGATCTTGGAAAAAGTTCACCAAATATAAAATAATTTAAAATATATTATTACTAATGATAAATAAAATAGTTAGAAAATAATTAGTAAAACTTGAACTCTGCTTTGCATTAGTAATTTGTGTAAGACAGCTCACGGTTGACTTATATATATCTGATTTGACAGCTTTAGTTTTCTAGTCATGGACTGAGTAACGCGCAAGGAATTTATATACAAAATGGAATGCGCACGTGCACTTAAAAAACGTTCCTAAGAGAAGGATTGTATCTCTTTCTACCATGGATTCAAGGCAACTGGTAAGAAAGAGACAAAATACCAGTAAACAACGAAATGCTCGCAACGATTTTTTCACTTTAAATGTTGAGAACAAATGCCAACCTTATGTCAGTTACTTCAAGGTACGAATTTGAATATACAATTTTATTAAATGGGCGTTCCAGTTATGATATAAATTCCGTGGTAACGTGTCATGAAAAGAAAAAACGATGATATTATTGTCTCCTACGTGATATTGGCGGAATTAACCGTGCTTCACTAGCAGAAAGCTATTTTGGGAGCTGCGCTGACGTTCGTCACGTCGGGGTCACCAGTTTGGGAGCTGCGATGACGTTGATCACGTCGGGGTCACCAGTTTTGCGTAGAGGTTGAGAGGCTGCCATTGAAAAGGAAGGATCCTTCGACCAGACGGAAGTTGCGTCTGGTGGGCTACGCGCCACTTAACGTTTGTTATCGGGTTCTTGTGTATATATTCAATCGCTTTGAAAACTTCGATAGCACGATGTAGAATACGTCAGTTTCTTCTAGTAATCTAGTTCGTATATGGCGAGATAGATGTCGCTACACTATAAAACCAATCAATCAATCAATTGATATTGTTGTCCGATGTACTACATAACAGGTACAGCAAGAACCAAATACGATTGTCATTATCGTTAAGATAAGTTAGACTTTAACGACTTATTTCACATGTTCTCGATAAAATTGATCTCGCACATAATAAGTTCCTAATATGCATCAATACGTCGGATAACTATCATGAAACTTATCAGCAACCGGTGACACAATCCTTAAATATTAAGGAATTCGGTGTGTGCTGCGATATCAAGTTTAGTTACGACTATTTCTACTTCTAACTAGATTGTAGAGAAAGAAAACAACAAAAAGAGATATCTTAATTATTGATATTATTTTATATTAAATACAACATTGAATATGGTATAGAGAAATAAGGTATTTCTTACTCAAATTACATAATATTAAAATAGATAGTAAATAGAAAAAGCTTTGGTACAAATACTTAAAATATATAATCTATGTACCGATAAGTGAGGTTTAAACTAAAGCATGTTGATTTTCTAGTATATTGTATTTTTTAATAATTGCATTACCGATAAATGCATTTACTGTCTGTGTATAAACATTATAACCTGAACTGATTTTCCCTGATATCTTATTAATATAATAATAAATAAAGCCAATCTCCCCATAGAATAGACCATGTGCCTGCCTAATCCCGTGATAAATCATCGTTTGGAAAGAATAATCATCATAAACCGACCGCGGGCGAGCGTGCGCTGAGCAAACGGGACGCCGAATGCCGAATGATGGCCGATTGTTCCCATACATCATGTTGCGATTACATTACGTATTAAATACTCGTAAGTATTACGCTGGCTTTTTGATTTTTATCGTTCTGCGCTTTAGCCTGTGGGTTTTCAATAATTTTAATCATAACTAAGAAATATGTTAGTGTAAATTTACGCCCAAATATAAATCTTGATTTTTTTTTTTTACTGATTATATTAAATATTGAATATTATTCTGAAATTATGATCCGTTCAATTTATAAAAGAAATATACAAAAAAGGCCGGTGCTTTTCGGTTTTTCAATTTTACACTTGTTAATTATTTATAACATTTATAAACAGCAAATAAATAATTCTATTTAATTACAAAAATATCAATTTAGTAGTTGATTTATATGTACTATATCCGACCATGCTATACATTTATTCCGCTGCGAGCGATCCAATCATTATATTTGATAAGTCACCCACTATGCACATGAGTCGAGTTTTTAAATTAGGGTAAATATTTCGAGATGCACTCGAGTCGAGTCCAGAGAGAGGTGGTACATGCACCCGCAGGGGTTGCCCGCGGTTCCTTCAATATACAAATGACATCGACATCACAACTAGGTAATCAATAAAAATTGAGCTCAATGCCTGATAGCAAGCAAAACTAAATTATCAATTAATTTAAATATTTATACTTCTTCGCAGTTTCAATGATTAGATTAGTAAAATCTTTATTGACAACTATTTACACTTTTATTGGATGATGATGATGTTTCCGTGACTTCAAATTTGAGAATAATTGTAATGAATATGCCACTCAAAAATTATTATGGTATGCACTGATTGGAAATTGTCACAATAAAAAACAAATCAAGCAAACAACACAAAACATACATGTGGAATAAATATAATATGAGTTTAAAATAATCATGAAGTTTTCGTAAAAAAACACACTTATTTAAAAAGCTAACTTTAAGATTAAATTTTTGGAGATATGGCAACGCATATTACGCACCCCTAATACTTGCAAATTAAAAGGCGCGATTGTCCCCAGAGACTTTATTTTTCGTCGGTAAAGATTTCGTAGGGTTCAGTGGGAAATATTAGGGGTCCACTCGACAAGCTACAATCGATCATTAATTATATTTAGCGTCTAATATTTACGCCACATGTTGCCTTAGTTGTCCATTACAATGTCGAAGCTTTGTTCACATCTCACATTATATTACTTAGTTACGACCTATAGAGTAAGGATGCATGCACATGAATTACTTACATTAAATAGTTAATAGTATTAAAAGTTTTTATAAATTTTAGTGAAAATACAAATGATTTTATAATTTAATAGTTTAATTTATATAATAAGTAGAAATATTTGAATGATTTTTTCATAAATCAATAAAATTTTGTTAAAGTCGATAGAGACAAGTAGTTTTGAAATTCGAATGTAACATTTCGTGTTTCACGAAAACACAGATTATACTTGTATGTGTATATACAGGACCATCTTCATATTTATCCCACTTAAGGGTTGTATAATTATTTTCCCCACTGGTTAATCCTAATCAAATATTTTGTAACAAAACAAATGGCCGTTATGAATATAAAGTATTGAAAAGTGACATAGTCTGGAAGAAACTGATTTAGGATCGAGTTAGGATTAAATTAGTTCACCACATTTGAAAGAAAACTATCAATATAATACTATATACCTGCTAAATTTAACACTAACTTTCATATTACATATTATAACTATTAATGATATAAAACAAAATGTCCTAATCATAAAAAATATAACCATCACTGATAGCTAATAAAAAGAACTATTGTTTAACTATCCACTATTAATAAAATAATTTTATCATTACCTTTGTACAATAGTATTGTAACATTACGGTTAAAGTACCCGTAAGCATCATAGTTTATGTTTGCGAACAGTATTCCAGTAATATGATAAGGACTCGCCCGCTTTACCCATCTGCGCGGTAATCCGTCAAGGATAAACTGCAAGCCGACAATAATTTCTTGCAATCACACACTCGCAGTGGAAAGGCAAAATGGATAGTGAGCGAGTGTAGATAAGCATCTGCTGAGTGGTCCCCTTGTGTTTTCCGATCGTCGCTCGCTGTGTTACTATTAATTTCTGAGCCCCGTCACAATGCTAATATAGGAGCTTGGACATAATGTGATTATATTTGCAAGTAAAATTGATATAACGTATATCTGCGTCGAATTTCATGCATTTCTATTGAAGGAATTATGAAGTGTTGGGACTTACGGCCTTCATTATTTACAGTTTCGTATTTTATTACAATTTATCGTATAATATTGTCGTGATATAAAAAGCAAATATTAATAAAGAATTTATTTATGAGATTTTTTTTTATAAAAAAATTGTAAGTAATATACATAACTTGATAATACTACGTAAGTGTACCCCTTATAAATTATATTCGTTTACATGTTGAATGCAATAACATTCCGGTTCGATTCACATTCATGTCTACCGCGGAATTCAAATCATCCCATTAATGACATAACCTGTTGTACATGTTAACCTGTATCATTTTGTCAAATTGAAAATCAAAAATTGTACAAGAGAATCATATAAAAATATATATATACGAAGATATCTTAAAATCTTTAGATCATAATGACAGATGATTCAAAAAATTTAAAGTGAGGGGAAACGTTAATAAAAATTCCAGGCTGGAACAACAAATTAAACGAAGCCGAGCCACTTGAAAAACCATAAGTACCTACTCGTCTCAATTGCCATCGATAAGAAATCCAAGCCGTGCCAATGTATTCCGGGCACGTTTCGGCTTTCGGTTTTTTTTCGTTATGCTACTATGGCCTTTAAAACGAATTGACTCTAAAATTCTTCAGAATGAAATGTTGTCGAAGTTTTATTAAATCGAGTGTAACCATTCCTGACATTACGTAAATGGCGGGTCCTCCCCTACATCTGTCGCAGGGATGCACCCCCTTAATAAGTGTTAACGCTCGCCGGCTGCGATGAACACTCCGTCCCAGCTCAAGCTAAATCTCTACAAATTCTTGATACAAATTAATGCCGCGGGAGGACTCCGCGAATGTCTCTAAATTCAGTAATTTCACTTCGTAATATCACTTGCTTTATCCTTGCTACGCGTATATTTATACGCGTTACCATGGATTGTGGATTGAAAATGCATGACTGAGTCATTTCTAACAAAATAGCGTGTTACTCGTACTTAAGAATGCAGTGATTATTATGTTTATTTCAACTGGTTGAAATAAGGTATATAATGATTGTGGTATCAATATACTAATTTTAATAGTATTTAGCTATATAACAGATGAATATATATGAATACTTTATAAAATACCGCCGGTGCCTACGAAGTTTTGTAAAATTATTAGAGCTTATGTTAATTATAACATTTTCGTTGTTTAGTTGCCTAACAGCTATTTTTACCCGACTGCGACAGAAGGAGGGTTATGTTTTTCGAGTGTATGTATGTATGTATGTATGTATGTAGGTATGTATGTATGTATGTATGTATGTATGTATGTATGTATGTCCATTTCTTTGGCACGCCCTACAGCCCAAACGGCTGGACGGTTTTTGACATATGAGGTGTCGTTGGATTTGTCTAAATTGTAGTAGTGACATAGGCTATATAAATTTTCAAAATGGTGCCCGCAAATGGTGGAATGAGGGGGGGGAGTTGAATTTTTTTTTCTTACTGTAGCAATATGGGTATCAAATGAAAGCTAGTAGATTGTTTTATTCTTTTTAGTTTATATATATAAGAGTATTTTACGCAGTCGGGTTTTTAGATTTTTTTAATTAAGCATACTTGTTGGTTTTATATCATCGTGATATTATTTTATTTTATTGAATAATCGATAATCCGTCTTAAAAGATTTTGTTATTAAATATTCAGTTTTCAAAAATCGCATCTCCATACATTTTCATCGAATTTCATAGATAATGCAGTAACCGAATTGATAATAATCAACTGTAATTCATTTGAACTGACGTTTTCAGTAAAAGACAATATTTCAAATAAAATTACTTGCCCCTGTATCTCGTCTTCTTGTATTCAACATTATATGTTAGCAACATCTAAGTGTCTTTATTTACAAACAAATGACCCGTGATTTAAATAAACTTTTTATTTTTATAGAAGTGTGATTACATCGCAGTAATACTACAATATACTACATCATAGACACGCAACATTGACATTGTAGATGTAGCAATTCATTTCCATTTTTCAGACCATTAAACGTCGACTATAACACGGCTACGAGGCAGGAGATGTAAAATGAATGCCAGACGAAATAGTTCGAAACTGGTATCATCGTTGCAAATGTAAATGAACAATTAAAGCGTTCACAGTGGCCAGGGACAATGATGATAATTATTTTAGTTTGCTGTCGACGCGGTTGTCAGTCGACACCCGCCCGCTCGCTGGAATGCTCCTCGAACCCCATTTTCGCCATTAAACAGCGACACTTCTGCTATTCGTAAATTATTATCAGCTAGCGCTTTCATTACTTGGCTCCGTAACAAAGGAACTCTACAAATGTAGGCACGTCGTGATTTAACTTCTACAACTTTGATTCCACTACGCCTTCGCCCCTATTGTTCGGGGACTGAAATCATAGTTCATATTAGGTTCGAGGTGAAACCTTGATTAATTCATTACGTTGTTATCGGTTCTGCTCGAAGAACTTCTATGAAAAGCTTCTATTACCTATAGTATAATTGCATCACAAAGTTTCTTACGAGATGTCAACTTCGTGTTTCTGAATGGTTCAGTTTTCTAACAAGGTACAATTGTTATATTAATAATATATTTTATTATAATAAAATGGTAGCTTATTTAATTTCTAATCTCATTACATATACAATATTAAAATTACATATTGAATAGCTTTTTTTGATTTTAAATTCTTCTCTGTATTATAATTTAATTATAGACTTACTTGATTTTTCTTGTATTTTAAAAAGGCTTAAAGCAAAATCATTGGGAATTTATATTGATGTCAAATATCTGGTAATACTAGCGGTTTTCCGTGACTTTGTTCGGGTGCAACTTTACGTTGCCGTATAATAAGTGTACGAACGTGATGTTCGTACACGTATTATTCCGTCCTATGTCTTTCCCCAATGTTCATAGTGTGGTGGTAAAAATGTAGTAGACAGAGTTATTTTCGCATTTAGAATTTTAGTATAGATTTCCGCAACAATGACTTCAACTTATAACTTCAAATTATAAATTTTATTTTAATAATTACGTGTCACGGTGTCACGTACAAAGTTCATTACAGCTAATAGTGTATAATATATATATTATTTTTTGTTCACATAAATAACGTTGTATAAAAATATTATGCTCTCTTGTGATTTAAATAGCAGCGTAAATATAAAGATATTTTTTACGACATGGTTATATAGAAGCTACTCATTGTTTTCTAACTTAATCAAATATTTGTAAAAGATTTACAATTTATACATTTATTTTAAATTAAGTAAGCTCCACAGAGGCAAATAGAAACTATCTTATTAAGAGATATGTTAGTAATAAAAATCGTGCTCTCGAATGTCTCTTTTTCATTCTCTAGTCATTGTCTGTCCATCTTATTTTATCCTTATTTTATTTAAAAAGATTATTTTTCCTATCATACTTAATATGAATATCGTACATACTACCGCCAAGCTAAATGAAAAATAGAAAAATGACACGAAACCAATTAAACGTCGACGTAGACAATGCGTGAAAAAATCGATGCCATCAAAAACATAACTTGTAAAAAGAAACCAAGTCTCGCAACTCACTTCTTCTTCCGTAAAAAGTTGTGAGATCCATGTAATACCAAGTCGGCTAATTTATTCAATCCCTACTTAAGGGTTCTTCTGTTTTAAGTTATTACGTTAGTAGCTAACCTAACAACATCGTCTAGTGATCATATCAATATTAAAAATCTTTGATGTTTTAAATAAATAGACTGATTTGGCAATCGCACTAAGCAATCTAATTTAATATAATATTCCTATGTGTTACTTCTTAGATACATTGTTTTCACTCGTCAAGGCGAATAAAACGAGCTGAAACTCGATGGGGTTGCGTAGTTTTCATTAGGGAGTTCCTATGACCACATTCCAGCTCCATCACCAGACCCTGGTTACCATTGAAAGACAAACTACTCATCAAGACGATCCAAGCGAGCCCGAACTCGATGAGTTTGTGTCGTTTTATTGCGAAGTTCCTATAGCCACCTTCTAGCTTTATTATCAGATTAGACCATGGTAACCATTTCAAAACAAAGTATTCGTTAAGACAAACTAAACGAGCCAAAACTCGATGGGGTTGCGTCGTTTCATTACTGAGTTCCTATGACCACATTCCAACTTCATCACTAGACCCTGGTTACCATTGAAAGACAAACTTACTCGTCTAGAGTACTCAAACGGGCCCAAAATCTAGCTCCTCCATCAAATCAGCACCATGTAATCATAATATTTCATTGTCACATGATTTACTATTATTTTGGATCAAATTTAATTTGCAAGATTTGATGACAAATATCGAGACAAGTGAAACAAAATAAAAGCTTGTAAAAAGTGAGTTAACACATCCAGCGCAATGAAGTAAGTTAGCGCAATTGCGCGGCGCCTACTACTTAGCTTTATGTTGTCGGTTTTTTGTCACAGAGTGCACGCGCATCGTATAAAAATTTACTCTCATCAAGAAGTTATAGCTTTAAAATACAAAAGTTATTTTGAGTCCTTATTTTCTATATTTATTTTTATTTATTTAATGTTAATATACATTAATTAACAGTTATTGTTGTTATGACTCACTTAATCAATCAGGTGCATTCTAATAATGACATAATTATATGAACTCAAAAATGATGACCACGCTGGCGAAATGGTGCGCGCTGTTGTATATTAAGCGGGATATCCGGGGTTCAATCCCCGGCAGAGTAAATTTTCTTTCTCTGATCTGCTTTGGTGGGAGTCTTTGGTAGTGGCTAGTTACCACCCTATCGGCAAAGACGTGCCGCCAAGCAATTGAGCGTTTTGCTACAATGCAGTGTAGAAACCGATTAGAAGGATAGGTTTAATATAGCTGCCAACTGAATAAAATAAAATAACTTACGTACGGGAAGCATGGAAGCCGTGGAGCGGGTAAAGTACCTCAGCCAGTCGCGGTTATGATTTATTAGTGTTCTTTAATACTTTGCGTGATTTTGGTACAGCTACATAAGACATGTCCCATTCTTGCTTTTTCATTCCGTTGACCATTTTACAGGTTACCTTTGAAGATAATTATATCAAGGTACCTATCTACACCTATTATTCCACTATATTATACTTGTACAGGTACACTGATTCATTCACTGCAAATGTAACTTTGTAATCCTATATATTTATATGGGATTACAAAGTTATTTATGCAGTTGGTGTATCTAGAAAACTGGACCGAAATTGCTAAATATTTGAATTTTTCCTTGGTTTATATACTAAACACTAATGGTATTCTAAATTTGAAGCTTCTATGTCTACTAGAAGTACCTTAGAGTTTTGATGATCGGTCAGTCAGTGAGTGACAAAATTCGAAACTTTGACTAATTATAATTCTTAAACTACTGGTTCAAATTGAATGAAATTTGAAATATACCGTGTTTATACAATGCCTGCTTGGGTATTGAAAATTCAGACTTCTAGTTTTATCCACAACGAAGTTATAGGGGGTCGAAAATGGCCTGAGTTGCTTCGAGAAAAGGATAGTACGGCCGTGCCACTTTTTTTTTTGCTCGACTTGGCGGAGGCACTGCCGTGCCTCCAGATATCTAATAATAATTACAGTTGATAGCGAACCAATAGCGAACATTAATTGACATAATATGTTTTGCTTAACGATTCATTAATCGAAGTTATAGTAAACACATTTGACACATGTTTTAGTAGATTATTTCGTAGTTCACAAATTCACTGATTATCGTAATATTATAATTACGCCAATTAAAATATAGATATTGATCTATATTTTAATTGGCGTAATTAAATATACAAAATTATTATTACAAATGTATTAAATATTTATTTCGTACTTGGCGGGAAAGGATAACATCTTGAGGATAATTGCATTTAGATACCTACATATATCTGCTCACCCGCAGTGAATTACCTCAATGCGTTATGACTTATATTCATCTTCATTACATTATTTCGGTAGGTTTATAAGTAATATTTTTTTATAAATATATTAATTATATAATAAACATTAAAACAATTACTATTGTGTACTGTAACAGCTTCTACATGTCCCACTGCTAGGTAAAAGCCACTTTTCCTAAGGAATTTTTTTAAGCTTAATCCATAAAGCTACTGTTCCACTGCAGCTTGGCAAATATACATGTTAGAATTTCCTCCATTACTTAGGTATATCCTCAGGATATTTTTTTAATTTAATAAAAACATATGTAAGTGTCCCATAAATAAATCTAGTAAAGAATAATACATATAATAGTTAGAAAAACATCATAAAACGGAACACCAGGTCCTGCCCCGAGGAGTCTAGTCGGATACGACATAATCTAACCTTATAGTGATGCCCTTTATCCAAATTATTTTTACAATTAATATTGAACTTTTATCCCCAATAATTTGTCTACTTACTTCAAATTTACTGTTCAAACTACACGTTTTTTTAATCAACATTCGCGGATTTCAACTAGTGAGTTTATGAATAAAGATGTAAAGTTCTCGTTTGTTCCAGTTTTTTTTTCTTTTTTTTTTTTAAACCTATAAGACATAATTACTTTCAATAATAATGAGATGTTTTTCATTTTGTACGACATCGAGAAAATATAATATGACTTAATGGGACAAGTCAATGCATTATGAACAATTTGCATATAAAAATTAAATCAAATGAGGTTCATCATGCCCAAATATGTCTTAGCAAAGATTAGACAAGGCAAGTTATATTATTTTTAAGTGTTTTCTGAAACAAGTAATGACCATCATCTTTTTCGTAAATCGTAACAGGTAATAAAAGACATACAATTTCAATTAAAATTTGTAATCGTAATTTGTAACTAAACTGAAACAGCCTATATACATCCCACTTCTGGGTAAAGGTCTCTTCTTCATATTAAGGGTTGGAGCTTAATTCACAACGCCGCTGTGCTACGGGTTGACGGTTTATTTTCCCTAAAATAAAACGATAACGACAATAAATTATATATATATATATATATATATATATATATATATATATATATATATATATATATATATATATATATATATATATATATATATATAACGATCGCTATCACCTATCTGTGATAATGACGTGCTTTCGGTACGTGATGCGCGAAACGTCTATCTGGACATACACCCAGATAAAGTATTTGTACAAATATAAATCGGCTCGGAACTGGAATCGAACCCGCAAATGCCGGTGTTAAGACGACTACTCGCACCACTACACCTGACCGGTTGTAAACTGTAATATAGACTTGAACTTCTATTCTAACCGAATAATCTCTTATTGAAAACTATAATATACATAACATTACGTGTTTGCGACTGAAATGAACTTTTAAAATTAGCTATGTACAACATTGTTATTCTTTAATAGGTATTTTCTTAACAAATCAAATGGTTTCAAAGTAAAAAAAGATTATCAGTTATCGTTACATGAAGTGACACTGATGGATAACGATTCGTTAATTAAATTTCATTGATTCAAAGCTCATTTGTGAAGTGCGTCGAATGCCTACAGTTTGGTGGACACGCGAGAGTTTCAGGGGAATGAAAATGGTTTACATTCAGCGTTCGCGGAATGCTTTTAGTGCACGTAATTCAGTTAAATTTATGACTACACAAATTACTGACATGAGTATGTATCCCTTAATATCCGGTACAATGATAGGATCTGAATAATATTATTGTATTAACTAGTATTTATATTAGTATTGTAATACAAGTTAATCAAAGCTCTAACTTTCACAATATAATATTAAGTAACACTAATAAACTTAAGCTTAAAATAGGTACTATTAAAGCTAAGCTTATCATATCTACCTCAAGCTAAAGAAAAATATTATTTCCTTAAAGTTTATGTTCTTATTTTAAAATATCGTCATATTATTTTCCTCTTCTTTCAAGCAGAGTCCGCTTCTTTTTCCAATTCTAACCTATTCTAGCCTAACTAGGTTGATTACTTTTACACAGAACAATTGCCACATAGAAAATTTAAGGATAGTCAAGAAAGCCTCCATTTTAAATTTTTGTCTACCTACTAATTTTAGTATAAAATAAATTACAAAAAGTTAAAAATATGTAGCACCTATATCCGTCAGTCCCGGTTGTTATCATAGACACCTGATAACGATCGTTACTCATGGTAGGGAAATTATCCGCCAACTCGCAGTGGAGCAACGTGGTGGATTAAGCTCCAACCCTTCTTCTATATGGAGAAGAGGCCTTCGCTCAGCAGTAGGTTGTTCACAGGCTGATATAGTACCTACACACAGTACAGTACCCTAGTCGAGCTAGTCATACAAACCACTATAAAACTCTTAATACATTTTTTATGTATTTTTTTTTAAATTATATGCTTAGTTTTTAAACGTAAAACTGTATAGAGTGAAGTAGATTTCTAATTATACATATTAATACATTTAATATATATATTTTTTCTAAGTAAATAAATATTAAATCAGTATTTTTTATGCACACAGATTGAAATTGTTTACCTGTACGACACATAATCGTAGTAAGGTTGTGTACTTGCTTAATATATCATGACTATAACATTTTTACAAACTCGCAATAAATCCATTTGTAAATATTAGCTATGATGATATTGGCCGCGTTTTATTTCACAGAGCACGTTCTGCCGTCGATCCTGTTTATAATCATTCCAAAAATAGAGGACGAAAAATTGACAAGAAAATACTATAAACGAAATAAAATTTATTGGTCAATTACACAATTAATAATAATATTTAAAGTCTATACTTTTTGGAAGCCATTCATCCAAACGCACGAATGAATGAAGTCTATACCAAAAATTTAATTATATTTCTAAACATAAAAATTAATATTATGGAGGAAGATTCGGACTTTAGCATACAAAACTGCTTCGCTGGACTTTGGTTAACGGTGGCGGCCTCGGAATAGTGAATAAGAAAATTGCCCATGGCCCCGCACTTGCTAGGCCGCTACACAACAACTTGATTTTTTTATATTTTAAACCTTTTATTTTATTAATTGCAATAATAAACTTTATAAATAGAAATAAAGTATATTCATGAAAAACATTTTTTTTATTTTCATCCATCGGATACTTTACGGATAGCCAACAGAAACCTTGATCGCCTGTCTTGGCTTCACTAACAGTAAGAAAGGGGCGCTAAGTATCTGATGGACGCTAAGACTAACAAATTGGCAAAGAACCAAACTAGTCAGACACTACACTTAAGATATACCAGAACCTGGCCTATTGGAAATTAGTATTTTTTAAGCATCTGAAAAACAACAAGCTACAGTTGCTAGCAGAATCATAATATGCTGAACGTGATCATTACAGCTGATCTTCTGTTATTTTACAAAAAGGCTTTAGATTCTGACAGCGATATATAATTAATAATTATTCAATTTAATCGTTATTAGACGCATGATGTAAGAGGGTAGCAAAAAACACTTCTTTGCTACACTTCTGACGGGTGGTTACTTTCTTCAAATAATATTCTCGTAGCTGACTTATATATAATTATTTTTTAAATTATAAACAATATTAAATTTATTGTATTTTTAGGATAACATTTTATTTGAATATTATTTGTGCTTGTCAAACTGCTTTTTATAACTAAAATTTTAACTACGGGCAGATTTTTTTATTTAATTTAATATTGTATTGTATCTATTGAATTAACCTCTGGAACAAAAAAAAGCCTTTATTTAAATAATAATAAAAAAATTATAGGAAAAAATATCGGACACTATTACATTGAAATATTTAGATATTACATTCGTTAAATATTAATAATGAAACAAGTATTTATTTTTTACTTTACTTTATTCAAATGAGTGAAATGCGTAAGTATTAAATTAATTGTCTGATAACTACATTAGGAAGATTAAATACCTAAAAATTAAATGACGCCTTACGATTAAAAAAAAAATCTTTAATTCTAATCGGTGTAAAATCTCGGCTGTAAGTGCGTATAAAAATACACATTAAATAAATAAATACACTGATAAAAAAGTAAGATCAACATAACATAAAAGAAAAATATTTATTATATTCGTTTATTATGTTAAATGTTGAATATGTCTAAATAAATAAAAGAATATGTACCTACTGTCTTAAAATCATTCAGAAAAATCAATCTAATCAAATCAAGTTAAATCAAATTAATTAATTTCGTAATGAAAGTGACTATATAATTATGCTTCGATATGTTTTTTTTTTTCTTTCCTTAATTTTTATTTTATATTTTTTATTATGTTCAGTGTGTACTGATGGCGTTTGACGTCTGATGTCACCAATGCAGGCTCTGACTGAAGAACAGCACCTTAGCAGTAAATATTTCCTGATAAGCAATGCTGAGGCAGAGACATAGTTGGCTTTCTTGAATTTGTTTTTTATGTTTTTAATTTTTCAATCTTGCTGCTGTATTCCTACCCTTTTTTTATTTATTACTATGTATTTTCTATTCAAGTTGTAACTGTTTTATTATGAGGCCAATATAAAAACTTTTCTTTCTTTCTAAAATAAAAATTTAAATTAACAATTAATAATTAAACTCTTGCTGTCTATCTTTTTTTTAACTATCTGTCTTTTTTATGTCTACATATACTTCTTGTTCTGTATATACAATTAAAATTTTATTTATTCTAAAATACGCTATTACAGTATAGACAATCATATACGCAGTCAAAAAAATATTTTTACATTTAAATGTAAAGAAAATATGTAAGTTATTTTTAAACACATTTTAAAAAGTAAATTATTTCTTTTAAAACAATGTATTCTTTAATTTACTTATGCGTACAAACAGTAGGAGTTGTTCTGTTTCGTCACCGCCCACCATCCAACTCTTAATGAAATAATGGAACAATAATGTGTAATAATGTGTAATGGTGTGACTATTTTAAAATGTCGTATTTACTAAACTTTCAATACATCACATTTTTATGCTATACTAGAAATCTGTCCCGTCTTCGCTCGGATGAAACTTACTAGTAACGAAAAAGAAAGGAGCGTTTGCAAAAAAAAATCTAATACAACAACAAAAAATAGACAAATATACAAATCGTTATAGCGGTTTAATATTTCAAACATGCGGCAAATAACTTTTTATTTTATAGAAGACTAACTTCCAAAGCAATGTTAATAATAATAACAACAGAATTAATAATAACAGAGATTGAAAATAATAATAACATTAAAATAAAATAAAATTGTTATTTACAATCCAATTTTTAAATAATATTCAACCAAGGAATTTTCACAGACCTCTGATCATATTTTATTAATTTACAAATGTAAACACTATCTTAATTAAACAACTTGTAAATGCCCTTAACTCTTATTTAGAATCTAAGTGTTCTCCATACTTATTTATTCATTTTGTCAATTAGTTTTTTTTATTTTTTATTGATGCATTTAATTTTTTTTATTGCTGAGAGTGCGTTTATTTTTATAACGATAGTTAAATATAATCGCTGGCGTTAATTTTATATATATATATATATATATACATATATATACAACGAAAATCTTGATGTAATTCTAAAACTTAATTATTTAATTAATTAATTAAATAAAACTTAATTATTGATGAATATGAAAACAGTGTTGGCATCAATTTGAGACTAGTGCCTGCGCAGTCCCGCTTTACATCTTCGTGCCAGTCCAGCATGTCGTGCTAATTGATAGCCCCTAATAGTCACTAGATAAGTCTCAATGTTAATATGCACTAGAAACGACATAATTTTTAATCCAGTATTTTTTAATATACGTATGCATGTCTAATAGCAAAGCTTAGGCTAAGAATTTTTAATTGCAATAAATATAATGAAAGACTAGAATGAAAGAGATATACGCAATATGAAAATAAAATAATTATGAAAAAACTTTATTATCAACAGTCAAATGAATTTCTTGTTTTTTATTGTCAGATGTTTTAAGGAACACAATTATTACAATCTGTAATCATCAATGACGAATAATTTTAATTTTAATAAAACTTGTACACAAAAGTATAATATTTAAAAAACTTGCATATAAGTGCATACATTAACAAGACAACTAAAGAACTAAATATAGAAAATAATGAATAGGTACGATTATAATATATAAATAATATAAATATCATTCTAAAATTTGGTTCGTGGTGAATTATTTAAAAATTGAGTTGAAACTATCGTACTTGGTAGAGAAATATTGAAGATAGAAAGAAAAATGAAATTATTTTTCACGTAAATATATGACGCAATAACGAATAAACCAATTGTGAAAAAATGTTGGTGATTATAAAATCATGATTTAATTGGTAGTATGTAATTTATTTTGCTAAAATGGCAAGAGCTGGAGATAACAATAAAGCTAACCAAAGCAAGGAACAGCAGCGTAGCCACAGGCAAAAACCAAATCACTTTGAAAATCTTAATTTCTTTCCTATATATATCCTTCGTCGCCTTTTTTAATAACATATAAGGAAAATTGAAGTAGTAAAAGTGTAATAAAATAAATAAACACATTGTCCAGTAAACAGATTTTTACAAAAACATAACCAATTAAGATCTTATCGCATTTTATTTAGCTTTAACCTTAAATTTTCAAGGTTTAAGTGGATGACGAATGACGACATTTAACGGTATTAACAATATACACTCACATTGTATCAATCGGTTGTCTGTTATATATTTCAGTGACGGTGGTTTATGCGTGTTTTATTATTTTACTGATTAAACTGCGTTTGACAAATGTACCTCTTCATCTCTGACTGCAGGCACGCGTGTTTCATACGCAACTACAACTAATAGGGACAACCAGCTCGAAAAAATTCAAAGCAACCGCAGTCTACACCTTCATACAATAGGATATAAATATAAAGAAACGTATAAATAAGCCGTATTATAAAGAAGGTGAATTTTATAACTCGTTAATGTTTGTTGTAACTTTTACTATTATTTAAAAATATTTCTTATTATTTTTTGTATTTTATTGCCAAAAAAATATAAGTATACATAATATCAAAACATGAAACGCATGTTTAATTCAATTTAAAATACTAAGTTATGCAATTTTCAATCACAATATTAAAATACATTAAAGATCTCGGCGTCCATATATTAAATATACATATATATATATATTATGAATAACGGCTGTGTCTGCCAGACTCCTTATTGGAGACATTACGTGAACAGCCATTATTACCAAAGCATAATTTAAAAAACACAGCATGGTTACAAACTTGTCTTTAACAGATAAGATATCATGATCGAAAACATATCTGATGGATAATTCATTTAAAAAAAATAACATTTTTGTTGATTTTGTCGAAATTTTAATGTTTTCAAAAAATTCTATTTTGATTTTATATTTTATTTTTAATTTCAAATATATAATAATGTTTTAGTACATATAAGTAATTTCTCATTTTATGTTACATGTGGTACTTAAATACATACATAATGCGTTTAGTTATATAGTATGTAATTTGTAAGAAAATGTATGTAATGAGTGTGATGTAATTACTCCTGGTGGATCTAAAATAAATAAATGAAATAAAATAATAATATATAATAATGACTACAATAAAACCCTTACTGTATCAGCCTGTAAACAACCCACTGCTGAGCGAAGGCCTCTTCTCCATATAGAAGAAGGGGGAAAAACCCTTAAAGTTTGAGAACTAGAAGATTAATCCGCCACATTGGTATACTGCGGATTGGCAAAAATGTATGACTTTAATTTTTTGAAAATTTCTGTATGATATTTTCATTCACCGCTGATCCATGAAATAAATATATTAATTATTTTTTAAACTTTAGCAATTGAACCCTCTCAATTAAAACACATAATTGTGTCTACCTCTATAGCACAAGCATGTATAGTATAGTATTTATAAGTTTAGTTCTGTTTCATAATTGAGTACGCAAAAAGTAAACATTTATCTTACCTGAATTCGTGAGAGTATTATCGCCCAGGCCAGTAGAGGTGTCAACATCCGCATGAGCGTCCGCGCCGACGGCAACAAACAGCGCGCATGCCCAAGCGCACACCGCAAAGAAATGCCGGGCCCATTGCAAAACTCCCCAATCTGGCAACCCGCGACGCTTAGCCATCGCACATCACCAATTATAACTTCAGTGTAAGTATCTTATAGAACTATAATCACAATTACAAATAAAGCAATGTAATGAAATTAATACTTTAAAGGCTACGGTCTTAAAATATTATTACGTATTTTTAAGCTCCTACTACAAAGTAATAAAAATGCTTATGAATATTAGTTATCGAATTCGTTTATAGTTTGTGACGCACGATCGCGTAGCCCGTGTAGATTTTGTACTGAGTGACGACGATGTGGCAGCGTAGTCGCGACAGGACTGTCCGCGGGCCCACATTGCGGCCACGACCGGCTCCTCCGGAGTCTCATCGTCTCACACCAGGGTGCTAGGAGGGCCGCTGCGCGCGCAGGTCCCTCGTTGGCCAATAGCACAACAGGGGAGGGACCGCGCGTAAGACGCACCGAAGTATATGCGAAGGCCTATGTACAGTGATGATAGCGGACAGGTGGTTTCGCGGCTGTAATTAGGCGTCCGATAAGTTATTACTAGCTACATAAATATGCTTAAAACGCCAAACGATTCAGATAACACCAGAAAAAGTATTACACCATCACCGTTGCTTTTAATGCACCAGTTTAGAAAATTTACCTCATCCTTGTTCTTATCGGCCTACGAATAAGCGCTTAAATATTTTACGAACTTTTTTCTTTCAATAGAGTGAGCTTTAAAGCATTGATGTTTAAAATTAATACTATGGAACAAAAAAATTAAGAACCTATATTTTTGTTAAACTCGTTTATGTTGTAATAATATTATTTACAAACTTAAAATTACTTTAATATCCTTTACAAAATAATAAAATATCTAAACTATAATATTACCTTACAGCTTATTATTAGTTAAACTTTATCCATGTAACTGTAATCAATAACATGTAACTTTGTGTTGTGTAAATTATTTGTTATTTGTTCTACACACAAACGCCTTAAATAATTATGTAACTTTTTTTTTTTTTTTTTTTTTATTTAAGGTCGCTTTTTAACATCTATGAAACTTTTATATGGTACCTAACATTGAAATAATGTCACAGTGGTCATTGAACACCGCTCAAGTACTTGTGTAGTTATTTAAATTTGATACTTAACCAACAAAAATTTTTAATGTTATGTACATTATGTTTGAATTATTGACTACACATCCTTAAAATCGACATTACAAATTATTATTATCAGTTTGGTAAGTCTTACGATTTATTACAGATTTTCGAAAAAAACTACTTTTCAAAATTTATTACTTAGTTCTAGATTCAAATTGACTAGGGCGCAACCACTACTTCCAAAGTGACCACAATAAGTTCAAGTGTCAAAGTATGTTGAATACATAGTTACAATTAATCATTCCTTGTTTACTATGATAAGTACTTATATATTTTTTATCCATTGAATACTTTATGTGTACGCTTTAGGAATTGACAAGACGATGCTGAAGCTATGCTGCCAACCTGTCGACGTCGTTTTATTAGGATTAGAAAGAAAGTCACATCGAGATCATGAGAAAGGCGAAGGTCTCAAATAATACTTTAATGGGCAACTTTTGCTCTTACCGAGAAATCACTCACAAGTCCATCGTGAACAAAATATAGTCGAAAATATATCCCTATACTCAGAATTACTGAATAAATTACTATATTTATGAAAGATATGAGTTAGCACAAGCTTCCACAACGACGTCGGCGTAGGCTCACTGTGACGATGGAATAAGGGGTGGGCCATTTAAAATTTGGAATTTGAATAGGCTATAAAAAAATCTAATAAATTTTTTTTCAAAGTTATGAGTTTATTAGAAAGATTGAACCTTTCCATTTAGGAATGAAAGACAACATCATTCAAATGGCTGCCACAGCTAGCCTTACAATACCCCATTCAATCAGTCCAATTTTTCTATTTCTGGTAGTTTCTCTGGTTTTCTTGGTAGGTCTATATTCGTCAATGGCAACTTTGAGTTCATGTTTCAAGTCGTCAATCGTCTCTGGATAGTTAGTGTAACACTTGTTCTAGACGAATCCCTACAAAAAAGTCCACCGGAGTCAAATCGCAGCTTCGAGGTGGCCAATTCACATTAGCATTTCAGCTAATTCAAATGATCGATTGTACGTTGGCTGTGGGGCACGTTGCGCCGTCCAGTTGAAACCAAATGTCCTCTATGTCATCCCCTTCAATTTTGGGAAACAAAAAATCGCTTAGCATGGTGCGGTAACGATCGCTATTCACTGTAACGGCATTTCTTTGCTTATTTTAGAAAAAAAATGGCTCAATAATGCCGTCAGACCAAAATCCGCACCAGGCAGTCACTCTTAGTGTATGCATTGGTTTCTCCATGGTGACGTGTTCTGAGGGCCAGATACGACAATTTAGCTTATTGACATATCCTTCGAGGTGGAAATAAGTTTCATCTGAAATGATGATCTTACGGTGCTCGTCTTCGGCCCATTGATCAAACCAAAAAGGCATCGGTCATGCGGCTTCAATTTTTGCACTAATTGAACTTTGTACGTATTCATACCGAGATCATTATTATGTTTAATTCTTGAGAACGATGACGAGTTGATGTTGATGGTTGTTCACGCACACTCTGAGCAACAGCAGCGATGTTTTCGGTTGCGCGCACTGGACGAGTACGTACACGGGATGTTTTATCCAACAACGATCCAGTTTCACGAACTCGCTTCACAAATTGATCCACAAACTATATTTTTGGCACATCCTTTTTGTCAATTTTTTTTCGTAAATTTCTTACAGTTTGAGTAAAGACTCACCACTTTAAAAATAAGTTTTTATTATTTCCCAACTTTGTTTAAGCAAAAAACGACCCATTATATAAATTTCAAACGTAAAACTAACTTTCTGTCACATCAGAAATGTCATCAAACCTTCCAACCTCAAAATAACCTATAGTTCCAATTCCAAACGTTAGATGCTCCATCCTATAGAAGTCATATGTGTGGATATGTCATAAACCCAACAAGCTTTGACTATTACAACGATGTGACGAGAGATTTTAACACAAAGGAGAGTCAGGCAATTATGTTATTGGAGATAGAAGTATAGAATTCAAACGCTGATTAACTTCGTGCAAAGGAGGCTATTTTCATAATAAATATCTTTTTTATTTTAGAAAATAATACGTAAAGTAGACCCTGGACGAAAACCCAACAGTTCCAAGACGAAATGAGACTGACTACAACATCGTCGATATAAAGTCGATATCTGTGATATAAAGTTCTTTGATTCTTAACTGTTTTTCGGTTAGCTATAAAACTACGTTTCTATGAACGACACATGCTTGTGAACGTAGTAGATAATATAACTATACTAGCGGCCCGCCCCGGCTTCGCACGGGTATTTAACTAAAATTTCAAAAAAATTAAATATATTTTTTATCACCTCCACCTGCGTCGATACTGGAAAATATTTCATAATAGACGGATTGAGTTGTAATAAATAATATTTTAGCCCGCGACTTCGTCCGCGTTGAAGTCGAAAATGGTTATAATAGGATTTTTTTTTAATTTTTTTTTACGTTATTAATTTTGTTATAACATATAAATTATTATGTTAAAATATTTGAATACTTATAAAATATAACAATCTTTATTATTGAGTAGGAATTTAAAGTTAATTCAACATTAAAATAAAAATTGTTATATTTTATGATCAAGAAGCTCTGGTATTAACTTTTTACAACGAAATCGAAATACTACACCTTGCGTAGTATTTCTTTATAAACAATATTTTTTGTTTTTCGTTCGGAGTGCTAGAATTACCAGGTTATTCTGGAATATGCCAGTTACAACTAACTGTGAGAGAAGCAGTTTTCGCTTAAGTATACTCCCGCTACAGTAAGAGTTTGACCTTAAGATTTGTTTATGGTAAATATATACTCATATACACTCATACATTATATTATTATATGGTTCCCGGAAATCACCATTTCCTATTTTAAGCAACAGGTCTGAGAACTATCCGGCATTAACATCTCCCCTAAGATAGACTCTCATATTTATGGTAAGGCTCAGTTTCGTCACTGCAGGCAAAAATGCTCCTGTACTGTAGTGTATTGTATCAGCCCGTTAATAACCCACTTCTGAGCGAAGGCCTTTTTTCCATATAGAAGAAGCGTTGGAGCTTAATCCACCACGCTGCTCCACTGCGGTTTAGCGGATAATATCCCTACCATAAGTAAAAATTATAATAATGCACCCATGATAACAAACGGGACCGACGGCTTTACGTACTCTCCGGGACATGGTGGGGAAACCCACTATACACCCAGATATACACCCAGACCTGAAACAAATATTGGCACAAATTCAAATATCTGCCCCGAGCGGGAATCGAATCCACGACCACCGCCATTGAGGCGAGGCGTTGAGGCGGCTACTTGCACCACTACACCAGAACGGTCATCAATGCTTCGTTCCTTGTATCGTAGGTATAATTACACCACAAGTCAATACAATTTTGTCTCTTAGATTTGAATAAACCCGCAAGTAATTATTTTTTAAATTTTAATTGACTCGGCACAGTTGGTAGTGACCACCCTGCTTTCTGCTCCAGGATCGTGGGTTCGATTCCCGCCTCAAGTCTGGGTGTAATATGTATTTATTTCTATATGTATTATTTATATGTATATTTATAAAAAATGTATATCAGTCGGCTGTTACCGAAAACACAGGCATTAAGTTGCCTACCTTAGGGACAGACGATCGTGTGTGTATGTCAAACATATATTTATATTTAATAATAGTCCAAGACAGCTTTTATCTCCTCCTTCTTAGTTTTAGTGTAAGATAAAGTTAAATGGGTACATGATTTATAATGTTTTCTGACCTTGTTCCAACATTAGTCCGTGGTGTCAACCTGTACTAATTGGGGTGTTAATGCCGTATAATTCAAAAATGTTTCCAAGTTCACTTCGGTGTCTTCTATATCTGTATCATTGTGAACTACAGATGCCTTGCTGATGAGTCATTTAGTTTAAAAAACCCTTGACTTAACACAACACCAACATTGAAGTAAAAAATATTATATAAGACACTATTTTACAATAAAGCAGTCACTTTATTTTATCGTTTAATATAAAGTCTTCCCTGTTTTATCAGGAGCACCCAAAAAAGATATCACCTACACCTGCGTCAATACTGGAAAATATTTTATAATTATAATAGACGCATTGAGTTGTCAAACATGTGTCAAAATAAAATATAATTTAAATCAATACCGCTAAGGAGTATTTATATCAAAATAATTTTGTTCCCCCTTTTAACCCCGTTAGGGGATGAATTTCGATAAAATACGAAACACGTCTCCAATCAATTCCGTTAAAGAATATTTATGCAAAATTTGAAGTAGATTGGACCAAGGAATCACGTTGTCTCATACAAACTTTGCTCCCTTTTTCATACCCTTAGAGGTAGAATTTCGTAAAATCCGTTCTTAGCTGACCTGTACTTGCCAAAAGGAATATTCCTACCAAATTTCAAGTTTTTAGGTCTCATAGTTCCAGCGATATCGTGATGAGTGACTATATCTATAGAAAGTCTCCTATATATATATATAATAATAATATATAATATATATATATATATATATATATATATATATATAGAAAATATAGATAGATATAGTTCAACATACAAGGAGGGTAAATATTTAATACCAGAATAATTTGAACAGCTTGTATATAGTTGGAAGCATACTATTTTTATGAAACTACTCTCATTTTGAAGCTACATTATTCTTGAGCAATTGCGTAATTTTTTTTACCTTATCTGCATTCGTTACAATTTCTTACACTAAACGTCGGAGAAGTAGTGGTATAGTAATTTGAAAAAAATTATAAAATCGAACATCGTACTGCGATTATGTACTTGAATAAAAAAGGTTTAACACCAAAACAAATTTATGAAAACATGTTAGCAACTTTAGAGGAAGCTGGACATTTATATGCTACTGTAAAAAAGTGGGTAGCAGAGTTCAAACGTGGTCGAGAAAGTGTCGAAGATGACCCACGTAGCGGTCGGCCATCAATATCTATCACCGAAGAAAATATTGAACGTGATTTGATTTTATCTGACCAAAGATTGGCTGTTAACGAGATAGCTGACACCATCGGCATCTGGTCTGAACTCATACACCACGTAATCACCACTGTACTACACTTTTTTAAGACACCTTTTTTTATCATTTAAAGATTTCTCGAGACTGTTTTGAGCTGTTTGAGGCTGACCCAACTGAATTTGTTGACAGATTTGTCAATTTGGATGAAACCTGGGTCCACCGTCATACTCCAGAGACTAAAACTCAATCTAAACAATAGAAAAGACCAGAATCTTTAGCTACATTTGTTGTAAAAAGCTAAATTTGTTTTGTCAACCGGTAATGTGATGGCGTCAGTTTTTGGGATACGAAGGGTGCAATTATGGTGGACTACTTAGAAAAGGGTCAAGCAATAAAATCGACCTATTATTGTAACCGCCTGCGACGTTTACGAGAATTAATTAAAGAAAAACGTCCTAGACTGTTACAAAGAAAACTTATTTTTTTCATCAGCATAATGCGGGAGTTCACACGTCAGTCGAGACTATGGCAGAAATCCATCAGTGTGGCTTCGAATTGAATTTATCTCGTGCCCGTATCCTAATATCGCTCCATCTGACTCTTATCCATTCCCAAAGCTTAAAAACCACTTTGGAGGTCAAAAATTAACTACAAATGAGAAGGTTAAGGCTACTGTCGACGCATATTTTGAATATTTTGGACGAATTTTTTTTTATCTTACCAGTTAGAAACCCTGCCCCGCCGATGAAACGAGTATATAGAACTTGGAAAATAATATGTTGAAAAATAAATAATAAATAAATTCCTATTTTTTTAATTTTCCTGGTTATGCTACGAACTTTTAAAATGCACCTCGTAACTTATTGAAAAACTTACGAACTCGCAATCTTCGTATGAATGCTTTGAACGTTAATATATTAAAAGACATGTAAATACAGTCATTTCTTAGACTCAAAATTCTTTGTATCAAAGTTTGTTGAAGAACAACAAGGCACTAGTCACAACAGAAAATTTTAAATCAGGTTGGAAACCAATGTTAAAAGTATGCTAGTTGTTTTATTTTGTCGTTCACAAGGGCATATAAGGTGGTATAGAAGTGTGGTGGTTCGTTTCTTCTATAATTTCACAACTAAATGCATAAATTATTATTATTGTCGTGAGTCAACATAAATTTTCTTGCTCGTAAGTTCTACATATTATAGCCTTTAAAACAAGCATGATTCTGAAAAAGCTTTAGTATCACAAATCAGATTTATACGCTGTGCTATGTTATATGAAAGACAATAAATTATAATCTTCTAATTTGCTTAGCGTTTATGGTAAAAAAAAGGCCCTTTTGATTCAAAATACTGAGTTGTTTCGTGACCGCTACAAATATGCTATATTTAATATATTATGTACTTATACGACAAAGTATTGACGGGTTTTCATGATATTAACACCGCAGTTCTGATTCAAAATATTAAGCGTTTGAAAACCAAAGTCTTTTAACAGTGTGGTACTATGATGGCTTATTGCTTAGAAACTTTGTCGCTAGTTGAGGATCTCATAAAAAGGTTATGGTCACTCAGGTATTAGAACGAGCTACGCTTGGAATATCAATTAAATTAGGAATGAGGTCCGTAGCAGAACCAGAGTGCCGCACATGACCCGTCACGTCATGTTGCAATGAACAGAGCTCGATGAGAACGGTCGTTAGGGGCTCAATGTGCTGTGAGGCCAACTAAATGGACAGACGACTTAAAAATATTTGCAAGTTTCCATCTGCGCAGGAGCGTGGATGTTGTTTACAACGACGCACGTTTAGTTTGCTTGTTATATTAATATTATCTACCTAAAATTAAAAAAAAAATATAATTTAAAAAAACGATACACAACTGGATGTGTTTTAAAAAAAGTCATAAAAAGTGTCCAAAAGAATTTTGTATGACTTAAAAATGTTTAAAGTTGTTTCTGTTTTCTTCTATTCTGCAAACAAAATGTTAATTTTGTACATATTTAAATTGTAATAATGACTTGTCATCGTGATTTTAGCCCTAGCCCTTTACCTTTCCGACGAAAGAAGCTCTCCTCAACGTCATATACTGCGTAAACCATTATGAGAAATAAATAGTTTTGAAAATCCAAAAGTGCACATCTCATAATCTAATTTTTCACAATAAAATCTGGAGGCACGGCAGTGCCTCCGCCAAGTCGAGCAAAAAAAAAAGTGGCACGGCCGTACTATCTTTTCTCGAAGCAACTCAGGCCATTTTCGACCCCGTATAACTTCGTTGTGGATAAAACTAGAAGTCTGAATTTTCAATACCCAAGCAGGCATTGTATAAACACGGTATATTTCAAATTTCATTCAATTTGAACCAGTAGTTTAAGAATTATAATTAGTCTAAGTTTCGAATTTTGTCACTCACTGACTGACCGATCATCAAAACTCTAAGGTACTTCTAGCAGACATAAAAGCTTCAAATTTAGAATACCATTAGTGTTTAGTATATAAACCAAGGAAAAATTCAAATATTTTGCAATTTCGGTGCAGTTTTCTAGATACACCAACTGCATAAATAACTTTGTAATCCCATATAAATATATAGGATTACAAAGTTACATTTGCAGTGAATGAATCAATGTACCCGTACAAGTATAACATAGTGGAATAATAGGTGTAGATAGGTACCTAGATATAATTATCTTCAAAGGTAACCTGTAAAATGGTCAACGGAATGAAAAAGCAAGAATGGGACATGTCTTATGTAGCTGTACCAAAATCACGCAAAGTATTAAAGAACACTAATAAACCATAACCGCGACTGGCTGGGGTGATTTGCCCGCTCCACGGCTTCAACGCTTCCCGTACGTAAGTTATTTTATTTTATTCAGTTGGCAGCTATATTAAACCTATCCCTCTAATCGTTTTCTACACTGCATTGTAGCAAAACGCTCAATCGCTTGGCGGCACGTCTTTGCCGATAGGGTGGTAACTAGCCACTACCAAAGAATCCCACCAAAGCAGATCAGAGAAAGAAAATTTACTCTGCCGGGGATTGAACCCGGGATCTCCCGCTTAATATACAACAGCGCGCACCATTTCGCCAGCGTGATCATCATTTTTGAGTTCATATAATTATGTCATTATTAGAATGCACCTGATTGATTAAGTGAGTCATAACAGCAATAACTGTTAATTAATGTATATTAACATTAAATAAATAAAAATAAATATAGAAAATAACGACTCAAAATAACTTTTGTATTTTAAAGCTATAACTTCTTGATGAGAGTAAATTTTTATACGATGCGCGTGTACTCTGTGACAAAAAACCGACAACATAAATCTAAGTAGTAGGCGCCGCGCAATTGCGCTAACTTACTTCATTGCGCTGGATGTGTCAACTCACTTTTTACAAGCTTTTATTTTGTTTCACCTGTCTCGATATTTGTCATCAAATCTTGCAAATTAAATTTGATCCAAAATAATAGTAAATCATGTGACAATACAATATTATGATTACATGGTGCTGATTTGATGGAGGAGCTAGAAGGTAGCCAAAGGAAGGATTTTGGGCCCGTTTTAGTCCTCTAGACGAGTAAGTTTGTCTTTCAATGGTAACCAGGGTCTGGTGATGAAGTTGGAATGTGGTCATAGGAACTCAGTAATGAAACGACGCAACCCCATCAAGTTTTGGCTCGTTTGGTTCGTCTTAACGAATACTTTGTTTTGAAATGGTTACCAGGGTCTGATCTGATAATAGAGCTGGAAGGTGGCTATAGGAACTTCGCAATGAAACGACACAAACTCATCGAGTTCGGGTTCGTTTGGATCGTCTTGATGAGTAGTTTGTCTTTCAATGGTAACCAGGGTCTGGTGATGGAGCTGGAATGTGGTAATAGGAACACCCTAATGAAAACTACGCAACCCCATCGAGTTTCAGCTCGTTTTATTCGGTTTGACAAGTATTTTGTTTCAAGACGGTTACCAGGGTCTGATCTGATGATGGAGCTGAGAGGTGGCAATAGGAACTTTGCAATAAAACGACACAACCTCATTGAGTTCGGGCTCGTTTGAATCGTCTTGACGAGTAATTTATCTTCCAATTCTAACCAGGGTCTGATGATGGAGCTGGAAGGTGGTCATAGGAACTCTATAATGAAACGACGCAACCACAACGAATTTAGGCTCGTTGATTCGTCTTGATGAGTACTTAATTTTTAGATGGCTACAGGGGTCTGATCTGTTGATGGAGCTAGAAGGCAGGCAAAGGTACTTTGCAATGAAACGACAAAATATCATCCAGTTCGGGCTCGTTTGGATCATCTTGACGAGTAGTTTGTCTTTCATGGTAACCAGGGTCTGGTGATGGAGCTGAAGGTGCTCATAGGAACTCTGTAATGAAACGACGCAACCCCATCGAGTTCGGGCTCGATTGAATTGTTTTGACGAGTAGTTTGTCTTTCAAAGGTAACCAGGGTCTGATGATGGAGCTGGAAGGTGAGCATAGGAACTCTGTAATAAAACGTCGCAACCCCATCGAATTTTGGCTCGTTTGATTTGTCTTGACGTGTACTTTGTTTTTAGATAGTTACCAGGGTCTAATCTGATAATGGAGTTGGAACGCAGTCATAAGAACTTCGCAATGAAACGACACAGCCTCATCGAGTTCGGGCTCGTTTGAATCCTCTAGACGAGTAGTTTGTCTTTCAATGGTAACCAGTGTTTGATGATGTAGCTAGAAGGTGGTCATAGGAACTCTGTAATAAAACGACGCACCCCAATCGAGTTTCGGCTCCTTTGATTCGTCTTGACGAGTACTTTGTTTTAGTGGGTTTTCAGGGTCTGTTTACAGATGGCGCGCACCAGCCATTAACTCGGCGCATTGTCTTATTATAAGTATAACTTATTACGTACGTACATAAGTATACATTCACTTTTTAAATATTTTTTAAAAATTTAATTTTATGGAAGTTTAGGTGTAAAAAATCGACAGCAATCTAACAACACTGTTTCCGGCTAAACATACTTCATTCATCTCTCTTGTCAAGTACTTCAAGTTGTCAACTTGAGATCACAATATGTATGACATGACAATCAAATTATATATCTGTATCGTATCGGAAAAGAAAAAGAGGAAGAATATCTACAAAAATAAGAAAAGCTCATTAGACCTAGCGAAGGCTTTAAGAAAATACGTTGTTGATATTGAAGAAGTAGAAGACACCGGAAAGGAAAATAAGTAGGACTGTCTACAAAAAGAAATGAGATGCCATCAAAAACACAACTTGTAAAAAGAAACCAAGTCTCGCAACTCACTTCTTCTTCCGTAAAAAGTTGTGAGATCCATGTAATACCACGGCGACTTGGTATTACATGGATCTCACAACTTTTTACGGAAGAAGAAGTGAGTTGCGAGACTTGGTTTCTTTTTACAAGTTGTGTTTTTGATGCCATCAATTATTTTTAAAAGCGTAATATATATGTATAAGTACTCGATTAGTGAAGTCTTCCGGTCGTTATCGTGACCACATACCTGGATCCGCACATATAGACTCACGGACGTCTAAGACAGACCTTTTTTAAACAGTTTTTTAATTTGTTGAAATAACAAAAATTGCATTAAAAGTATCATCAGTGTTAAAAGAGTGTTTTTTCTTAATATGTGTGTGTATAAATTATTATACAAGTGCAATATACGATAAATCCAGGCATTTTAAGTTCGAAAAATCACTCGTTTTGCACGAAGTGAGATTTGAGAGAGTGTGAGTTTTATATTATTTATTTCGAAAATAATGTATAAAATTAAAATTCTAAGACTGACAGTTATCAATTTATGGTTTAGGTATTTTTTTTTAACGGTGGGAAATGCATTTACGCATTCCGCCGCCCAAAGGCGACGGGTATGTGGGACTCGCTGGCTGCGAAGCCAGAATACCCACTAAAACCCATCGACCGTCTGCGCCGTAGTGGGGCGCCACGGGATCGCTCGCGCACACAACCGTGACGCCCCGACGCTTGACCCGGAGGCACCTCCGCATGTGATTGGAGCCGCTCGACTGGTCCACTCTGCTAATTCAGAGAAGTACCAGGAGCGGCTCCACCACCGAAATCTCCGCGCCCTCTCGGCGCCACTCCCTCACCGGCCGCACCTCCTGTGCCAACACTCTCTCCGCGCTTTCGCGCCCCGCCCACCACTGGACCCCAGCTACCCCAGACGGCGAAACCCCTGAGCTGGGCCCGCACATCAGCTGGTCCAGGGGCCCGGTGGCTTTTGGTGTGACGCACTCACCGCTCGGAACAAAGCCCTCTTGAGGAGGCCTCAGAGGGTCATAGCGGTGAGGGCGATACGTGGATACCGTACGGTGTCATGGACGGCGGCAACACTTCTCGCGAGCGATCCGCCCTGGGAACTCCAGGCGGAGGTGCTTGCGGAAGTGTACCGTTTCCGGTCGAGCCTCAGAGCTAGAGGACAAGTCCCAAGTGCGGACCAGACGGCTCAGATCAGGACTCAGGCTCAGAGGGTCCTGATCCATTGGTGGAAGGAGGACCTGGAGTCCCCAGCGGCAGGCCTAGCGACTGTGGATGCTATACGTCCCCATCTTCGTCGCTGGGTCAGAAGGCAGCACGGGGTGCTGACCTTTCGGCTGACGCAGGTACTTACCGGGCACGGGTGCTTTGGTAAGTACCTGCATCAAATTGCGGGAAGGGAAGCCACCCCTGCCTGCCACGAGTGTGGCGCGCCGATGGACACGGCGCGTCACACTCTCGAGGAGTGTGCCGCTTGGGGGCCCCAGCGCCATGCCCTGATGGCCGTGATAGGCGGAGACCTCTCGTTATCGAGCGTGGTCCACTGCATGCTCGGCAGCGAGAGGTGCTGGTCGGCCGTGGCCTCCTTTTGCGAGGAGGTCATGGGTTTGAAGGAGGCCGCGGAGCGGGAACGTGAAGCAGACGTTAACGCTGACCCGCTCCGCAGGAGACGACCGGGGGGAAGGAGACGCCGCTATGCGCTCCTACACCCTCCGCACTAGAGTGGGAGGGGCACCTATAATCCTCCCACTCGCCACCAGGGCAATAGAGCGCTCCCGGTGCCCGCGAGCGCTCTATAGGCGAAGGCGGCCCGCATAGGCGGGCCAACCGTCGGGGCGTCACGGTTGCATGCGCGAGCGATCCCGTGGCGCCCCACTACGACGATGAGGGCACCGCTGGGTTTTAGTGCGGTATTCTGGCACGTTCTGCGTGCCAGCGAGTCCCACATACCCGTCGTCTTCGGGCGGCGGGATGCGTAAATGCATTTCCGAGCGAAAAAAAAAAAAAAAAAAAAAAAAAAAAAAAAAAAAAAAAAAAAAAAAAAAAAGGGGCCCGGTGGCTTGTGCGCATCCGCTCCCAACTAGTTACAACCCTATAGTTAACTATCGTTTTGTATGGAAGGCCTGCTGCAACTTTGCCTTTAACTGTAAAAGAATAAATAATATCATAATGGTAATAATTTGAACGTCGAAGACAGTATCGGTGTCTAATGCATATGGAAAAAAACTATTTGGATCACCATTGTATTTATTGAAATATCCTTCTAGGCAAAGTTGCATATTTTACATATATCGTTGCCTACAACTTTAGTGCTTAGTATAATTCGAAAAAAGTACATCATTTATAAATATTTCACTTGTATTCCGTAAGATATAAGATATGTTTTCCGATTAAAACTCATTAAGTCAAAACAATACATCAATTTTGAAATACAAACAAAAAAACTGCAAAATCCAGGCAAAGTTACAGCATTTTAAATAATCAGCTATATATATATATTGCGACAAAGTTAGTAATTGCTTGAAGTCCCTAAGCATAGCACCAAGTTCCTACGTAATTCATTTACTACGCGTGCTGCAAATCTTTGGAATAAGTTTCCGAAAGCTATTCAAGAAAGCACTTCTTTGAGCACTTTCAGAGACAGGTTGAGGAATCATCTTCTCTCCAAAGTAACTCCCAATGTATGAGGTGTAGAATTTGCTTCTGTAATATATGTATGTATTTATGTTTGCTGGTATGTATGTATATTTGTATGTATGTTTGTAGGTATGTGTGTGGGTATGTATATGTATGTAAGTATTAGTGGCGTAGCGTGACTTAGATGAGCCCTGAAAAAAAAAGGTCCCCGAAAAAAAAGGACGACATTTTTCTTTATTACTCCTATAATGAAAAACAAAAATATTACAAAAAAAAAAGAAAACAAGTTTGATAGTCCTTCATGTCCCTACACGTTCGGGGCCCCTGTAGGCCGGAGGTCCCGTATCATTGATACGGCTGATACGACGGTAGCTACGCCTCTGGTATGTATGTATGTACATATTTATGTATGTATGTATGTATATGTGTATGTATTTGCGTATGTATGTATGTATTGGTGTATGTATTTTATCGTATATATGTTCAATGTATGTATATATTATAGCATATATTTTGGATTTTTTTTTCGTCTTCACTCTCTACACACTTACTGTGCCTCGCGTTAACTTCATCTCTCACCATCATGGGTAGGCTAGTAGAGATCTCTTTTAGAGGTAAGTTCGCCCTTGCTAACTTACTTTGTAAACTTCAATTGTAAAAATGTTTTTAAAATGCAATGTGTAATTTTTAATTCCTAAGGATTTAGGGAGACTGAGGACACTCGATCCTTATGGGAGACAAGGTACACAGAATTTTTGAAACTACCAAGCATGTTAAATTAATTTGAGGTGGGAACAGTAAGGCGGAATTGCAGCAAACTTAGAAAAAAAAACTCTTATCTCAATTAGGATACCGCGTTTGCAAATGGCAGCCGATGGTTGTTTACGTGCGGATGAAACTAAAATTAGTAAGTTTTTTAATTGTATTTTTTATTTTGTATACTTTACTGTACGAGTTATTCAAATTAATAAGATATTGTGTATTTTATATGTTTTTCGAATAGTCAAATACTGAATGGCAAATCATAATTAGTTTGTCTATAATGAATTCTTTTTTTAAGAAATGTCATTCGGGAGACATGGTACATTCAGCCGAGGTATACTTGATCCCCGGATAAAGTCTCCCACATAAACATTAACATTTTAGTTTGTATGTAGGTACAATGAGTATATCGACGTTTAATTGTGAAGTTTTTACTTATTATTATTTTCAGATTTATATTGATAGATAGTGTAAGTTGCGAAGAGGATGTAACCTTACCACCATCACCTGAGTCCGATTACTTTATAGAAGATGAAATAGAAGAAAATAGTAATATTGAAGAAGAAGAAGATGATGATAATAATCACGATGAAGATAATGTCCATGTGGGGGATTGGGTTGTGGTGAATTTTGTCTCACAAAGAATTGTACTACATCGATATGTAGGTCAAATTATAAATGAGTCGTTAGCTAGTCTAGATATCAAATTTGCAAAAAAAAAAATTGATAACAAGAGATTCAAATGGCCAGAAAAACGATACCAATGTGATTGGCAAGTATCAAGTAGTAAAGAAACTCCCTCCACCTATATTTAAGTCCTTTTCGAAACGAATTGGGACATTTGAATTTCGAAAGTCCCTTAGGCAATTCAAAATATGTAGATGCCTAACTAGGTAAATTCAACATAAAATTTAGGAGTTAAACTGAGTGACAGGATAAGAAATGGTGAGATAAGGAAACGTTGTGGTCTGAAAGAAGATGTAGTGACAAAAATTGAGAAAGGTATGCTGAGATGGTTTGGCCATGTCGAGAGAATGAATGAAGAACGGTTGACGAAAAAAGTGTATAAGGCGAGTGTGAATGAAAGTGCGGGAAGGGGTAGACCTAAGCGCACGTTTCAAGATCAAATCAGGGACGTCTTGAATAAAGGCCAGGTCAAGAGTACCCTAAACCGAAGAGCATGTATGAAGGGAATAATGAAAGTGGACGAAGCGAAACAAGTATGTAAGGATCGTAGCAAGTGGAAAGAAGTGGTCTCTACCTACCCCTACGGGAAAGAGGCGTGATTATGTATGTATGTATGTATGTATAATGTATAGTACAATGCTTTAACTTTCAGATGGTTACTTAAATTTTTAAGATGCAAAAATTTTATATATATATATATATATATATATATATATATATATATATATATATATATATATATATATATATATATATATATATTATTTTAATGTTTATTTTGAAGAATAGTAGGTATATTTTGTTGAAGGATTGTTTTTAAATAGGAAATATTAAAAACTGTATATCGTTTATTTAATCGTATAAGATTTGACTGCATCCCAGACTGATTATTAATAAGGAAAAAATGATATTAAACTAATTAATGTTTCTTACCAAAGCCAATAATAGGTACTAAAAGATTATTGTTTTCATTGTAGATATAATTTTTATATGTCTTTAATTTAAAAGAGAAAGTTAAGAAGATTGTAGAACTAAAAGTTAGAAGATAATGTTCCTAAATAAAAATATCTCATTTATATTACGTATTTTATTTTGCCTCCACATACTTACATTTTGTACAAATTTTGCAATTAATAATAATGTATAAAGTGTTCCTTCTATCCCACATATTTTGGGAAGCTTGATCTTCATCATCAGATCAAGTCTCCCATGCACATGGTACTCTTGATCATATTTAGTGTCACAAATAGGTATCCCCAATGTGTAGGATATTTGATCCGGGCGGATCAAGTCTACCGAATAAGGGGGAACAAGTCTTCCACATCTTGGGGACACTTGATACAAATCTATTGTTATACATTTAGTTGAATTCTGATTAAAAATACAAACCTATCCATATTAAATTCATCCACGACATAGCTAGATAAATTTAGAAACCTTTTGTTGAAAAAAAACCTTGAATTTGTTTCAATTCGAAATTTTAGGGCTAAAAAATAAATGGGGGGATCAAGTGTCCTCAGTCTCCCCTATATGCATGACTAATAATGCAAAAAAATCAACTTTTCATTTTTTGTGATCATTATTTCGTTGTGGAGTTATTTAAAAACTATGATATCTTCTAAGATATTCATTCAAATCAAATGATGTCGAGGACAATTGAGTTAAAAAAGAAATACTTGTGATGAATAACGTATTTATTTGGATAAGGATTATATCAGGTCTATAAAACCACCTTCGCAAATAATGCTTTATTTTAGAACAAACTTGATTACCATAAAAAAAGGGTTATAAAGAGTCAACCATAAAAGATAGATATGCTGTCGTGGACCTATTTTTAGAACTTTCAATAGCGATCTATTTCGTCACACATGATTTTTGCGTAACTTTAATCGTTTACGGAGCGCACGCAACGGAAACTCTCAAAAAATATATATTTTTTACCTTTTTTGTAACATTTCTTATTAATGCTTAGCTCTTATTGGTCGTTGCGTGATGTTATATAGCCTATAACCTTCCTCGGTAAATGGACTATCCAACACAAAAATATTTTTTCTATTCGAACCAGTAGTTCCTGAGATTAACGCGTTCAAACAAACTCTTTAGCTTTATAATATTAGTATAGATTACATCATAATAACTAACCGTAAGAGGTGATACTGTGGAAATAACTAAAATTTACTAATCGAGCAGTATCAACGTCAATCTATTGACGAATTTTTCTAACTGCAAATGTTGCGATGCTGTTTCCCAGTCAGGTATGACAAATGAAAATTTATCTGAAATTTCGAGTCTAAGTCCAAAAGGTTGTGGGTTCGATTCCCGCTCGTGTCTGGGTGTTATATATGTTTATTTATATATGTATTATTTATATGTATATTTATTTAAAAAAATGTATATCAGTCAACTGTTACCTAAAACACAGGCATTAAGTTGCCTACCTTATTAACAGATGACCGTGTGTGTATGTTAAACATATTTATTATTTATTAAGTTTATCCCTAAAAAAACTGGTGTTACTAACAAGATCTTTGTTATTAATATTAAATTTTAATTAGGATGTTGAACATTAGGTAAAGCAGACATATCTAGCTCTCTTAGCATTTAAAACCAAGTGGTTTTTATTAAACCAGTCTTGTATCTGTGATGAAGCACCGTTCACGTTAATATAATTAACTTTATTTTTGTTAACCTTAAAAATTTGTCTCCAGCAAAGCATACAATATCACAAATACCTTTATCATAAAATCGAAAATTACTTATATATACAGAGTGACTGGTGAATTACCATCGACATTCGGGGAGAGCACTCGGCGCACGGTTCCCACTCGAATCATGTTAAAAAAAATAGGTAAATATTAATAAACTTTTAAGTAAAGTTACTCAACCATTATCCAATTATTTACGCATCGTCTGGACACCCTAGCAGCTAGCTGCACTTTCGACACAAAACAGGTAACTACCTATCCTATCTACCTTATCTACGTCCAAACGCCGCCACGTGTAAACAGGGTAGCAGGATAAACAAGCATGATCCAGTCCCCCTTAATACTTTAATCCTGGCTTAGGAAAGGCAAAAATACTAAGATATTTTACTCGTTTAAGCAACAAATTTGTTGACTAGGTAAATTATGTGACTTTGGCAATTTTTAGGTGTGAACAAGCGACACATTACAACACCTGTGCATGTGCCGCCGGCATGACTGGAAAAGTGTCATCGCTTCATTTATTTGAATTGAAATTTATGAAAATTTGGTCAAAAATTAAGTACCTATTTTTATTGCATGACCCGAATGGGAACCGCGCGCCGAGCGTTCTCCCCAAATATCGATGGTAATTCACCAGTCACCCTGTATATTTAAAAAAGGACCTAGAATTGATCCCTGTGGAATGCCATTATTAGCACAGACCCAGAATACTGTTCCGTTCATTAAGGACGCTATCACATTTTTCCACAAATATCAGTGATTTTCAGGTACCATTTTAATTAATTAGGAGTCACACTGCGAGGATATCTTGGTTTCAAATGAAAGATAATAGGTATATTCATCTCCAGAGTAACACCATAAAAAATCTATAGCCCCATACACATTTTTTACACAAATTCGTTTTAACCATCACAGTAATCGCAAAAAATTAAAAAAAGAGGGGTCTGAATAGGAACCAATATAGCTAAATAAACTGCACTAAGAAAAATAAATATACTAAGAAATTGTTGCTTATTTAGTCCTCTGTACGAATAGCTAAATATATTAAATAAAAATAAATAATATTTCCATTTATGAGAAAAATAAGAAACGCTGTCAAATTTCTTCATACAATTTTTACTCCTGAACAATCGTCGTTCGTCATTCTGCGCCCAAACGCGCTCGTGGAAGCACGGGTGTATCGCTTCAGCGCAATTAATAATTACGTAAAAAAGGGCGTGCCTTGTGTATACTGTGCTTGAACGAAATTGATACTTTTCGGACCGAAATAAAATAATTGTCTTTGCGATGCATTTGGTTTATATTAAAAAATAAAATAAAAGGAACAACATAACAATCTTCGCAATCTGTTGTCTTTACACTGCTTTTTTTTTTATATTTTATAATTACTATTGTACAAAGTTTTTAAATAGTAGTTTTAAATAGATAACCGAATTTATGCTTTTGTCCTCTATTGGTATCTATTCTATTGTAATCTATTGTCTTACGCCGACTTGCACGAAACAAATTTTAAATTTAAGTGTTTATTAAACTAATTTAATCACAAGAATCGTGATTATCTGTTGCACGAAACCTACATCTGATTAAGTTAACAAAAAAATATAGTTTAATTAAAGACCTATCTAACGGATGATTAATTCCAACAGTTTTAAATTCATCATGAGATCAACTAATTTTAAGATTAATTGCAACTTAACTAACGGAAAGTTAGCGACGGTTTCGTGCAACTCGCCGTTAGAGTATTAGAAAGTAAATTAATAATAATAATAATAATAAATTAATTTATTACGCAATACTCAACTTCGCAACACTCTTTGTTACCTTTTTTTTTATTTTATTTTTTTTTCGCTGGGAAATGCATTTACGTATCCCGGCGCCCGAGGGCTACGGGTATGTGGGACTCGCTGACACGGCAGAACGTGCCAGAATACCGCACTAAAACCCAGCGGTGCCCTCATCGTCGTAGTGGGGCGCTACGGGATCGCTTTCGCATGCAACCGTGACGCCCCGACGGTTGGCCCACCTATGCGGACCGCCTTCGCCTATAGAGCGCTCGCGGGCACTGTGAGCGCTCTATTGCCCTGGTGGCGAGTGGAAGGATGTGGTGCCCTCTCCCACTCTATTGCGGAGGGTGGAGGAGTGCAAATTGACGTCTCCTCCTCCCTGGTCGTCTTCTGCGGAGCGAGTCACTGAGCCCGCCGCTGGGGACCCCAGATCCTCCTTCCACCATTGGATCAGTGCTCTCTGAGCTAGAGCCCTGATCCTGCCGACTTGGTCCACACTTGGACGTTCGCCATTCGCTCTCTGCCCGGACCGGAATTGGTACACCTTCGCGAGCACCTCCGCCTGGAGTTCCCAGGGCGGATCGCCCGCGAGAAGTGATGCCGCCGTCCAGGACACCGTACGGTATCCCCGTATCACCCTTACCGCTATGACCCTCTGGGGTCTCCTCAGGAGAGCCTTGTTATGAGCGCTAAGGGCGTCGACCCATAAGGGAGCACCGTACAGTGCCATGCTCCGCACTATACCGGCGTATAAGCGCCGGCAAGGGGAGTCCGGTCCGCCTACGTTGTGGAGGAGTCGTCCCAACGCAGCGGCGGCGTTCTGCAGCCTCGGAGCGAGCTGGTCGAAGTATGGACCAAAACTCCATCGCCCGTCCAGGGTTAGGCCCAGGTATCTCATCTGAGCCCGAACCTCCACCTCCGTTCCCTGGACGGCGATCCGCGCACCTCGGGGGGGCCTCTGCGTGGGCCATGGAATAGGAGGGCCTCTGTCTTGGATATAGAGATCCTCAGGCCCAGCATCTCGATACGGTCGACCGTTATCGTTGTGCCGGCTTCTGCTAAGCGGGCCGCCTCTTCGAAGCTCCTCGCCCGGGCCGTGAGCAAGGTGTCGTCAGCATAACAGATGACCCTCAGCCCGGGCGGTAGAGGTGCCCGCAGCAGCCAGTCGAAGCCGACGTTCCACAGAGTTGGTCCCAGGACGGAGCCCTGTGGAACGCCGCAGCCAACGCGACGTCGATAGAGTCGACCGTCGCCCCCCTCCCAGAGGACCTCTCTCTCCTGAAGGTACGCCTACAACAGCCTCTGGAGATAGTGGGGCACTTCATGGAACTTCAGTGCCTCCACAATCGAACACTCTTTGTTACCTACTCCTACTCCTACCTCCTACTCCTTTATTACCTAATTATCTACGTAAAATACAAGATGTTTAAATTATATATAACTTGTATGTGGTTCTGAATTATTAAAAATAAAGCGTATTATTATCTATTATATTTTATTGTATAGAGGGGCGAACGAGTAGTAGATACCCTGACGCCTTTAGACATCCTCATAAGGGGCCATTCATTTATTACGTAAGACAAATTTTGCTAGTTTTCGACCCTGTCCCCCCTATTATAAGAAAAAATAAGAATAGGCCAACCCCCTCCCCCCTGTTAAATATTTATTACGTAAGAATCAAAAGTAAAAAAAAATCAATAAATGTTGGTTTGGTGTTAATAAATGTTTAAAAATTTGTTTAATGTTTATTTTTCAAAGTAACAATTTTTAGAAGTGTTTATTTGTTTTTACAAAGGTACTATTAATTTTTAGTTTTTGGTAGTAATAAAATTTGGTTTTAATTATTCATCTTTACCTACATAAAAGAAGTCCATGCAAAAGTCAATACCCACTCGGAAAGTGGATCTGCCATTGAAAAATCTCTAATCCGAAGAACATCCGAGAGAACATCGGCACTCGTGCGTTTGCACTCGTTTTTTCAAAGAATAATTTTAACTTTGCGCATTTTTGTGATCTTACGTAAGAACTATCGAGACACCCTCCCACCCCCTTGTAAGAGAAAATAAGACATGGTCGACCCCCCTCCCCCCTAAATCGTGTTACGTTATAAATGAATGACCCCGAAATCATCAATTTATGATCTTTGAGGGCGTCGGAACAATCTGCCCTCAGAATATTCCACCCGTGCCCCTCTCTGCGATACCTTTAAAAATGGTGGGGCAAGTTAAATACTTACTATAGTCGGATCGCGGAGCACGAAGAATTTTGTACATTGACCTTTTACTACGGTCAATGTACAAAATTCTTCCTGCTTCGCGATCCGACTATAGTTAAATACTTACTTTTACTTAATCAATACCAGTAAAATTAAAAATTAATACTTTTAAGTACCAAGATTAGTTACGTCAGTATAAAATCGAGCGTAAAGCGGTTTCAATGTGTGCGTGTACGCGTTATGTTATTGTGTTGCGATTTAGATACCTAAACTTAAGCGAGCTCAAAATGTAATAGCGTCCTTAATACATATTGAATTCTATTGGTTAGATGTGAAGCAGTGAGATATCAGGACAAATAATTTAGCTTTATAGCGTTACTAATTTCGCGTACTTTTCATATTATATTACTTGTGGTTGTTGTTAAAAACTGTACTCGTGTTTGTCAGTCATTTCAGATGTAACAAGTACAGAGTAAGCAATATTATGTTTGTCGATAGCGTTATAAATTTAAGAAAATAAATAATATTAAAGGTTCTAAGAAGCTATTACTTGATTTAATTACTAACTTACGAGTACATGAAATACACCTGAACTGACAGAACTGAATCAGCCTGTAAGAGTTCCGTTACTGGACAAAGGCATCTTCTTGATATAGAATGGTCGGTTCTTTATCCACCATGCTGCTCCAATGCGGGATTGATGGATGAAATTCCCTACCAAGAGTAACGATCGTTATCAAGTGCTTGTGATGCCAACCGGTACCGACGGCTTAACGGGCTCTCCGAAACACGGTACGGAGACCCACAAGGACACACCACCCATATCAGAAACAAATATTTATTGGCTGATGTTTATACTATATATAATAATAAAACAAAAAGGGTTATACACCAAAAACAAATACCACGCCATAAAAATCTTGGTCTACGACTGATATTTACGCTGCTATATTTCATGTTTTATACATACGATATAACTATTGATTAATAAAGAAACAAGATAAACAAAATTAAACAACAAGAAGATAATAAAAAAAACAAGTTATTCTTATTAAAAAAAGATCTATTGAATAGTTTCTTATCTAGTTTATAATAAAACTAACTTAGTCTAAAATTATACTATAAATCAAATATTACAGTTTATCCTCCTTTCTTCCATTTTTCACCGGGAGTGTATTCAGTCATTGGTTTACCAGATATACCGCATGTTCCAATACCTACTCTACCAGTCAAGTTGTCTGGAGATGCAAATATACTTTTTGTTCTAACTCCAGCTTTCTTTGATGCCTTTGAGTGAAATGATAGCCATTTGTTTTTTTCAGTCTCCCTTTCTTCTTCAATTTGCTTAAACCTCTGTTGCTTTTTCTGTTTCTTTTTCTTCAAATATTCCCTATTGTAACCTTTTCCATGCCTGAAAGTAACATATTTATATTTTATTAAAGATTGGACAAATAAAATCATAGGAAGAGGAAAAATTGTTGAAATTGTATATATTTCTTATACTTTTATTTGCAAAATTAATATCATAAATAAAACTGATTCATAACAAATTATATGCAATATGTAACTTATCGATTGATATTTTTTATATCTGCATACCACACAAATATATATATATAAGTTTGAGTGGATCTTCAAATTAAAGCGAAATAAGCCTATTGGTTTTCACGCAGTCACCACATACATGATCTTTTATCGATTAATTGTAATAAAAGACTATATACCTAATATTTAGTCAGATATTTTTAAATCCCCGTAACAGTTACACAATGTGTCACCACATATCTAGGACCAACTTTGTTTTAAAATAACTCACACTTTATTAATAAAATGACCAGTAGTTTCAGTAATTAAAAGGGAATATACATATTTGGCTAAGCACAGACGGTCAAATATGTCCACAGACCCAGACCCGTTAAAACATTGATTACATGTTTAGGAGCCCTTATGTGCAATAATTACATAACATGGTAACATTTTTACAGTATTAACAGGTAATTTTTCGTCTGGTAGGTTATCCACTACCTATCTTTACTCTGATTATAGTTACTCCAACTACTCACTGGTCATATTATTAATGAATAGCGTTAATAAAAAAAAAGGTTTCCGATTTTTTTTCGACGGTTATTTTTCGACCTTTAATAATTTAATTCGTTTTTTTTATATTTTGAAAGCTGGTTCACCCGAATGCATAAGTGCATTGGGATTAGAGAGGGATATTTTGAAAATCTGTAAATACTTTTTTTTTATTCTACTTTTCATTTCACTAACTATTTTTGGAACAGCCCAAGTAAAGATGTTTGTGATATTAAAAACTAATTATTTTCTGGATAAAACTCAGTATTTTGTCAGATGTGAATTACATTGAGACTTTGTAAGAAAAAGGACTGGCAAAATATATAAGGAGTAACTATAGTGATTATAATAGAAAATAATTACTTACTTGCTTTCATCACCACTTGATGGACGCTTCGTCCCTGAACCCAGTGATTTTACATCCAATATTGATACTGGTTCTAGTGATGAATATCCCTCAAACTTAACTTTAAGGGTACTATCTCCGACTTCTTCCACTGTTGCTTCATAAAACCTTAAATATATATATAGTAAATAAGTTACAATCAAACTATAGAAAATCACTAAACTATGCATAAGATAACACAACTTCAACAGTAAAATTGAAAAGTAACCAAGTACTTTTGTATGTTCAATGAAGTACATGAATTATTTAAATAAAGTTACATTTATTTTATTTCTTTAAACATATTATTGACCAACAATGTAAAATAAAACAGCTTTCATTGGAGGCATTCTCTCCCAATCAATTTTTAGGCCAAACAGAAAAAAAAATGTAAGCAGTTAAAACAAATACAATTCGAACAAAACAAATACAAAATACAATTCGAACCAGCTTTATCTATAATATAAAAATAAGTCGGGTTTTCCTTCCTGACGCTATAATTCCAGAACGCACGAACCGATTTCCACGGTTTTGTATTCGTTGGAAAGGTCTCGGGCTCCTTGAGGTTTATAGCAAACAAAATTCAGGAAAAATTTCAACAGGAAAGCAGGAAAACAGGGAAAATTAATTTTTCACATACAGCGCCATTTCTGATACATAGCATGTACTACAAACCAATATGGTTTTGCATGGTGGTTTAATCCCCAAACGAAATGTTACAAAAAACGAAGCCATCTGGAGGCGAAACGGAGTTCGCCGGGTTCGCCGGCTGAGCAATAATAAGAAATGTTATAAAAACGGGAAAAAATAATCTTTTTTGAGAGCTTCCGTTACGTCCTTTATTATTTCTCTATTCGAGACATTTTTAACTATATTTCCACTTTTAAAGTAAATATAACATCACTCTTTTACTGAGAATTTTTGAAAAATAAAAAAACTAAATAATACTTTGAACGACCCAGGAATCAAACCTGAAACCTCTTGCTCGGGAGTAACTCTTGCAACCACTCGACCAACGAGGCGGGTAGCTACTCTTAGAGTAATTGTTTAAAATATTTAAGTACGTTTTTCCCTCAAATTAATGCAGGTGAATCCGCGGGGAGCAGCTAGTATATTATAATGCTGAAGAATCTCTTTGTTTGAACGGGCTAATCTCAGGGACTACTGGTTTGAATTGAAAAATTATTTTTGTGTTGGATAGCCCATTTACCGAGGAATGCTATAGGCTATATAACATCACACTACAACCAATAGGGGCTGAGCAATATTAAGAAATGTTACAAAAACGGGAAGAGACACGACTTGACACATTTTTTAACTATAGTTTCCACTTTTAAAGTGAATATAACATCACCCTGTTATTGAGAATTTTTGAAAAATAAAAATGCTCAATAATGAACGAGCCAGGAATCAAACCTGAGACCCCTTGCTCGGCAGTTACTCTTGTAAGAATGGTGAGAAGGGAAAGAAAGATGAAGGGAATCTTTGGAACAAAACTGAAGATCATGATAGCCACACAAAAATTTTAACTTTTAGAGAAAGAAAGAAAAGAATAGGGTATAGAGAAGAAAGTATTCACAACTCTCTACATTGTCGAAGGGGAAGCCATTTGAGTTGAGCTCGATAGTGCGAAATGTGATAAATTTTTCTAAGAAAGAAGATGAAATACAAAAAAAAATTTAACAGACAATCAAGTTTGTCAAAAAAAATTTCATTGAGGTCGGGGTAACAAACATTGGCATTGTCAATGAATTGAAACTCAAGAGCGTGGACAAGTAGAATTTTAGTATTTACAGGAAAAAAATTCATGAACTTAATAAGAAACCTTAACTTTGCAGTAACTGAGCGGCTAACTTCCAAGATATGGGATTTCCACCTTAAAGAAGAGTCAATATGTAGGTTGAGATCTTTAATGTGTTGACTGTTATAGTATTATACAGTTATTAAACATGAAAGATGGTAGAGAAGTTAGGTTGATAGTAGACAAGGTGTGAGATACTAATAATGATCATCAGACACTTGGTATGATTAACCTGGATTGCAAACTTATAAGACCATGTGTTTACATTTTAAAGATTCTGGTTAATCCTATTTACAACTGCATTTATGTCATCTAACTTGACATGTACATAAAGCTACAAATCATCTGTGTAGAAATGGTAAGAGCAATCTATGAAAGATGCGAGTGAATTCATAAAAAGAGAGAAAATAAGAGGAGACAAGATGCCATCTTGAGGAACTCAAGTTGACAGTTTAAGCCATTCGGAATAGACATAAGCAAATTAAATAGCCTGCTGACAACCACGAAGATATGAAGAGAACCAATTCAGAACTGATAATGAAAACTGAGTGTTCAAGTATGGCAAGAACAATATCATGATCAACCATATTAAATGTAGCATGGCAATCAACCTATTTTCAATGCCTACCCGAGTATCTTCAGTAACCTTCAGAAGAGCAGTAGCGGTCCTGTGACCAACTCTAAAAACAGACTGAAACATACTGAGATATTATGTTTATACACGAAGGAAGAAACTTACATATAGGCATGTGCTTCTAAGATTTTCGACAAGTATAAAAGGATGGAGATAAATTTGAGATTTTTATTATATTACATTTTTAGTTAAAAATGAAAACTGATTACATACATGCCATCTGTCTTCCACTTGGCTAAACATTTCTCGCCAATATGCCACCTTGGTAATGCCTTGTCTGGAACTTCTCCGTCGTCACCAACCAGCAGGGAAGCTGTAACATCATCATCATTACTAGAACTATGAATATTGTGAGCTTTGGATTCACCCTCTTGAGTTTTTATTAGATCGCGTGTCAATTCAATTACTTCTTCTAAGTCTCCCTTCAGTTTCAACAGTTCCTCATTTTGCGGATCTGTCAGCAACGCTGCTTCCACCTGAAATTGAAACAACGGTGAGTCAATACGCGACATTACTGCAGTTATTGCAAAAAATGCATATAAACAGTACAATAAATGTTAACCTGCTGCAATTGTAATTTGTAATTTCTTAAATCATCAGCCATATTGACTACTTATTTCCAATATATCACATTCACAAATTCACAGTTTTAGGAACTTCTTAAAAATATATTAAAATCAACTATTAGTACCTAAATCTAAATTCTTTTACCAATAAGGTAAACGTCAAACACTCTGAGCTGAATTTTTTTGATCCACAGACTATAACCACAACATTATTGGTAGGGATGCCTAAGTCAATTCCGGTTCCACTCCAGAATCGACTTTTCTCTTGAAATAATCGATTCTCGCTTTTCTAAGTCGACTGAGAATCGATTCTAGCATTTGACTTTTCGAGTAAGAATCATGGGTAACCTTTTCGATAGTTCGATACCAAATTGACCTTTTATTTTTAGGATCGTGCGTAAGTTACCATAGTCACGTTTCATCTGATATAGAGTGATATATACAAGTGATGACATTTTGACGTGAAACGTCTTTAAAATCACACCAAAACATACGGGTACTAGGTTAAAAAAATGGACCGTAATTAAAAGGTCATTCACGCCAGAGCGCTTCTTAAGCTGGCGCTGGACGTAACACCATGCGGGCCGCCAGTAACCAGGTACCACCCAACAGAGTCTCAAGGGACCCAGCATTTGGTGCGCGCCATTGATGGAGTACGCCGCATGAGATACTCATCATTTTTTTCATATTGTATGTCCTAATGAGAAGACAATATACAATATGAACAAAAATGTCATGGGTGCGTATTGTAGGGTGTGGGAGGGGAAACCGGACGGACTGGCTACCGAGCAGTAATGCACCGCGAGTTCCTGCTGCTTGAGCCAAAGTTAACTGTCGCGGAACAGAACCTGGCAGATAGAGGTCAGTACATCCAATGAAAGGGCGTATTCAACGCCGCCGAGCTCGAACGGATTGGACGTGAGGCTGCTCTTGAAGTCGAACCCGTATCTACAGAGCAAAACGCAATTGTAACGCAACAGGATAGCGTTCGTAGCGAAGTTCCTATGGATGCGATCGCTGAAGAAGCAGTTTCCCAAAAAGTAGAGCAAATGAGGGGGATTTTGTAAGAGGCGATTTTCGAGCATTCCTTTGGTACAGAGGCCATATGACTCTTCCCATTAATGCTACGACGCGGGGTGCTATTGAGGCAGCTAACAGGCTGCTACTTCCATATTTGGATGGCAGCCTAGGCTTGAATTATACGGGTTATGTTCTCTTTGGTGCCGTTCAAGCGGTACACCGCCACACTAATAAGAGTAGTGACGTACCAGCCTGGAAGAAGAGAATAGAACGCTCTATCATCCTGGCCAGTGCCTTCATTGGCAGACTGCAAAGCTTCAGGTCGGGCAACACTAGGCCAAGGATTGTGCGCTCAGTTAGAATAGATTTGAACGAGCTAGGCTAGGCTTGACTAACCTTACATAGCTGAAAAACTGACGAAGCGCATCGACAACCTGAAGCAGAGAATCGCGGCATGGGATTAAAAGCGCATTCGCGTACTCTGAGATAGTTGAGCGCTTTCGACAAAATCGCTTCTTCGTGAGTGATCAGAAGAGGTTCTATAAGAAGTTGGAGAACCCGACGCCGTACTCTACTTCTCAAAAACCGGATACGACTGACCACGTCGCCTTTTGGCGAAATATATGGTCGCGGAAGGTAGAGCATGAGATGGATTGCGGCATTGCCCTTGGATTGCGGCGGTTCAGGAAGCATATACCACCAACTGTCGACAACGAATGATCTATTGTTTGATTCTGTTCCCAAATCAAAAAAGAAAATCCGTAAGAAAGAAAGTAAAACGCAAAGATAGATTGAGGACATTATATGCTTGTCGAAGGACACAGACCCAGAATGTATTCCTATCTTCGTGGCCAGGGACTTGCAAAAACTACCCCCGGTTTCGTTCGATCATGTGGATGTTATGTCTATTGAAAGATATCGTAAAAATTATCAAGTGAAGAAATAACATAGCTAAAATTGGAAATAGATGCTCTAAAAAATGCGCCAATTATGAATAATCCCCATAAAAATGTCACCATGAAACGTGGACCCTTGTTAATTAATAGCTACGTTTATGATAGCGGTCCCATGAGATTACCGCCCATGGCACTAAATACATTACCACAAATCGTTAAAATATCGTTAATTAATACCTTTGGGGTATGTCGGGCGCGAGTAAGCCGAAACCTACCCGCACATTCAATTCGAACAACGGTCGTTTACCCGAACCGGTGCATCACCCGCCTACCGAGGTGCAAACGGGCGGACACACGGCGCTCGTGGCCAGTTGTAAATCAATGGCCGATATTGTCCGTACTTAACAATTAATTGAAGGAGTGTAATTTTCCTAGTGAAGAATCAAAAGTGATCAAAAAAAAGTTGCGGAATCGATTTATAGGGAAAACTGGGAAACCTGAAACCGAAATAAATGAAAAATTCAAAGCGGCAGAAATTAGTGTATCAATTTATATTTACAATGTTTCAAGGGAGGTGGCCGTGTGTCACATCAAGGAATACATCGAAAAATAATCGAATGTTCCTGTTACTGTAGAAAAAAATAATATGAAAACGAGAAAAGAATGATTCCTACAAAATTTTTGTACCTAAACACAAAATAGATTTGTTTGTGAGTGATGAATTTAGCCGAATGGAGTATCGTAATGGCAATTCATCAACTTCGGGCATAAAAAACGCATAGTAAACAAATCAAATAATGATACGGTGTAGCGACATCTATCTCGCCACATACGAAAACTGACGTATCCTACATCACGCTATCGAAGTTATCCAAGCGATTGAACATATACAAGAGAACCCGGAAACAACCATCGGGGGCAGTAGCCCACCAGACTCAACACCCATCTGGTCGGAGGATCCTCTCTTTACAAAGGCGGATGAGGAACTTTACACTCTATTCCTCACACTTCCCCAAACTGGTGACCCCGACGTTATTTGGTCACCATCCCCAAAACGGAAAACAATCAATCACTTCTCCCAAAAATGATCACATCAGACCACAATGCCATATTATTTAATCTGGGAGTTGGGTGGCCTATAAAACCACTGGAGCCAATCTCGACACGCAGATATAGCACTAAAAAGGCGCGATGGTCGGATTTCACCAGGACCCTGCAGTCCAGTCTTGCGGAACAAAACGTGACTTTGAGTAGTCTCTGATGTCTCGAGAAAAGAGGAGCTGGAGGAAATGTTGACCAGGTACACATCAGTAATCTATGGTGCCTGCGAAACAGCCATTCCAAAGATAAAGCCATGGAAAGGCGATCTCTGACCACCTTGGTTGTCGGCTGAACTACATTACCTGAAAAGGGAATTAGCAAGAACAAAACGCCAAATTAGAAATTGACCCTGCAGAAGGCCGGCTGTCGTTGAAGAGTTCATACTGGCTAGGAAAAAATATAAATTTGCGGCAAAGGAAGCGGCTACTTAAAACTGGAAGGAGTTCTGCACGGCATAAGGCCGTGAAAGCGTGTGGGACGGTATTTACAGAGTCATCCAGAAGACCTATCGTAAGCAGGATGACACGTTGCTGAGAAGCGCAGCTGGCGAAACACTCACACCAGATCAATCAGCTGAACTCCTCGCAAAGACGTTCTACCCGGATGACTCTGTGACGACCGACACCTCTTATCACAAACAGGTCAGGGAAGCCGTCGACTGCAAAACTCCTGCGGAGTTACAACACCTGTCGAACGATGACCCTCCATTTACGACCTCCGAGTTGGAAATGGTTCTTTCGAGCCAAATTCCCAAGAAAGCTCCAGATACTGATGGATTAACGCCCGACATATGCGCAGCGGCAATAAACTGTGACAGGGAGATGTTCTTAGCGCTGGCAAATAAGTGCCTGTCGCTGTCATACTTCCCCAAACAGTGAAAGGTCGCTCACGTATGCGTTCATAAACGTATTCATAAAGAGAATTACACCCACGCAAAAGTCATATATAGACCTATCGGACTGCTGTCAATCCTCGGAAAGACAGTCGGAAACTGATAGTAGGTAGACTTTAGTGGAGGCTCTTCCTAACGCTGCACCGTGGTCATTGTGGATTCATGCCACAAAGGGGAACGGAGGATGCTCTCTAAGACTTGTCGAGCATATCAAGAGGGAGATTAAATTAAAAAAGATACTGGATAAAGGGTCTGAACCCTGAAACCCTTGAGGAACACCACAAAACGGCCTATTAATCTACACCAACGGTAGTAAAATAGAGGGCAAAGTCGGTGCGGCCCTAAAGTGGTGGGACCAAGGGACGGAAATAAGACACTCCACATTTCGACTCGAGCGGCACAACACCGTCTTCCAATCGGAGATGTATTTGCTCTTCAGAGTCGTGGCCATGGTGAAGAAATAGAAAGAGAGCACAGTCAACATATTGAGCGATTCAAGATCCTCGCTCGACTTGGTCAAGTCCCTATTGGCGATTCAACCTCTGGCCGTGGAGATAATCTCCCTGGCACGGTGGGACATACACCCAGACCAGAAACAAATATTCGTACATATATAAATATCTGTCCCGAACGGGACGCGAACCCGAACAGAACCCCGAGTATATTTCTATTAATAAAATAATACAACTTAAATAAAAATAAGCATTTTCTGAAATTAAGATATTGATAAATATTATTTTTATACTTACTGTGAATATGTTCATTAAATGGTTATCGGAATAATTCAAAAACTTATTTTTTTATTAAAAAATTTACCTATTTGTCTTTTTTTTACTTCTGGTAGTTTTTAGAAAAAGACAGGCTCCACTAATATCTTTGTCCTACCATTTTCGTTTTGATTTAAGAAAAAATATAACTCTATGTATTATAATATATCTCTATATATATATATTTAGGAAAAAAATGTAACTATATATATATATATATATTTCCAGCCGGATTTAGAGTTGTGGGGGCCCGGGGCAATGGAGAGTGGAGGCCCCTTGATTTGGCATTGTTTACGTTTTGTTCTTGCAGAAAAAATAACGACGAAAAAAAGGTCGCCCCAACTCCGAACCGCTCCAACTCAGCTGGTTCTATTGTGGAAGCCTTACTTTTGCGGATGTGGGGGCCCTTATTTTGTGGGGGCCCCTCTTTATATGGGGGCCCGAGGCAGTTGCCCCGCTTTCTCTTCCCTAAATCCGGCCCTGCTAATTTCTATTAAAAAAATTGTGTGTGCATGTGTATTAATGAAACTTTTTATTATATATTTAACATTAATTGTTCAAGTGAAGCTTACGAAAAAAAAGTGTGTATGGACTTATGTACGCACGTAAGAAGTTATGCTTATAATAAAACGATGCGTCGAGTTAATGTGTAGTAATATCTGTAATCAGACCCTGGTAACCATCTAAAAACTCGTCAAGACGAGTAAAACGAGCCGAAACTCAATCGGGTTGCGTCGTTTTATTACAGAGTTCCTGTGACCACCTTCCAGCTCCATTAGACTACTACCTACCAAACTACTCGTCAAGACTTCAATCGAGCCTGAAGTCGATGGGGTTGCGTCGTTTCAATACAGAGTTCCTATAACTAACTTCCAAGTTCCAGCTCCATCATCAGACCCTGGTAACCATCTAAAACCAAAGTACTCGTCAAGACGAATCAAATGAGCCGAAACTCGATGGGGTTGCGTCGTACCGTTTCATTACAAAGTTCTTATAACCACGTTCCAGCTTAATCATCAGACCCTGGTTAGCATTGAAAAACAAACTACTCGTCAAGACGATTCAATCGTGCTCGAATTTGATGGGGTTGCGTCGTTTCATTACAGAGTTCCTATGACTACCTTCCAGCTCCATCATCAGACCTTGGTTACCATTGAAAGACAAACTACTCGTCAAGACGATTCAATCGAGCCCGAACTCGATGAAGTTGCGTCGATTCATTATATATACATTACGGAGTCCCAAAATACAGTAGAATATGGTCCGAAAATGTGACGGTAGTAGTGTGCCGATTTTTGATTTTTTCACCCATAGGGCGTTTGTGCACTACAAGGAATTTTAGTGTCCGGCAGCCCGGGTTTTTTACGGTCCGATGTGGCATGAAAAAAACTGAATGAAATTGAGATAAATATGAATGGAAAACGTAAAATGTTGTACAGTAAAATTACGTATAGTGCACAATATCGGACCCTACAAAGTCGGACTACCGGACAGTAAAATTCCGCTCATACGTTGATATAAAAGTTTCACTTCAATAAAGTAGGTACCTATATTTTACATTATGTTATATCATATATGACTTCGCAAGAATCGCAAGTATTTCTGTTTTAGTAGTTTCTTTAAAATGTATCATAGACGAATGATACTGTATCTACGATATACATCCACTATATTTGCAAAACATGTGCAATGAGATTAATATTGAAATGTGAACTTATTATTGTAAACTTTTAGCTTATACAAAATAATTTATTCTACAATACAAAAAAAAAGAAATAGTATAAAGTTTTTCAAGTAAATCAAGTCCATCTAAATAAAAATGGACAGAATTTCGGGATTACCATAAATGGAATGGAAGGAAAGGAAAACAAAATAATATTCTCTCAAGCATCTTGTTTTATTAGAAAATATTTTTATTAAAATTAATTAAATTAAAAACTGGATTTTACATTAGCCATTATAATACAATATTCACATAAAGGCGTGAAGTGTTTTATTATCATTTTTTTACCTTAATAATAAATACAATGTTTACAACTATCTAAATATCTTAAAATCAGTCAAAGCTAATTAGGCATTTTTATCTGATGCTTTAACAATAAAAATTAAAGGTATTAAAAAATTACGCAGCATGGAATAATCTCATTTAAATCATTTTAATACATTGTTATATCACAAAAAAAATTAGAGCAAAATGCTAAGTCAAGGTAAGAAATATTAAGAAAAATATATTCCTAAATATTTCGCACTATTGGTGAAATCATTGCCGCATGAACATAATTATAAATAAAGTACAAAAATTTTAATTTACTATAAATATATCCCCAACGTAAGTCAAAATGCAAGTTAATCATGTTTATGTATCCACACTAACAAGATGACTCTGCAGTGCTGTAGATTGATGATAGCGCCTTCGCGAAGCAAAGTCTTCATTGTCATCATTTAATCTCTCTTGTTCCACAGATATGTCTGCGTGAACTGGTGTCACTACTAACTGTTCATACTCCAAGGGTCGCTTACTGTAACATATTTAGGCATTACTAGCATCCGCCCGCGGCTTCGCCCGCGTGGATGTTAGTTATGGCGACCAAAAAAAAAGTATCCTATGTTACTTCTAATACTTCCAATAATATAAGTACAAAGTTTCGTGATGATCGTTAAGTAGTTTTCACAGTTGTTGCAAATAGATTTTACGATTTTAACGGAAATCTTAGGAAGGGGTTTTTGGATTTGGAAATTGACCTCTCAGACTATACTGCAAAGAACTTGACGTTTAGGTAAATACTTTTTATACGTTTTTATTGCACTTAAAATTCATATTACTAGATGTATTATAATATTTTGTATTTATTATTACCCGACTGCGACAGAAGGAGGGTTATGTTCAAACGGCTGGACGGTTTTTGACATATGAGGTGTCGTTGGATTTGTCTAAATTGTAGTAGTGACATAGGCTATATAAATTTTCGAAATGGCACCCGCAAATGGCGGAATGAGGGTGGGAGTTGAATTTTTTTTTTCTTACTGTAGCAATATGGGTATCAAATGAAAGCTAGTAAATTGTTTTATTTTTTTAAGTATATAATAAGAGTATTTTACGCAGTCGGGTTTTTTGATTTTTTTAATTAAGCATACTTGTATTTAGAGAAGCCATTAAAATATATTATTGACCATTTATATATGTATTCTCCATTTATATTAGAAAACGTAACATATTATTTTTAGTGCACTCTGTATTAGTAACTTTTAGATGTCCGTCCTTAGAATTTTAATTTTTTGTATCATATCTTGTATATGTTATGAATACTACTTCTGCTTCTTTAAAAACTACAACACTAATTAATACGATAAAATTATATTTACCCAATAGCTTGAAGGAAAGCTATTTTAACCCATTGGAAAAATCTAAATTCAGAAGCTCGACCGGGCTTCACGGCTGGATTAGCCGCACCAATATAAAGCCATATCAACCATAAGATAGACAAACAACCAAGAGCATACATCCAATGCACCAACACCATCAACAACAACTTTATTGCTACCTGTAAAACACATTTATTAGATATATATTTTTTAATTAAACAAAGAAAATATTTATGAGTTATTCAGTATGAATCTTACCCCTACTAATGACAACCATCTATTGCAAAGATGCGAGTACCAATTTTTATTTTTTGAATGAACATTCACATTCGGTCGTCGTACGTCACCATTCGACATACGTCCGTTCATAATTGCCGAATCGGTTGGAGACGGAGTAAAATCCTTAAATAGAATTAGCTTATTACATTATATATTCGTGACGTGAAAATTCGTGACTTTACCACTCAACATTAATGAGTGAAAATAAATTTATTAGATAATAGTAATAATAATATTAGATAATAGTAATAAATATGTTAGGTTATAAAATATGTTTTCTAAATTTATAATAACATTAGCACTCCTTCTTATTGAAAAACTGGTTGGTATATACCTTAATAACACTAAAACTATTGATTTGTAATGTATAATATGTATGTACAAAAAAAAAATGTTGAAACTGTTTACTTTAAAAAATAATGTCTTTAAAGCATAATATTTAGATTATTTATTATTGATAATGTAATAGAAAACTTTTTTTTGGTTCATTTCTTGTTTTAATTGTAGGCCTAAGTTTTGTGTTTTTTTTTTTTCTCTTTTTTTTCATGTATCTAAGTTTTGTTGTTTTTGTGCTGTATTATTTTTAATGTGCCCGAATCTATATATATAAAAATCAATTGCTGTTCGTTAGTCTCGCTAAAACTCGAGAACGGCTGAACACATTTATCTTATCTTGGTCTTGAAATGTTCGTGGAGGTCTAGGGAAGGTTTAAAAGGTGAGAAAAATTCGAATAATTGCCGGGAAAACCCTAAAAACAGCCCTTTTCTTTTTCCCATATAAACGTTTTCTAAATAAAATGTAGTCTTGAAATTTGGTAGAAATATTCCTTTCGCCGAGTATAGACCAGCTAAGAACGGATTTTATGCAATTCTACCTTAGGGGGTGAGAAGGGGGTAAAGTTTGTATGGGACAACGTGATTCCTTGGTCCAATCAATTTTAAATTTTGCATAAATATTCTTTAACAGAATTGATTGAAGACGTATTTCACATTTTATCAAAATTCATCCCCTAACGGGGTTAAAAGGGGTTTGTTTAAATAATGTTTATCTACTCTCATGCTTTAAATCCTTTATAAAAGATTATTAATTATTATTTATTATTATTCTAAATAGCTTATTGCCAAGATTAAAAGTTAAAATATCCAATATCTTAATAACCAGTATATCATCCAAACGGATGATATAATGTTGTACTGAATTTCATAATAAATACCCCGTTTTTTTTTCGGTACCTTCTGCGCAAAGGGTTTACTCATCAGACATCCACATTCTTACTGCTCGATGCGTGGTAATTAGGTATGAATTAAAAAAAAAAGCATCTGTATGTATTTAAAAAAAAAAGAACATTGTCATTCACGTACGTTTCACTACCAACACGCCGCGCGCCGTAAAAAAAAAAGGGGAAATTTAGACTAGGCTGTATGGACTATAGTCCTTTGCCTTTTCCTATTGGGGATAAATTTTAAAACAACAACAACGTAAAAAAATAGGTTATTCGAATCCCCGCCATTTTTCTTCGATATTTTTATTGTTTTGTTTAGATTGAAAGCATGGGAATAGATAAAGCCTTGTATTAAACTATTGATAATTAGATATTCAAACACTCTTGTGATATTATTATCACACTCGGCATCGCCTCCTGTCATAAATCCACATTCGAGTTTTAATACACCATATTATACAACAGGTGCTTAAATAACTATGTATTACGTTATCTGAAATGTAAAATAATAATTGATTTACCAGTATTAAATATGATTTCAATTTTTTTTTCAATTAAAAAAAACAGAAAATCTATGGAGACACTTTAACAAAAAAAATATGGAGTCTATCATCTAACCTTAGTTAGAGATTCGACAATATTGTTATTAAGACGGCAGTAAATGCTATGGATAATCTTTAATAGGTAACCAAGTTTAACTGTAAATAGATTTTAAAGACCGGCTATTTGTATTAATTTGTGAAACATTAAGTAAGAGTAATCTATTCTATACGTAAGGCAAATTCGATGTGGAATTTTTGTAAACAAACCAACAATCATCGTGTATAGGGTTATCACACTTTTATTAATGAAAAATTGTAATTAACACCAGTTTCCTAGTTATACATTAAAAATTGTACTCTAACACTGTTAAAACTTAAGCGCCAAATACGTAATATGCAAGAAAATTAGCTTAAAACAAAAATTAACAAACTATTATACATTTAACAACCCTAAATTTTACCACTGACAGGAAAATTTTGCAGATCAGCAACATATGGTCTTTTTTTATCAGTCGTTATATTGTTAAAGGTAAATGTAAATGTGTAATCGATTTTGATACACAACTTTAAATATTATAATTATTCTATTTATTCAACGTAAGTAAAATAAATAATAAAAGAGAATGAGTGTCTGAACATAGATTTTTAATCACAATAAATCCATTTTAAAAAAATATTGTGTTATTTTAATGCTATTCAAGGATAGTGTAGCTATTTTTAATATAGGCATATACATATTTATGAAAATATTTAGAAATCATTCAGTGGGAAAATAGTTATACCCACGTTAACAAGTAAATTTTACCTCTATAACAGATAATTATAGATAATAAATAAATATAACTCCCTGACTTATTTATTTCAAGTTTTATGTAGCTTGTACTACTGTGTATAAATATTAAAATATATAATAATTATTATAATTATTTTCCAATAGGTTATTAACATCTGCCTATGGTTGATTGCTAAGCAACGGTTTGTTGGTAAACATTCCATATTGAATTTGGCTGAAGTATAGGGAGGGAAGTGTTACATTGCAAGCCGCAACTTAGTTGAAAATAAAATTCGGGTTGCAGTATAACACTTCCCTCCCGTGTTACGTATACAATTTTTTATAACGCTAGGATTGAAAGTTCGGTTGTAATTAAAATAGATAAAATATCTCTGACACTTGAAACATAATTCACTATCAGAAGTATATAGAAATGAGAAACAGAATAAGAAATCAGAACGAAAATAGCTATAAATATAGGACCATTTACTAAACAATACATATAACAAAATATAACAAAACTTTCTTTTATACAATAACTATTACTGTAATTAATATTATTGACTGATCACACATCTTGTGTGTTGATCGATGTGTTCACTTACCCCAACATTTTTGTGCCTTATTCTTTCTGGAAAAAGCAGATCTAAATCGCTACCAGTTGCTCCATAAACCTGCATGTCTCGTTGTGACTGGCCCTGAAATCTGAATAAAAATAAATTTAAGTTCTAAAAAGTTTAAAATATTTTATTCACAAACATATTTACAAAACTTTATTAAAATAATATTAATCATATTCACCAGATTTTATTAAAATAACAAAACATTAAAAACACAAAGAGGGTCCTTGTTAAAGCTTAGAATATTAAACCTAAGAAAATAAGACTGATAATTGATAATTTATAAAATGGTGCATAATATGATATAGGCCAAAAATAATCATACCTCATTTCTCTTTTATGTTGCAAATCAAATGTTTGGGCGAGAGCAAAATAAGAATAATCTATGCTAGCATATGTAATGAGAAAAGGCATCGTGACAATTGGTGCAAGCTTGTTTATGTCTCCAATGATGATAAATGTTACTGTCACTACTGCTACTACAACCATTGAATAAATAGGAACTTTATTTGGACCTCTCTGTGAAAAAAAAAAGTTCAATAAGTTTTTATTAAGAAAAAAAATCTCTCCATAATTGTAGCCTTAACACTTCACTCACCCCATGTCCAAGAACTTCAAGTCCTGGAATGACCTTTTCATTAGCAATACTTTGTAAAACTCTAGGTGTCCCATACATAGCACCAAGACATGAACTCATAGAACTGACGTAAAGTCCAGCTAAGAGCAAAATTTTTACTGCAGAAATATCAGCAGTTATTGAAAAATTTGTAAGCAATGCATCTCGTGTTACAGTTGCCGCTAATGTTATTACAAACATTAAATATAAAAAAGTTCTGAAAAAAAATAATAAAAGAAAACTAATCTTATTCTTTACAAGTAATAATCAAATATGAACACTTACTATTAATTAAAAAAAAATAATTGATTAAGCTTAAAGTAAATTAATTGACTTCACTTTTTTTTTTTTTCATGTGATAAATTACCAATTAACATACCCAGTTCCTATAGCAGCTAAGGAACCATTTGGTATATTAATGGAAGGATTTTTCAAATCTCCGCTCATATTGATACCAGCTAGAATTCCAGTGATGGTTGGAAAGAAGACACCAAAGCACTTAAACCATGTATAATTATCTTGATAGTTAGCCCAAGTATTATTAGCCATTGTTCCACCAAGCCAGCCTTTAAATTCAATATCTAAAAGATTTTTTATATAATTGTATTTTATGACAATTTATAATTAGTTAAATAATATACGAACTTTTAAGGAAATAAATAAAATAGCATCATCTAATTTAAATAATAATTACAATATTATAAAACATTAGAAATAATATTATCTAATTTGCAATTCTTTAAAACCATATGGTTAAATGTATAGCTATTTTTATAAATTACAGATAGTTAGCTACACAAACTAAAAAATGATTAACTAATTTTTATTATTATAATTTTTTATATTATATATTTATTAAATTAGTTATTATTTATTTTATATTATATTATTTCTTTTAATTATATTAATTTATTATTATATAAATTGGAAGAACAAAAGTTTTACCAGGTATGGCAGTAAAAGATCCAACAAAGAAGTCCACGGCAGCCAACAAAATAATTAAAAGTAAGACAAATTGAAGTTTTATCACCCATTTTACACCAGCAATATTAATTGTGCCTAGTAAAAGTACAGCTGCGACGGCAAAACCACGGGCTGCCCATGTATTGTCTGTGCCCACTAAATCTGCCATTGATTCACCAAATCCAAATACATTTAAGGCACATCCTACAGCCTAAAAACATCAAAATGCCGTCATCTATCTATCGCCTTTTATTATTTTCAGTTTGAAATTTATGATTCATATGTTTAATTTGAAAACACAAATCTCATGATGATACAGATATTGTTTAATTAAATAATTGCTTTTTTTTGTGACCGTGTTAGTCTGTAAGCACACAAAACAGTAACAAGACCATCTAATCTAATAAATATCAAAATTTATTACAAATTAAACTATGGATGATATTGGGTTTTATATATATTAAAAAATTATAAAAAAGAAACAGAAAAAAAAATGTATTGAACTTACCTGGCCAAAACAATAAACCATTCCTAATGCACCGCCAAGTCTAGAACCCAATGTATGAGCCAGTATAAAATACACTCCTCCACTTTCTATCCTACATCTTTCACATATTCCCACAGCAGATAAAACAGAAATCAGAGCTACAAACACTGTAAACAAAAGCAGTTTGTAACTAAAATTGAATCAATTGTTTAATTTAAATAGTTTCAAAATAAGTGATAACTTAAACCTGTAAATAAAAGTATAAGTATTGCATTCACCAAGCCAGCCTGTCCAACCATCCAACCTGATCTTAAAAATACAATGACTCCAAAAATATTTATCAGACATGACGTAAAGACTCCATCCCATGTTCCGAAAAGAACCGGTTGTGATATAAAGAAATTAGATTTCCACCAAGGCACATCACCCTGAAAACACGACATCAAAATCATAATGGCAATAAATTTACGTATCACACATTAAAATAATATATGTTTATAATTTGTACAATAATTTATTTAATAATGTAGGTATACAATTAAGCTTTATTACCTGAACATCTGCAAAAATTTCATTGGCACTAGAAGCTTGATGTCCTCCTGTACCATATTGTGATTCATTACCTAAATCTACAAATCCACCTGATTGTCTTCGCATCCGAGCTCTATCGTACCCTGCTTCATCACTCCGAAAACTATCTACGACTAAGTCAGCCCCCCTTGTTCTGTTATTATCATCCATATTTGTATATATATATAATAGCAGTCTTATTTAGATCATGTTTTAAAATAAATAAATGTGGTTCATAAACGACTTTAATCGGTGACTAAAGTATATAATATATGTAATTATGTACTGTATACAATATACCTCTTAAAAAAACATGACAATTAAACGATGACGTCTTGTCAAAAATGTCATAAGGATTGAAATATCTTAAGATTGAAACATGATTGAAACTAATAATTGAGATATCGTTTATCTATTATAAGAAAATTAAAATGAATATGAATTGATATCGTTTATCATTATGATTAAAATATAATTGAAAGGATAGATAAAATATATAACTATTTTTCATTGGGTATCACAGTGTTATTAAAGGTATACATAATTATATGCAGAGGGTTTCGGGGGCGATAAATCGATCTATACTCCGGTCAATATAGACATTTAAAAAAACAAAAATTCACGGAGACAGGGGCCATTGGGAGCCCTTTACTGTCTAGATGAGCGAGCTTTGCTCGGTATTATTATTTATTTTTTTTTTTTTTTTTTGGTAAATCGGGAGGTTTGGAAATTATAAAAATTATATTTAGATACAAATCAGATACTGATGAAATATGAATTTTTCGATCTTACCGATATAATAATAAAATATATGAACTGGTTATTTAAAAAAAATTAAGAGTGCAACTTAAAACTGCTATAATATAATTAGAATACGGAGGTAAATTTCGCCATCATTTATATGTTAATAATAGCAGAAGACCCCGGTTCGAGTTCAGACATCTCCAGTCCGATTCATTTTCCTTTTTTTTTTTAAGTTTACTCTTTTGTAAGAAAAACTAATATTGGGAGCCCTTTTTATTTTTTATTTAAATACCCAGTTCCTTTTTTTTTTTTAACAATTATATTTATTTAAAAAAAATTACAATATTATACCTACATATTTATAATGCAAAGCTTTAACTAATTATTTACAGACAGTGATAGTATTAATCATGTCCGCGTGAAATGGTGCAGCATTTGCCCGTTGAATCGTAATTACGATTCTCGGGGCAAAAAATGCACCAGACCTCTTGTCACCAGTGGAGATTATGAGATGTGGGGTTAATTCTTTTAGAATTTTTTTTGCACTGCTACTCCAAGGTCCAAGTCGAAACGACTGCAAATGGCACAAAAACATAACTTTGGATAAGTGACGAATATTTGTGCCGTTTAGTCATTTCAGCCTTCTCCGCAGCGGCTCCCACTCTTAAAGCCGTTTCCCTGACATGAGACGGAGCCAATGTATCGACGCAGGTTGCGTCCCTACTTTATTTTATTTGTATATAACATCAATTTAAGATTGCTGTACGAGACAACCGAGAAGACCAGTCGTAGGCGGTCTCTCTCGCCCGCATGTGAGCGAGACAACATAGTGTTGCGGTCCCTGTCGTATGTAGAGATGTATGAGTATGTATGAGAACGTATCATTTTTTGCAAAAAAACTATAGAAATCGTGAAATAATAGTTTTAATATTTCAAATAGTTGTTATGATATTCATTTTATATCATTTCTGTATATTATTTTCCTTGTTTGTGAGTCTAATAAATAGTTTTTAATGTTGTTTCGTATAGAAAGAGATAGTAATAGAAATTTGTATAGAAAAAGGATATTTTAGATAAGGATAGAGATAGTTTTATAGAATTAAGGATATTTTATTGTTTAAATATTAATTTAAGAACGCTTTTATAGATATTTTATAGTAAATAGGTAATAATTTGTGTTTTGTAACAAAAATTGTCAATAAATGTTCGCTAGATTCTGAGAAACGTAAGCGACGCTCGCACGTGCTGCACTAACGCCGATTAATGTTTCTTTTTTTTTTCGATAGGATTTTTGCTGTTGGCCTTAATGGCCTTTACAGCGACACCGGGCGGGAGGGGGGGGGGGACACTGAGGTCCAGCCTGGAAATGAGAGCCTCCTTAGGGGTGGCTCTGAACTGTACGCGTCGGTTGGCGGGGATTAAGGACCCGCGGGGAATATTTATATCAGACGGTGGGGGACGAGGTAAATATAAATATCGTGGCCAGGACTTGACCTCATTTATTAATAATTAGCTCGCGCGCCACTTTAATTGTATGCTAAATAGATAAAGGATGCAAAATGAATATAGGTAAAATATAGTTATAAGCTTAAAGGTTTGTAAATAAAGATTTAATAAATAAAGTATTTCTCGGGGGGTGAGATAAAGGATCGCTGGCCAGCTAATCAGGATCGTATAAAAGGCGTCGCCATTTCGGGTGTCGTGGTTATTCTTCACTGGACTATATGTACTATAGTAAGTTTTTATATGTAGTATAGTAGTTAGCAAGGATCACTTAAGAATAGAATAGAAGCTAGCCAACGATCTGCTCCTCATAAACGGGAAAATCTTCAACGAATTATTGGCGTTTTATTGACGAATCCCTCTACGGAGAAACACGACGAATCAGAACCAGCATCCCTTCGCAAAGTACCGGCTCTAGGAGACAGACGTCTAAAATACAGTCCACTCGTTCCTTATCGACTAATGTAATATTTTTTTCCGTTAAACGTTTGCCTGTGTGTATGTGCAAGTACTCAGTGTTTTATTTGTGTAATACAGGATTCAGGTGGTTAAGACGAACAACTACCGAAGGCACATTCTGAAGGATGGCACTCCCGACTTCTGCCGAGATTGTCGTCATCCCGGCGAGTCACTCAGACATGTGCTTTCGGGCTATTCAGCGCTTGCCAACACTGAGTACTTGCACAGACAAAAATAAGCGGCCCAGATCCTCTCAAGAATGCCATATTATCAGTACACATCGGTGCTAGTACTCGAACGCGACGGAGTTCGGCTCTACTGGGACCTGCCTACCGCCACGGACAGAACGATACTGGCGAGCAAGCCTGATATCGTGGTGATGCATAAGACACGGTCGAGGGTATTTTTAGCGGACATAACCATCCCGCATGACGAGAACCTCGTGAAAGCCGTAAATAAAAGAAGAACGTAAGAAAAAACGTAAATATCTGGATATCGCGATTGTTGACATGTGGGTATAGAGTCCGCTGGTCGGTCTCTGTTAGCTTCTTCTCGGTTAGCCTTGCTCACCATCTGAGGCAGCTGAGGATCCATGGGGGTTGACTCGCAGCCAGGATGCAGAAGGCGGACTCGACTGTCTGCGGCTCGACTCGTCTAGGATAGTTGCCGATTTCTCAGCATACAACCCTAACCCCCGGCCGTTCGATCTCCCTGCCGGGGTATAATCCTCGACCCGCTTATATAATGTTTTATTAATATAAGTTTATGTAAATTTATTGTCTTATATAAGATATATATATATATATATATATATATATATATATATATATATATATATATATATATATATATATATATATATATAAAGGATAGGTAGTACGTCGCCTTCGGGTACACCAGCAACGAGATCCAACCAATCCGATGATGTGTCGTTGGTTTTCACGCACTGCTGACGTCCGAAGAGGTAAAAACCAGTCTTTAAAAGTAGGAGTAATGTTGACCACGTGAAGAGTTCCAATACATAATATCAGTGGCGTGCCTAGTACTTGAGAACAGGGCAAGCCCGACATACATTTTTTGTTTATGATTCGATTTTTTTTTAATATAAATTTCATGACAATTTATAAATTCCATGAAATTTTGCAACCCTTCACTCTTCAGTCTTCATAATCATTGCCGTCGGCGAGTTTTAACAAAGCACACTGAAGGCATGTTACTACTAGACAGAAAATCACAAAAATGTCAGCATTGACAAAACCCCACGCGTTCTGTTACAAACCTACATCACAAACTAACAAACAAAAAAAAAACACATGAAAAGTTAAAGCGCTATTACAGAGGCATTAAAAAAGCTTATGATAGGTATCGAAAACTGCACGATTGACTTTTAAAAAAATTATTTGTTGTTTAACGTAATAATAAGATAAAGTAATTATAATTGAAACTAATTTTGTAATTTTGATCTCAAACTCGATGCGAGATTTTATTACATAGGCTACGGAATGAATATCATTTTGAATTTTATTCGATAAATAACTAGGCCCCGGTTTGCCGCTATCTTGTTGTTGCATATGTTTTTCTAAAACAAGGTCGTAAAAATATGCAACACCAACAATACAATTTATTGGAATGAGAGCAACCTACAATCCAATGAGTCTTGTATACTGATCTATTAAACTTTTGTGAGACTTACTTGTTTGCGAAATACACAAATCCGGTGTATTAGGTTATTCCGAAGCTATGTTTTTTTTTCTCCGTGAAAGATAAAGATTTCACCTTTTCCTCGCCTATTAAAACTTTCACACACTTTAAATTCTTACAAGGAACAATAAGATTTCTATCTGAACTCATTTTAAAATCAAAATCACGAAAATGAAAAATATATCAGTTATCCGCTCAATCACTAAACAAAATGTATATCATCATTATAAATATTTACACTCTTTGACATGTACCGTGAAATTTGAAAACAAAAACCAACTTCGTGACGCTAATACTGTGGCGCTAGTTTGTGACTAACTTCATAGTGAGACCCGGGCTTATTCTACCATACTAATTGCTATAGAAACACACAGTAGTTATATCTATAGACATAGCACTTTTTCATAGGTTAGAACGGTGCAGAAATACACGCCGGCGAAGCCCCGTTGCAAGCCAATGAGTGTGAGCGAGATGCGTACGGCCGTCAACACTACGTAGTATTTGGCGGCCGGCGGGCGCGGCGCGTTCGGGACACTACTTATAATAGTCATAGATAAAAAACAAAACGAAGTGAAAGAATTAAGGCGCGAAAATTTAAATATGAAAGTCAATGTTTTCGGTCGGTACGGAATTTGAAGTAGGGCAAGCCCGGCTTTTTGGCTTGTATGAAGCTACCGCCACTGCATAATATGATATCAAGCAAGACCATCACAGTAAGCTTGGTGTTGTCATATACATACATATTAGTCGTATTCATTATTTTTATTTAATACATTAGGTAGGTATTAGGATTTGCAATCCCGCAAAACTGCTGCACTGCTTTTATTAATCTGCTGGATCCCGCACCTTTAAAGCGCGGATCCGCGGATCCTGCAAATTAAAAATTTGACGCTAAAACTTTCCCGTAAATCACGAGTAGCACGAGCGCCGTAGTTCAAGACGATGAAAGATATGCAGATGATCTGCTACTGATACAGATCCTACTCTAATGCTAAAAGAAGAATTAGAAAAACAGCTTCATAAAGAAAAATCAATAGTTAAGAAAAAGCCACACAACAGGACTTTGAGAAAATTTTAAAGAAAGAAATGACGTTCTTTGAATCCGATATCAGAGGAGAGTAACTGACGCACGCCTATGAATATATCCTGACGGTTCAGCCTACTAGCGTAGAAGCCGAGAGAGCGTTTTCAGCATAAGGATATATTTGCAGTTCACTCAGAAGCAGGCTTGGAGATGATACAATAAATGCCATTTGCTTCTTAAGAGCGTATTTTCAAAAGTTATCACCATAGGTTGATATCATAGTAATATATTATCATAATATAGCATCTAAGAGAAATTTGTGATTTGATTTTATTAAAAATCTGTAGTTTCAATTTGATTTTATAATAATATTTCAAAGATGTGGGATCCCGCGAGATTCCGCGTGGGATTGAGTAATCCCGCATGTCAATCCCGCGGGATTTAATGAGCTGCAAGATCGCAATTCCTAGTAAATATGTATAACTGGATCTTCGGCTGTCAATCTGTGATTTAGATAAATAAAATCACATGAAACGTCTATTATCTAACACAAATTATCCTGTTTTGTTTTTTTAAAAAAAAGTAAAGATACCATTTATTTTTAATTTATGCGTTAAAACTTTACGGACTAACACTAAGTATCATTAGTGTCTTTTTTTTTGTGCCATTATGTAAAAAAAAAGTGGGAAATTATTTATTTCTAATTAACAGTTGTCGCAGCTAGTAAGATGAGATAGGAAAAATAAAGGTACAAAATCTATGACAAATATTTCTTTTGTATACAAACAGTACAGTGAAGATAAAATTTTGTATAAACTACTTAATAAAAGAGTAGGTATCAAACTTGATATTAAATACTAATAAACAGACAGGTCATGTTTATTTGGGTTTATATCTTTGCGATCCAACGGCTGTTATGATAGGTATAATGGTGGTGAAAATTCCAACAACTCTGAATGTCACATTTTTGTTTTTCCCTCAGAGCAGATTTTTGTATAAAAAGCAGTTTGGTGCAGTCTTTGAAACGGAAATTTCATTATTTTTAATCACAAAACACGATTAATTTCTATTAAAATTATGAAAATCGGGTTTCTTTTCTGCCTCCATAATTATGTTTTTATATTGATAGAGATTGATGATTTGGTATTTTTTTTTAAATTGTAAGTTTGTAATTGTAAACAACAGATGAATGATCTTATATCTTTAAACGAGCAATTCTTGTATATATATATATAATCTGAATCTCGGAAACGGCTCCAACGATTTTCTTGAAATTTAGTATGCAGGGAGTTTCGGGGGTGATAAATCGATCTAGCTAAGATTTATTTTTAGAAAATGTCGTTTTATCCCTTTTTTTACGCAATTAAAAAATATCATTAGAATACGAAGGTAAATTTCGCTGTCATTTATAAACTTATAATAGCTCGGATGGGTATCGGGCGGATTTGAGACTAGAAAACCCGGTTTCGAATCCAGGTCTACAGAGCGATTTTTTTTTCATTTTTTTTATCAAGTTTCTTTTTTTGTGAGAAAAACTATTATTGAGAGCTCTTTTTATTTTTTATTTAAATAACCAGTTCCTATTATTTTACTATTATGTCAGTCAGATCAAAAATATTATTTATGTTTCATTAGTATATAATAATATCTAAATATAATTTAACCGAGCAAAGCTCGGTCATCCAGGTACTAATGTATAATCTGCGATAAAGTAAATTAAAAAAGAATTACACGAGATTTTAAAACCATATAATACAAATACAAGTCACTTAAGTGTTATGACGTTACGCACCGTGATTGGCGTTTATGATCACAAAACTGACGTTTCAAATAAATATTACGAAAATTAATAATAATAAAAAACGCACAAAAGTCTAAATTGCAGTTTTATTATAATTATAAATAATAATAATTTATAAGGGTAAATAAAATTAAAAATCAGTAATGAATAGGATTTCATACACCTACGTGAAGTTGGCGACCGAGTATACCTACAATAATTAATTTCTATGATTTTCATTCAATGAATGATTATATTTGTATCTGAAAATCACTTATTAAAGGAAAGAAAATATGAAGATCTGAACATATAACCTTATGTAAATGTGTTTTACAAATAAGAGCGATTGAAAGATATTTCATAGCTTGCACCATCATTAAAATTGAGAAAAAAATCTTATTATATTATATTTGCCGAACTTAACTAAAACAAAAAACTAAAACTTAAAACAACTTATTATCAATTTGAAAATACTTAATAAAAATACTTTTAAAATGTAGTATTTAAATAAAACCCAAGACCGATTTGTATAAACGATAGAAACTCTATAGAAAGCGGTACAAACCTAAAACAAAAAAAAAACTTTATTCAGCGATACCAATGATAGAAACGTTGCCGTATCGGATCCGTCTACACCGTGTATACTCAGTGTGAATTCGGTGTAAATTCAAAGTATACTTAGGTGAATACGGCATACTTGGTGTTTATTAAATATAGGCTCAGTGTAGAAGAAGTATACACCTAATACTACCCAGTATTAAAACGAAACATATACCAGTTTACACCGAGTGTACCTACTCTCAAAATTATATTTAATTCCAGATCAATAAAAAATGTATAATTTCAGAGAAAAAAATAATTAATTAAGCCTCCAAAGATTTTCATTCATATACCAATTTGAAATATCCGGCACCTCTTACGTATACGCACTTACCACTGTTTTTTGATTAGTAGTGCTACTTTTCTCTTTCTAGACTCCAGCAGAACGCGCCGTTTACCATAGCTTCTCTATGTACCTCTCAATTAAATGTAGATTTTGCTGCGCACACGTGCAATTTTTTTTCCATTAAAGTTTTTCAGCATTTTTTACATAGATTTTAAAGTATATTCAGGTATTGTCACATAGTAATGACGTGAATTGTGGTACTAATTAATAATCTTATGTGTAAAGTCAATTCATCGGTACGTCAGTGAATTGAATCAAATTTTCGATTTTGAAACTTAGATTTTTTTGGCATGGAACTATAGTTCAATTTTAGATAATTGCAAGTCAATCGATTGGTAAGCTTAGCAGTCGAAAAAATTGTTGAATTTCAGAATTTAGTAAAATTTTGATTGTCGGGACTAAATTTTTTATAAATGTAGGTATGTGTGTACATATGGTGTATACTTGGCGTGAAATTGCCTATACACCGTGTAAACTTGGTGTATACTCAGTGTAAACCGATCTGCTAGAAAATTAGGAAGCGGTACAAACTTAAAAATCGTTATATACAAACGTCAGATTACTATAAGAAATGGTACAGACCGCGCGGTAAGAATACAATGTTCATTAAGCTTTGTACTGCTATCATGTAAAAATACATATATCAATACGATAAAATCATTGTTATTAAACCTTGAAGTAGTTTCTTTTTCATTCAAAGACTTGTTCAACCTATATTAACCAATTACATTTAATTCTTATATTAATTAACAAATTAGTATAAATATAAATTATTAAAATGTACTAAGTAGTAGATGTATAGATTACGTTGTTATGAAATGTATTTCAATCCTTAGCTCGTCTAGGAAACAACGTCGAATGGACACATCCTCGAATCGTCGACGAATCTGCGTGTTAATGAAAAACATTTGGAACAGCGTTGTGAACTCAATCAATATTAAAGCTCTCTCGGCGACGAGCTCATTGCAACATACAACTATAAAAAATATATTTTAGAGAATAGCATAACTATAGTTTATAAGCAACAATAAGCAATAACTAGACTACGACCGTTCTGGTGTAGTAGTGCGAGTAGTCGCCTTAACGCCGGTGGTCGCAGGTTCGATTCCCGCTCGGGGTAGATATTTGTATATATACAAACATTGGTTTCCGGTCTGGGCTTATGTACATTCTTGTGAGTCTCTCCACCGTGTCTCGGAGAGCACGTAAAGCCGTCGGCCCGGTTGTTATCATCATAGACACCCGATAACGCTCGTTACTCATGGTAGAGAAATTGTCTGCCAACCAGCAGTGGTGCAGCGTGGTGGATTCAGCTAAAGGCTCCCGCAGGGGTTTAGTACAGTGGATTCCAACCCTGCTCCTATATACGTTTTATAGGTTTACATTCAGTAGACAGCATTAAAAGTAAAAGTTACTTTGTAACTCTCATGGGTATATCATATCATATATGTATATCAACTCTATGCGAGGTTGAAAGTTAGTAAGATTTGTTGACTTTAAGCGTAAGTACACGGCGTATTTTAAACGCGAAGACGACGCGCGTTTTATGTTCGCGCGTTTTCGGCACCGTAGATGCTGATTGTTGTGTTTGAATTAATAATACAATGAAAACGCGCATACAAAGAGGTGGAAAGGGGGCAGAAAAGAGGCGCGTGCTCACGCAATCGCACAGAAGCTACGAACGACTACAGCACGTCTGTATGGCCCTCGTGAGCCGTAGCGTGATGATATTAGCCTCTAACCTTTTTTCATCAAACTGGTTACTTAAAAGATTAGCGCAATCAATCAAGTAATCACTTAAGGTTCATCATAATTGTAATATACTAGCGTTTCGCCTCGACTTCGCACGGGTGAACGGTTGAAGTATAGATACAGTGTTAATGAAAATTCATTAAATCTATTAATTATTAACAATTAAAGCTTTAGTAGCTCAAATGTGCGATAAAAATTACAGTATGTTTTTTTTTTCTTCTACTCAAATAAGATTTTAAAGCTCTAAGCCTCCAAGGAAAACCAAATCCATTATTTTTCTTATGTCTCTATAAAGATCCTTTTTTACCCGACTGTGCTACGCAAAGGATGGTTAATGTGTTTATCAGTAGTCTTGGTGTCCGTCCGCGAGTCTTACATACCCGCCGCCTTCGGGCGGGATGCGTAAATGCATTTCCCATTGCAAAAAAAAAGTTTACTAAAAGGTAGTGGTTGTAATTTTGATTTCAACTTCATTCCTGTACGTACTAAAGGTACGTAGTACGTACGTACGTAGGTACTTTGTATACAATTGTAATTGCTGGTCGATTTTTGAGCTCTTGTTTGATGGTTGATGTTAACTTTTTATTTTTATTTCTAAGTAAGATGGAAAAAAAGATAAGCAATAAATTCTTATATGTATTTTCCACGATTTAATAAAACATTAATCATTATTTAGGTTCACACGACTGTATATATATTTATTGTCAATTATTGTCTGCATTTAGATTATTATCGAAGAAATATTTTATAGTGATCGAAGCACCCCATAACTTGTAATTATATTTATGCGTCACTTAGTAATGTTTAAGAAAGTGGGAATACTTTTTTGATCTATTTATATTTAAAAAAAAAACGCAATTGGTTCAATTGCGCTATAATTGTTGTACATATGCAAAGCCCTAAGCCCCGCAAAGCTTAAAAACCACTTGATGTAATTATACTGTATTACATTAAAAAATAAAACTATTATTTTTGTTCCATTGGATTTTAGCCCCATTATCGTTGTAATATATATTGTTTAAAACTAATTTAAACTAAGTACTTAATAAATATCTAAGTAGAACTAACTTTTATTTGCAACAACCGTGTCACGATGCTAGATCAACGGCATTTTATTGATGTCATAACGGTTCATTTTAATAGTATCAATGGCATTATAAGACACTGTTTAGTTGCCACACATATATTTAGCACTGTGTAGTACATACCATTCTCTCGTACATTTAGGTTGATTATACATGCTTAATAAAATAAAGAGAAAATCAATTTTTTTAATTAACCAAAATGACACTATCATACCTTGTAGCTGACTTTCCTGGTTACCCTTGTGGTAATTCTAGTACTTTTTAAAAATATACAATAATGTTTATAAAAATATAAATCACAAATTGAAGAAGTTAAGATGTAGATATCATAAGCTGTACTATACTCTAACAGTATATATTAGGCATGAGACTGATATATCAAAACGTAACTAATATTGGTTCTGCGTCCCCATATCGTATCATATCGATATACCAAGACACATAGCCGTTTTCACTATATATCAAACTGCTGGGTCTATCCTGCAAGCATCTTCTCATATCAATCACCCTTGTTATTAGATCCTATGGAAAAATAGCGAAAAAAAAAAGATTTTCCCTGTCATATACTCGCACTCTAACCACCAAAGGTTCATTCCAACTTCTGCAACTATTCTAATATCTTCACCTAATCGGTCTTATCGAAAAAACAGTAGTCCAAACAACAACAAGTCCCCAGGCTCCTTTAGGCAAAGGGAACGATAAGCAGGCACATAAAGCCATTTTTAGTAAATGACCCTGCTCTCAGCCTAATGGCTGTGCCTTTAAGAAAAATAATAATCGCACTATACTAACAATAAATACGAATCTTATAAAAAATCTAATTCAAACCTGTTTTACTATCATTACTACATATACTGAACTTTATTTAAAAAAAATAGACCTAAACAATTTCCTTCAATAGAATTTTCAAAGCCTACGTCCTAAGAAAACATAATTTCTCACAGTAATTATTCTCTGTAATCCTGTCTTTATTGCTATATCTGAAACATGGTTGGTTCGAGGATCCCAGTTTTGGATTTCTTCTGTTTGAGGGATGACAGAAGTGATAGATATGCTGGTAACACTATTTTAATCCAATACTCCGCTTCTTTCTCCCAAATCCCTTTAGACTCCCTCACTCTTCATTTCAATGCCGTTACCATTAGAGCTTTTAACATTTCTTTCCTATCACTGTATATTCCTCATCCTCGCCTCTCTTTTGGTCCTGACTTACGTTCAATTTTCTATTTCCTTCCTAGTCCTATCCTTATCATGGGAGATTTCAACACTCATGACACAGCGTGTGGTAGCCTGTAGTAGTATTCTTGTGGTAGGATTGCTCCCGTGTTGGTGGACATTATTGATAAGAATTGAGAATTCAAAGTCTGTTGTTGATTTGTTCCTTTCTTTTGCTTCACTGTCTCTTCTAATATTCAGGAAAGTCCTATCATCCACCTAAGAAAACGGTAATTTTTTTATCCATCTCTTTTAATCAAAGCCAAAGCCATTTAGATTATGGTGTATTCGTTTTAGATCTTGTTATTAAGAATTCCTCAGGAAAATTAAATAAAATACAAGATAAGTGCTTAAGAATTACGAGGATTCTAGGTTCTATGAAGTCTACATCTACGAATGACTTACAGGTACAGTGCATTGACCCCTTTTTCCGCTTCAGAAGAAAATTCATATACAATCGTTTCGCCATTACAGCTCTCCAGTTATCTCCCCATCCCCTGTGGTCCAGTCTAAACCAATTACCCTTACTTAACTTGCCGGTATATGAAAAGATTCGCTTCTTTCCTTTTAGACAATTTTCTTAAATTCATAAGACTACTCCATCCTTTGCAATAATATCGTACAAATTCTTTTTTTTTTTTTTTTTATTACTCCTTTTCAAGCTCTGGTATATATTCCTCCCCTTATTACAGATCTTGGTCTGGCTAAAGCTGCATTTCATACTAAAATAAATTTTCAACATGCGGCTCATCAAAACTGGTTAGACTATGTTCATATTTATACAGACGCATCTAAATTTTATCTGATAACTGTGTGGTGCTGCTTGCTGTATCCCTAAGCATATATCAGGTATCCCTAATTTGTAGTGATTCCTTAATTTGTTTATTAGCAAAAAAGTCGTTTTTATCGAATTCCTTAATTCGTTTATTAGCAAAAATAAATTATATAAAAATATTGAATAATTTGACAGAAAAAGTTACAAACGTAGTAAGTAGTTTCTGACTTCACAAAGTAAACGTCTTCTTTGTAGACCCAGGCCAACAATTGCCAATTAATAAATTTATAGTTTATATTCACAAGGCTTCAATGGCTGAAGCATATCACTCTGCACAGGATTATTTAAATGACAAGGATGTGTGAGTTTCGAGGCGCTGTCTTTGAATGTGAATGTTCTAACATAATGTAGTTGTACATAAAATACTAAAAATATATTATAATTTTTTGTGTTGTATGGTAATTTAAACGTTTGCGTGGTTTTAGGTTACAGATTAATCATAAAATTCATTGGCACTATTGAAAGTAATTTACTATAATTTGCTATAATGAATGGACGAGAATATAACCCTTATTTTACTATTGAAACAAAAATAACAACATTATTTATCACTTTTTTAATTTATTATTTAAAGTTGTTTATTTAAACTAAACTTCAATAAATAAATAAAAACTTTGGAGATTGAGGCTAATTATCTTTTATAACCTCACATTCCAACTAATGAGCTCCAAAGGCTAGAAGCCCTCTCATTAAAAGTGGCAAGGCCTGTCATCTGTGCCTACTAATAGGCTGACACTACAACTACTAAACAATTCGAATAAACAATATTGATTCTGAAATTAAAAGCAGAATAATGAAGATCGTACAGTTTTTAAATGTAATCTAACGGAACTCCATTAGTAAGACTCTGCTGTCCGTCATTGTCGCTCATTGGTCACAAGGTTTATTACCTTACATATTTTTATCTCTTGTTAAAGGCTAACATTTAAAAAATTTGACGCAATATATATTACAATGACGTATATTCAGGAATGTTTAATTGCAACAAATTGATAACGATAATGATACATCTATCTGTTCTTCAAAAGTGCAGTCTCCGTATGTCGTATAAATTATGAAAAAATTGTCTCGTATTTAGACTTATGACGTTGTATAAAAACAAAAGAAATTGCCGACTTTTACATAATTTATCCATCCTGTGCATCTTTCAAATATCTTGAATATTTCATAACTTCTGCGCGTTCAATTGTCGCTTATACATGTATCAAAATAAACATTCACAATTTGACACATAAACATATACATAAACAAATTCAAACCCACACGCCCGCTCGAACAAACATAAACACATGCAAGCATATACACATATTACAAACACAATTTACGTGTGAAAGATTGTGGACATCACGTGCGCATTTTATTATGTATTTGTACACTATTATTGATTATTTATATTTTTCCTGCCACTTCTTTTGTTATTGCTTTTTTTTATGAGACTAGAGTGTCACATACCAATTAAGAAAAACCTAACTAACCTAACCTTACGAGTGAAAATCACAGATGATCTAAAACCAATGCTAGAAATATATCAAAAAACAATTGAGTATGTTCTTTATGATTTTTTATGTTACGGTTGTGAATTTTCTAACATAAATATAAAAAATATAAAACAATGCTTAACTTTCTACAACGAAAAATAATAAAAATATTTAAATAAGTATAATAATGTAATTAAGTGTGTCTGTGTCGGTGTTTATAGCTCGATCTAAAAGTTAATAAGCTATTAAGTTCGGTTGTACGGAACCCTTCGTATGCAAGACTTACTCGCACTTACCCAATTTTGTGTTCTCTGCTGCTGATGAATTTTTAATTTTATAAAAAGATGTAAGACGATTATACAATACCCATATTAATTTAAATAGCATCAGTTTTATACTATAATAGAAGGTCAGGTTACAGAAATTAAAAATGTATACAAAGTAATTGTATATTAATAAATGCCATTAAAAATAATCTTCGCTATAAGTGGATGTTTTCCTCCGAAAGGAGGAAGTAAGGCGATCAGTTCTTACCAGGAAGTGTTCCTGGTAAGAACTGATCGCCTTACTTTCCATAAAGGGAAATTGTTGCTACTTTGTGCAAGATAAACTTGAGATTAAGTTAACCCTTAGACAATGTATTGAATATTCAAACAAGCGAATTTCGTTGCAGAAAGAATTCGAGTAGGGGCACGATGACCTGGATCGTAGGAGATGGCCAGCAATTAGAATTAGAGGTGTGCGGGCGGACGAGGGCGGCGCACTGGGCGGGCGGCGGCGGCGGTGCGCGGCGTCGCGTCACTCGGCACTCGGCAGTCAGCGCTCGCAATCTGCGCCTTATTCTCGCCGCGTACTGCGGCTAACGTACACCGGCAACTATTATGCCGGCGCTCCGGAGCCGCTCGCAACGCGCCGCGCGCTCGTCGCCACCGCGCCGCGCCGTCCTGATACCGTCGCCGACTACGCGGTCCGCCCATAACCCGTAACGCACGCGATTACAAATTTCACATCTAAATAGCAGAATGTAAATATTTATGGATGTCAGTTTTCAGTTGTTTAGATTGGCTGTGAAATTTAAGGTATGTAAATTAACGCCTGATGTTTCAATTTTTCACTACAAATTTATGTTAGTTAATTATGTTTTGAATGAAACCGCTGAGTAAAATGTATGAAAACAATTACGTAGGTAAATTATAGCATGCTCTTTGTGTCGCACTATTGTTTTTGTATAATTTAAGTAAATGCTCAGTATATTAGTTGGTGGCGCACAGTGTCCTTAGGTATATATTTGGATCGATAGTTTACCATTATCGTTGTGTTGGGTTCAACTGATTTTTAACATTAAATTCTGTGAATACAAGAAAGGCGGCAAGAATGCATTGCGCCGCCGCGATTATGGAAACTCGTATTTTTATTGTCAAAGGTCACTTCAACCTAAAATCAAATTTATATAGTTATTTTAATGATATGTCTCATTACAATAAACATATTGATTGCATTCATTACACAAATAATCAATTTATACTACAATATATACTATCAATTTGTCCTTCTTTACTACTCATTAAATATTGTACACATACATTTTTACAAATTACACTACCTAGTTAGGTTACTTAAAAATAATTTAAATATTACGAAAGAAAATGTTAGTTATTTTAGTCTTATCTTTAGAGACTGATGTATAGTCTGTTGAACTTCCCAAATGAAATCTATCATAAAAAAAATATTTTCTTAACTACAGTCTGTAATTTACAATAACATACCTATTGATTGGCATAAAATGTTTAGGTGAAATGAAATCAACAAGGCGTGTTCGGGTACATGAAGATGCTATACGGCATAGGTAATATTAAAATATTTTAAGTTTTTTTAAAAGTAGTAATTGAGTAGAAAATTTGTTTTATTCGACTTATTTTACTTATTAAAAAATTAATTCTGATATTCCAAAGTTTGTTTTTTCGTTATCGTAGCTAGATGATGACCAATCCTTATTGTTAGTACCCTAATACTAACCTTCTTTTAGGTATATACCTATGTCTAAATATATTCATGACTAAAACCTATACCTATGACCTACACCTTTGATTAGTCATACTTAAAAAAAATTACGCTCTACTACTTACACAAAAAAAAAATTATGAAGTATGTACAAAATTTTAAAAGCATAGTACCAATCAAAGATTTATAGATATAATTTCTATTATTTACTTTAAAAAATCCTATACTTGAAGACTGTTTTAGAAACTATGCTCACTTACATTCAAAGAATATATTGAAAATGGGTTAGCCTTATTAACCGTTACCTATAAATAGGTAAAGTTTTAAATAAAAAAAATGTCACCTATTTATAACTGTTACTTATTTATTAGTATTACCCATTATATATTTTATATAATTATAATTGAAATTGTCTTTATTACTCGCACCAAATTAGTACTCAACCCCTTCTGCGTATGCTCTAGATAACTAACTTAAACTGCACAAACACAGAAAGCATTCGATATTCCTATTTCCTTTTTGTTATTTTGTTTTTATAAATATGTTTTTAAAAAATGTAATAAACATAAATAGTGAAAATATGCACTTATATAAAATACATATGAATGCCCTAAAATGTATTATAACTCCCCGATATTTGGTTTCATTTTAAAAAAAAATTAAAACCGTTATAACTCTTTTAACCCCTTGAAAATATGAGATATGATTTTTAATTTTAAGGTTTTTGGTAGTTAAGTCTGATTGTAGATATTATAAATACAGACAACTGATTAGCTACAACGACATGTAACCCGATAAATATTCAGTAAATCTTTCAAAAAACATATAATATTTAGTAATTATTATTTCATAATCCTTTACTTTTACATGTTGTAATATACTGGTATTTATTTCTCAACAAATATATTAATTGATTTTAATACCAAAGTTTATATTAAGCAAATTTTATGACAGCTTACGTCTCTTACAAAACAAATAAATAACATTTAATCTACATTATACATATTTATTCATTAACTAAATATTACAAATCTATCAATAATATTTTTATGAATTGGGTTAATAAGAAATATAATCTCGATTACGAAAATTTTTACCCAAACTGTGACATTTAATCTCATACAACTTTTATAGAAGATCTGGCAAGATTACATTTTGTGTTTTTAAGGCTCTATTTTCGATAATATTTGAATAAATATATTTTATTTAATATTAATTATTACAACAAATGATTGCAGAGAACGTTCATTGAAAATTTCAACTAAAATTTTCTCAATTATAAAAATAATTAACGATAAAAAATGAGATAATTTTAAGGATTGATACGCAAAGTGCCGACGGAACTCTATTACTAAAATTCCGCTGTTCATTCGTTTGTCACGGGATTGTATCTATGGAAACTTTTGGAATATATTAGCTAGACACTTGAATTTTTTTACAGAATATGTATTTAAAAAATATGCAGTGATATATATAATACAAAACTTGTACTTGGTTGGTTTTTAATTTAAAATACATACAATTTAGATATAATATTAATTTCTTTCATATTTTTAAATGTCAATATTCAGTTAAGGAAATAAGTAACATTTTCAGTAATTATTACAAAATTTCATGAAATCTCGTAAAGTTTGATACTGGTTTTACGATATCGCGAGATCTCGACTAATTATAAAATCTCGTGAGATTGTATTCCTTGAGAATCAATAAACATGCTTATTCGAGCCAAGATTAAATATTCATAGCATTTTAATTATACATATATAACAGGAAATTTAAATCCAAGCCAGCCGTTCAAAAAGAACGTTTCAGATTACCAACCATAAAGGCCTCAGCTCACTAAAACGTTTCGTATTATGACTGTACTATAAATGTAGGTAACTGTATCGCCATTGTTGCATACTAATTCGTTTTTTGTACAAATCAGTACAAAACATTGGTCACTAGATCGTTCCGTCACCATTACCAGACCAGCAAAATTATTGGCACTGGCTCCGACCATGACACGAGACACAATCTAAACGCGCGTTGATACGAGGATTATAGGTACACGGTAACATTACAGATCTATCACGGTACTTGCGGGAATGTTTACCGTACTAAACGCATTGTCAGGGCCGGATTAGGAGTTATGGAGGCCCGGAACAACAGTGGAGTGGAGGCCCCTTAAATCTATCATTTTGGTTCCGAATATAAATCTATGCACACGACGACGAAAAAAAAAACAAATGTCGTCGCAATTACGGACCGCTACTATTTACTCCGTCGGGCTATATGTATTCCTAAAAAAAAGATCATCTCTGAATTTCGATTCCCCTCTTTTGTGGAGGCCCGGGGCAGTTGCTCCGGTTGCCCTCCCCTAAATCCGGCCTAGGAACATTATATTACTATCTCAGTTATTGGAGCCTAGAAAATGAATAGACGACGACATATAACTAATATAATTTGTTAATAAATAGAAATGAATAATTAATTACAAAACTAACTAATATATGGAACGGCTATTATACCGGACCCATAAATTTTCTAAATATTGATATAGCCGCTATATTGACGGAATTATAAAATTATAAAATAAAGGGGCGTTTATGTGCACTATAATACTAAAAGTATTTTTTAACCAATAGGAATAGACACGTCCCTTTAAAACCTTAGATTTTAGACTTTTGTTTCATCATCATCATTATATCAGCCATTAGATGTGCACTGCTGAACGTAGGCCTCTCCCATCGACCTCCAGAGCAACCGGCTCAAAGCAGCCTCCATCCAACGGATTCCAGCTATATGTATTCCTCAAATCGTCGGTCCATCTCGCGGACGGCCGTCCGATGCTGCGTTTGCCGGTACGCCGTACTCCACTCGAGACCCTACGAAGAAGAAGAGAGAAGTTCTACAAGCTATGTGTCCTGCCCACTACCATTTCAGCTTGCAAATCCGTTGGGCTATGTCGGCAACCTCCGTTCGTCTGCGGATCTCATCATTTCTGATTCGATCTTGCAGTGAAATACCAAGCATAGCCGACTCCATTTCACGCTGTACGACTTGTTTGAAAGGTCACTGGTAACACACACCGGTCGAAGACTTTCGACTTCAGGCACTGAGGTATGAAAGATGAAAAGACATTTTTTAACTTCCCGAACGCATCCCATCCTAGCTGGATTCGACGATTGACCTCTCTCTCGAAGTTGAACCTACCAAGATGATACTTTTGTTTATGTGTATTAAAAAACGACCGACCGACGACCGCTCTAGTGTAGTGGTGGGAGTAGTTGCCTCAAAGCCGCGCCGGCGCCGGCGGTCGCGGATTCGATTCCCGCTCGGGATAGATATTTCTATTTGTATAAATATTTATTTCCGTAGATCTCCCCACCGTGCCTCGGAGAACACGTAAAGCCGTCGGTTTCGGTTGTTATCATAGACACCTGATAATGATCGGTACTCATGGTAGTGAAATTATTATTTGTTTAGATATTCATTTGTGTACTGCAATATATTTATTGTAAATCTTACAGGTAGAAAAAAAAAAAAATTGCTAGTGTATTTTTTGTTATATATCATTTTTCTTGACACACAACGTCAAGATAGGTGTATGCATAGTTTGCGCACTCCTAAGTCATGACTATATAACTATGACACGACTATATACGAGTATGCCTAAAAAACTCACATGTACACCGACATATAACTAATATAATTTGTTAATAAATAGAAATGAATAATTAATTACAAAACTAACTAATATATGGAACGGCTATTATACCGGACCCATAAATTTTCTAAATATTGATATAGCCGCTATATTGACGGAATTATAAAATTATAAAATAAAGGGGCGTTTATGTGCACTATAATACTAAAAGTATTTTTTAACCAATAGGAATAGACACGTCCCTTTAAAACCTTAGATTTTAGACTTTTGTTTCATCATCATCATTATATCAGCCATTAGATGTGCACTGCTGAACGTAGGCCTCTCCCATCGACCTCCAGAGCAACCGGCTCAAAGCAGCCTCCATCCAACGGATTCCAGCTATATGTATTCCTCAAATCGTCGGTCCATCTCGCGGACGGCCGTCCGATGCTGCGTTTGCCGGTACGCCGTACTCCACTCGAGACCCTACGAAGAAGAAGAGAGAAGTTCTACAAGCTATGTGTCCTGCCCACTACCATTTCAGCTTGCAAATCCGTTGGGCTATGTCGGCAACCTCCGTTCGTCTGCGGATCTCATCATTTCTGATTCGATCTTGCAGTGAAATACCAAGCATAGCCGACTCCATTTCACGCTGTACGACTTGTTTGAAAGGTCACTGGTAACACACACCGGTCGAAGACTTTCGACTTCAGGCACTGAGGTATGAAAGATGAAAAGACATTTTTTAACTTCCCGAACGCATCCCATCCTAGCTGGATTCGACGATTGACCTCTCTCTCGAAGTTGAACCTACCAAGATGATACTTTTGTTTATGTGTATTAAAAAACGACCGACCGACGACCGCTCTAGTGTAGTGGTGGGAGTAGTTGCCTCAAAGCCGCGCCGGCGCCGGCGGTCGCGGATTCGATTCCCGCTCGGGATAGATATTTCTATTTGTATAAATATTTATTTCCGTAGATCTCCCCACCGTGCCTCGGAGAACACGTAAAGCCGTCGGTTTCGGTTGTTATCATAGACACCTGATAATGATCGGTACTCATGGTAGTGAAATTATTATTTGTTTAGATATTCATTTGTGTACTGCAATATATTTATTGTAAATCTTACAGGTAGAAAAAAAAAAAAATTGCTAGTGTATTTTTTGTTATATATCATTTTTCTTGACACACAACGTCAAGATAGGTGTATGCATAGTTTGCGCACTCCTAAGTCATGACTATATAACTATGACACGACTATATACGAGTATGCCTAAAAAACTCACATGTACACCGACATCATCTATAATTCTATACATATAATAAAATGGTAGGAAAGTCAAAACTGTACATTGAATAGTTTTTTAAAAGAATACTTGGGGTGTGATCTACTATCGATACCGAAGCCAAAAATATAGTTTTTAGAATTTTTGTCTATTTGTCTGTATGTATGGATAAACTCAAAAAGTACTGCATGGATTTAACTGCTTCAAATTTGGCACGAATATTATTAAGAAGTCGGATCAACATATAGGCTACATATTATCATGCCATCACCTACGGGGAACGAGCAGTGAACCTTTATTTCTTCGACGCATTCTGTAACAACGTGTAATCTAATAGCGTTCACGCAGACGACGTCATGGGCAGCAAAAAATAAATAATAGTTTAAAAAAACAAGCTTTAATAGAAAACCAAACTAAAAAGTAGAAAATAATTTTCAATAAATTTAAATTAAGAATAGTTTGTTTACCAAAAAGATTTATTTTATTATAAAAAAGCGATGGGTTGGGCTAAAGCGTTTTTTTGTTTTGTTTTTTTTTTATTATTTAATTTCAATTGTTTACTTCTACTAACAGCAAAAGCGTACCTTTTATTTATCTGTACTGTAATAAAAATAAGTGAAGATGTTAGTACGGACCCTGATAGATAGGGTTTTTTAAACATAAACTCTACTTAGGTATTTTTCAATTTAATATATCTACATATTATAAAACAAAGTCCTCCACTGCGTCTGTCTGTCTGTTTGATTGCGATGAACTCATAAATATTTGCACGGATTTTCATGCGGTTTTCACTAATAGACAGAGAGATTCATGAGGAAGGTTTAGGTAAGACTAAGAGTACATATACATACCACGGGCTCAGCCGGGGCGAGCCGCTGGTATTAATAAAACAGAATCATAACAATCATAAATCTCAATATTAAGCTAAGTTACCACGCAGAACAAGTAAAAACTCGGTTGGTAAACAAGCGATCACCTTTTTTTCATATACTTCAGGGAGCAGATTTATTTTTCTCACTGTTAGATATATTAGTATCTATATATATTTATTTATATCTATTTTAAAATTAAAATCGAATTATTCTGTAAAAAGTTCTGCGCTGGAATATATAAAAATTATATACGCGTACAATAATTAACAACCTCCCTAAATTTTTCTCGGTTGGATAGGTTATAATTAAACGTAAACCACAAAAACTAGTTATATTAACCAAGGAGTAAAGTGTCCATGTGTGTATATATGTAATATAAAAAGTATATTTTCATTTTTTACTGTCAGAACTAAACAGAAAACTTAGGTCGTTATCGAAGTAGTCGTACCCGACTGGCGCCCCAGAAGATCGATGATGAGGAAAAGTTTACCCTTCATCATGCATTCAGCATTATTATTATGATTTATTTATACATAAAATCCACTACGTAATACCAAATCGTCATTATTACAATAAGTGTCAGAGTGCACTGAATTGTATTTTTTTTTTTGCAGTAAATCATAAATACTAATAAATATAAGTAGTAGTTTGAATTATATCGAATATTAAAAGTTAGTAGATATATAAAATGGAAGAAAAATTCAATTTCAAACTAATCAAATCAATGATTAATTATACAAGTCTACTACTCACCAACAGGAGCTTACCTAAAACTCGAGTAAACATGGCTACAGCTAAATTTAATGACAAGGAAAATTAACTTAGAAACATTATATATATTCATAGAAGCCCGAATTATTTAAGAGAACTCCAAACTTGGGTATAACTTAATTTTACACCTTGTAAACATTATTGACGTCACAAACTTTTCAAACGTCGTCACCGTGTACGCAGATTTAAACAAAACGAAGAGTAATTAGGGTTATATTGTGAAATTAAATATTTCTTTATATTGCGTTATATAAATATTCTAAAATATTTTTCAACTTATTTACATTAACGTTACTTGAAATGTATTTTAAACTTTAGTAAATATTATCAATTAGAAAGAATAAAGAAAGAAATAATAGTCACCTCAACACTGGCGGTCGCGTTTTCGATCTCGTTCAGGGCAGATATAATATGTAATTGTACAAATATTTGTCTCTGGTCGAGGTTCTTGTGGGCCTCCCCATCGTAGGGCCGAAGCAGCGTGGTGGATTAAACTCCAATTCTTCTTAGTGAGACGTGAAATTAAACATAAAAATTTACAATTAAAAATCATTTACTTTGTTTCAGGGGGTTTAATGTATATTTGCGAAGAAATGTAAAAATTTGTGGGCTAATTAAAAAGCACTCTTGTAAAAATAATACAATAATTTGTATATTTTATAATGTATAAGTTATTCTATTTGTACATATAATAAATAGGATAAAATATATAATAATAAATAGTAATATATAAAAAAGGATAAAATACAAACTTCAAGACAAAAAACCTACCTCCTGTGCCTTATTTGTTACCTCCCTTGTACCCTAAAAAGGGCGGTTTTATCACTCTAAGTAATGATCTCTACCAGATAAACCTACAGATACTTATTGCTGTAAGGTTCATTAATTTATACAGGTGACTTCATATAAATGAAATATAAAGAATAAAATATTTAATTAGTATGATCAATTTGTTACACATTTTTACAGAGAAATACGTAATAAAAGCTGAAGAGTTTGTTTGTTTGAACGCGCTAATATCAGGAACTACTGGTTCGAATTGAAAAATTATTTTGTGTTGGATAGTCCATTTACCGAGGAAGGTTATAGACTAAATAACATCACACTACGACCGATAAGAGCTGAGCATTAGTAAGAAATGTTACAAAAACGGGAAAAATATTCTTTTTCTCTTAGAGTAATGGTTTAAAAATATTTAAGTACATTTTTCTTCTCAAATTAACGCGGATGAAACCGCGAGGCACAGCTAGTACGTAATAAATTTTCGCACTCATTTTGTGGACTAATTTATGTTTAGATACAAAGCAATCATAAGCATATATTTTGACGCAAGCCCAATTATAACTAAATAAAAATGCTGCTAACATTCTTGGTGCCATTCTGAGCGGCCATAATTCATTTGGTACTTAATTATATTTCATAAAAGTACCTATATTATGTAATATTAATTTGTAACTGTAATTAGTAACTCTATTGTAATAAATAAAATTATTCTATAACCAACGAAAAAATAAAAAGTCAATAAATTTCTTATTTATACATTTTAAACATATTGAACTGAACTAAATCAACCTGTAAACGTCCCACTGCTGGACAAACGCCTCCTTTCCATATACTCGTGGAAGGTACCCTCTTCGCCCTTAAATATACATACATCTATAACATTTTAAAGAATAGTGATTTAATATATAAAATTCGATTATAATCCATATAAATAAAATTAACCTATTAAGTTAACCAAAAATACACTTCTAAAAATATAATAATTATGAAATTAATTTAATCATTATCTTTTATCTGACGATCATTATAAATATACTAAAATTGAGAAAATAATATCACGTAGAGCTATTAAGAATAGTCTCACTTGTAACTTAATCGATTTTTCAGGCGACTGGAAATCTAGTTTACATTCCGAAAAAAATATCATATATGAAATCTCTACACTGTAGCAGGTTTTACAAATGAGTATCACTTTGATTTATAATTTGGAATATGGGATAGTCTTTGTGCAGCATTGGACGTAATGGACGTTGACTATGTTAAAAATATACAATTCAAATCATTGACATTTCCGGTGAATTTTATATAATATATACCTTTAATCATTTAAAACTTGTCCGGACGATTTCAAATACCTACTACAAAAAATATTAGTCAAATCAATCGAACAATTTTCCACCTATAGGTATATAATATTTCAAACAGAGAGCAAATTTTCACAGAAGTTATTGTTTGTTTTTTGTGTTTGGAGAAAAAAAAAACATCAAAAGTGACATAAAACATAAAAGAGAAAATATGGCAATACATTATTTTTCTGTCACAATGAACACTGTCTTGTTAACGAGCTAGTATTAATTCAAACATGCAGCTAATTTTCATACTACTAAGTTTGTCTTCAAAAAGGAAAAATCATTAAAAAAAACATACAATTTAAATATCAACAAAATTGTTAATAAAAATTAATAACATTAAATTCTTCTAGCGCAATTAATACTCCTTTTTATCAAACATCGTTATAATAAATAAGTGTAGCGCCGTATCTATGTCCTGGCAACGGAAATTTTCTTTAGAGATGCACCTAAATGAATTTTTTTCTTGAATACACTACTTACACGTATATTATGATATATATTAAACTAAATGATGTGATTCTATTTTAAAGACTCATATTGACTGATTTAAACTATTTCATTATAAACTAGCTGCTACCCGCGATTTCGTCAGCGAATATTTTTTTATACGAATCATAATTCTTTTTTAAAAATACTATTAGCCTAAGTTTCTGACATTAGCTACGAGTATCTGGCATTGATAGACAGTTCGAAATCGGTTCAGCTGTTTTATGAAGGTTAGTCGGGACATTTTCTAAGATTTTTTTTTTTTGTTAGATACCATGTAAACATTCATATTAAGTAAGAAGCTGTTTGACAATATAAATACATTAAAATTTTACTCATCTATATATATATAAATCAATTGCTGTTCGTTAGTCTCGCTAAAACTCGGGAACGGCTGAACAGATTTATTTTATCTTGGTCTTGAAATGTTCGTGAAGGTCTAGAGAATGTTTAAAAGGTGAGAAAAATTCGAATAATTGCCGGGAAAACCCTAAAAACAGTCCTATCCTTTTTTATATATAAACGTTTTCTAAATAAAATGTAGAGTCTTGAAATTTGGTACGAATATTCCTTTCGTCGAGTAAAGATCAGCTAAGAACGGATTTTATTAAATTCTACCCCTAAAAGGGCGAAAGGGGAGGCAAACTTTGTATGGGACAACGTGATTCCTTGGTCCAATCTACTTCAAATTTTGCATAAATACTATTTAACAGAATTGATTGAAGACGTGTTTCGTTTTTTATCGAAATTCATCTCCTAATCGGGTTAAAAGGGGGGTGAAAGTTATTTTGATATCGATACTCCTTAGTTCTTTTTTTTAAATTACATTTTATTTTGACAAATGTTTGACAATTCAATCCGTCTATTTTATTATAAAATTTTCCAGTATTGACGCAGGTGTAGATGATATCTTTTTTTGGGTGCTCCTGGTGGAACAGCCAAGACTTTATATTAAACGTAAAAAAAATTGAGTTGTAAATATACCGTGTGGTCGCTTTATAGTAAAATAGTGTTTTATATAATATTTTTTACTTTAATTTTGGTGCTATTTTTAATCAAGGGTTTTAAACTAAATGACTCATCAGCAAGGCATCTGTACTCACAATGATACAGATATAGAAGACACCGAAGTGAATTTGGAAACATTTTTGAATTATACGGCATTAACACCCCAATTAGTACAGATTGGCACCATGGACTAATGTTGGAACAAGATCAGAAAAAACTATAAATCATGTACCCATTTAACTTTATCTTACACTAAAACTAAGAAGGAGAAGATAAAAGCTGTCATGGACTATTATTAAATATAAATATATGTTTGACATACATGCACGATGGTCTGTTCCTAAGGTAGGCAACTTAATGCCTGTGTTTTAGGTGACAGCCGACTGATATACATTTTTTTTATAAATATACATATAATTAGTATATATGGAAATAAATACATATTACACCCAGACTCGAGGCGGGAATCGAACCCACGATCCTGGAGCATAAAGCAATGTCACTACCAACTGTGCCGAGTCAATCAAAATTGAAAAAATTATTACTTGCAGGTTTATTCAAATCTAAGAGACGAAATCGTATTGACTTGTGGTGTAATTATACCAACGATACAATGAACGAACCATTGATGACCGTTCTGGTGTAGTGGTGCGAGTAGTCGCTTTAACGCCTCGGCTCAATCCCGGTGGTCGCGGGTTCGATTCCCGCTCGGAGCAGATATTTGTATTTGTGCCAATATTTATTTCAGGTCTGGGTGTATGTCCTTTTGGGTTTCCCCGCCGTGCCCCGGAGAGCACGTAAAGCCGTCGGTCCCGTTTGTTATCATGGATACCTTATAATAATCGTTACTTATGGTAGAATATTATCCGCCAAATCGCAGTGGAGCAGCGTGGTTGATTAAGCTTTAACCCTTCTTCTATGTGGAAAAAAGGCTTTTGCTCAGCAGTGAGCTATTTACAGGTTGATACAATACGATACAGTACAGAAGCATTTGTAGCCTGCAGTGATGAAACTGAGCCTTACCATAAATATTAGAGTCCATCTAAGGGGAGATGTTACTACCGGACTATTCTCAGACCTGTTACTTAAAATAGGAAATGGTGATTTCCCGGAACTGGATAATAATATAATATATAAGTGTATATGAGTATGTATTTACCATAAACAAAGCTTAAGGTCAAACTCCTAATGTAGCGGGAGTATACTTGAGCGAAAGCTGCTTCTCTCTCTCACAGCCAGTTGTATGTGGCATGTTCCAGAGTAACCTGGTGATTCTAGCACCCCGAACGAAAAAAAAAATTTTTATAAATAAATACTACAGAAGGTGTAGTATGTATTTCGATTTCGTTGTAAAAAGATAATACCCCGTGTAACTTTTTAATTTATTTTAATTTTAATGTTTATTTAAACTTTAAATCACTACTCTATAATAAAGATTGTTATATTTTATAAGTATTCAAATATTTTTACATAATAATTTATATGTTATAACAAAATTAATAACGTACAAAAAAAAAGTATCCTATTATAACCATTTTCGACTTCTACGCGGACGAAGTCGCGGGCTAAAATATTATGTTTGACAACTCAATCCGTCTATTATGAAATATTTTTCAGTATCGACGCAGGTGTAGGTGACAAAAAATATAAATTTATAATTTTTGAAATTTTTGTTAAATACCCGTGCGAAGCCGGGGCGGGCCGCTAGTTATAAATAAAATAATGTAAAGTTTCTAACATACATAATTATTATCGTCTAGGTTCTTTCTTTTTAGCGAGCGTGAATACATGAGAAATCTGTCACGAATGTCATTTCAAATACCTATATACCTAATTTATACCCTTTAACACTTTATTATAACACATTAGAAGTATTTATAATTTTTATTCGTGTAAGTAATTTTGGCACTATTTCATATTAATTATTATTCATGATAATAAACATATTTGAATACAAGACAATATAAATAAATAAAAAATTCAAAAATTTCTTTCCAATATTAATACACAAATTCAAATCAATTTTTTAAATTATTTACCCACCCTTAAAAGTCACTATTTTTTAATTTTGTTTTAACAAAATCTCAAATAAATTGAACCCAGCACTATACTTATTTGGTCGAACTATTCAAATTATTTTATTTTATAATTAATGAAATAACATCGAACTTGCACAAATGCACGTGATAGCGTAATATTGTATTTTCAAGAATGCAATATCATTACTTCTATAAACTTGAAATGGTGGCTTTGCAGTTGTTAATAGTATGATTATTAAATAGTTCACTAGTTTGATTTTATATTATGTATTATTACTTAGTCAAAGCTTTGTACTTTTGAGCAATACAATATTGTATCATTTAAATTTTTTATTTTTTTATATTTATTTATTTGTAACAAATTGATATGGTAAGTAAAATAAGTTTTGATTTTTGTAATAATATCTTTGTTTTTAATACAATTATGACATTGTCTTTCGGCCTTAGTCATTTAATAGTGCTTAAAAATAAACCATCACGAATTTAGTAATCAAATGCAACGCTATCTATAGGAATATTCCCAACCAGCTGCTAATAAATTTTAGTAACTTTTAACCGCATTAATGATGAATTTTTGTAAACAAATTTTTACATTATGTTCATCATAATGATATTATAATTTTTGAATATGTTAAAATGCAATACTGTATTATTGCGGTTTATACGAAATTAAAAATCGTTTTTCAACGATATTTTAACTTAAACTCTTCAGAGTGCAATGAAGCATCTGCCTACCTAATTGAAATTGTGAAAGTATTATTTGTAATATGTCAAACATACCTGTGATTTACATTAAACATAAAAATTTCAAAATTTAATTTTACAAATCAGATTACGAAAAAAGTCATTTATAATACAAGTATCTCGAGTAAGGTCAACCGAAATAATAATTGAGCTCATAGCGCTGCGTGCTGCTATCGAAAAATATAATTGACTTTTCTTCGAATAGCACTTAAATCTTCGGACTTCCAAACATCGGTAGAATTGTTGTATTTTTTTAATTCTTTTTTTATGTGCTATTTAAAAAAATCTTCTACTCCATAAATATATAAAAATTAGAGACGACTAAACGTATTTCTGACGAGTCAATACCAGGAAGTGACTGAACACCACATGTATCTACTAATCTATACTAATAATATTGTGCTAAATATTTATATTCAATTTAATAACTGATACGAGTAGCTTACAATGAATTTTAAAATTGAAAATTGATATCTAATATAGGTTAACCTAAACGCGTAATTAAATAAATAAATAAAATACGTAAAATAAAAATAAAATATTATTTTTTCAAATATAATCAATAAATTTTTGACTTATCCCTACTCTTTTTAGGACCATATAAATTTAATTTTATGTTGTACCCTTTAGTCGCTTTCAAGTACTATTTAAAAGAAGTTTTAGTCACTTTGAAAAATGATATCCCAAATGGTGATAACGTGTAATAATTTTAGTATAATTTCTTGTGCGACACCAATATTAAATTATTTTTTTTTATTTTGGAGAAGAGAAAAGTGAAGCTATAAAAACAAATGTATGTCAATCACGTGGCGATCTATACACAAAGTATCTCAAATGCAAATTAAATGTTAAATATTAATTAGGTCGGGGAAAAAGTTTCTTCGTATTTTATATACAAATTCCAGACTTTTTTTCAAGTTTTATTACATATAATTATAATATATATGTGCCATTTTGTTCAACAACTTGTTGCCATCTTGTAGGTAGAGAGACAAGAGACAAGTATTTTTAACAGTCCTCTCTTGATGTTAACCTAATACTACCCAAAGAATTCTGAAAAGACCAAAACAAATCAATCAAGCTCTCTCCATTTTGATTGTGACCTTTTCTGTTGATCAATTCCGTTTTTTCTCAATTTCTTACTTGAGTCTCATTCGTTTGTTGTTAGTAGAGATCCGAATCGATGATCTTACCTGGCGGTAAAAGCTCATAATGAACGATGCATTTCCAATCCCACCAGCATCCACATACACACACAGCATCCACACACAGCATCACCTTATTGCGTGTTAATTAATTAATATTAAGTTTAATTTATGCGGTTTCGCTACAAGCTGTGGAGCTTGACAACCCTTTAACCATGACCTTTTTCCCACGTTCTTGTCGTAGGTGATCCACTTTTCATCGTCAGTGATCTTTTCGAAAATGGTTCAGTTTCAATAGAGAATCGCAAATGAGGTTTCTTTCAGTGAGCTCGTGTGGCACAGATATATCGAACTTTTTTGTATAGTCACACTTTTTCAAACGGGTCAAACCTGTTTTGTTCTCCGTAATCCTCAGGTCCTCGGCTATTTCGTAACTAATAATATGCCGATCTTGCACCACTTTTTGAAAAATAGCATCAACTTTATCCGTATCAGGGCGACTAGAGCGAGCTGCATTTTTGTCTCCAAAATTACAAAACGCCAAGAAAATGTTTGAACCGACTTTGTGCTACTCTTACTGACACTGCATTAGGTCCATAAACACCACAATTTTTGTTCGCAGTTTAAGTCGCATTTTTCCTTTTTTTGTAATAAAACTTCAGAATATTATATCAAATTTCTTTGTTAGATTCACTGATTTTGACGGACAGAAAAAACCATTGAAAAATGGCGGAAAAGTTTTATTACTTTTTATTTTTCTTTTTCTTAATGTGTATTTATTGATATTAAACCAGCTAGATACAAACAGTACAACTAAAGAGATTTTTACCTCAATTTTATACATACAAAATACGAAAAGACTTTTTCCCCGGACTTTTTTTTACATAACAGTTTAGGTACAGGTAACATAATAGTTTTTTTTTTATTATCATTATTATAAAATATTAAATATAAATATATTTTTTATTGAATTAACGAACTCTGATAATTAAGTCAATGATATGACACAAACCATACATATCTTACGAATTTATCAAGATACAATTACATTTTTATTTGAAAATATTTTTACAAGTAGGTAAATATAATAACCATTAGATCTTTATTTCTCAAAAAGACATTACATCACTTTTAAGAAAACAATGAGTTTTAAATAATATAAAAAATAACATTATCTCGATGTGTGTAGTTTTAATAAGAATGTTTTTAGTCGAGACGTGTTCTAAGGTGCGAGTACGCGGCTGTATTTTCAATTCACCGTCTACACTTCCAAGTTAGGCGGTGGCTTAAGTTATAATGACATAGCTATTAAGTATTATTAGATATAAATATCCGATTTTTTACATACATTTTTGACATTTATCGTAAATAATAATAAATATTTTACTTTACAAAAAGGGGTGATAACATACATGCTTTCATACTATAGTTAAAATATACATTAACGAGCAATTCTTGTATATATATATATATATATATATATATATATATATATATATATATATATATATATATATATATATATATATATATACTATTTATTAATTACTTATTTGTGTGTGTGTGTGTGTGTGTGTGTGTGTGTGTGTGTCAATAAGCCAATATTATATAATAAATATTGAATGTGGTTAGTGCTGCAGATTTAAGGTTATATTAATTTTGTTAAAAACTTTGGTGCTAAGGCACTCGTAATTTTTTTTTGCCCAAGTTAGTCTTGCAGTATACATTGGGGACCGGCTGCTTCGGTATCCGAGTGTTGATAGACTTTTAAGATATGTGACATGAAAAATCCTTGTAGAGCTGGGTGTCAGAGTACCTAAAAGATTTATATAGCAATACTTTTATAACTTTTATAATAATTTTTGCCATTTAAAAAAGCTTTTCTGCCATCATTCAAGTCACTTACAATTACGACTCGTACACATTTTTATCTGAGTAAGAAATTACAACTTGTGATTGCGATTTACGATTTTATTGACACGATTGCAAAATATAATTCTTATATATTGCTATACGTTTCTCGCGGTTATAGCCACATTATATTTTAAAAATAATAAAATGATTTATGTTTATGTTTATTACTCGCCTCTTAAAAGTCACAGCGTGGTGTTTATAGACTACTGTCTATAATTATACACCACGCTGTGCGCCTCTTTCAATAAACACATTATATAACACTAAAACAATATTTTAAATCAGATCAGTAAATACTGATATTTATGAGTTAAAACGAACAATTTCTTTAGTTTTATGAGTACGATATTAGTACAGATAAAATATATATAAACATACAAAACGCTTTTTTACGTATTTATATAGTCCTTAGGCGAATATTTAATTATCTATTAGAAGGTTGTCTATGAAATATAAAAATATTGAAAACTATGTAGTTCTGATTACTTTGTAACATAATAGAGAGTATAAATTTATATTACTTTTTTTTAACAGAAGTAATCTTTATAAAAGAAATTTTACAATATTATCCATATTTACAATTCAAAACTTAAAATAATTATTTACAAACAGTTTTGGTATAAATAATGTCCGCGTGGAATGATGCCAAGAATACTAACAGCATTTCCACATTGAATCGCAATTCCGATTCTTTAGGCAAAAAATGCACCAGCCCTCCTGTCACCTGATCTGTTGATCTGACTTAAATCTGAAAATAGACGGAAGACATTCCTATCGAACTTAAACACCTCAATGGCTTACAGCAGTTACCTCAAGTTCTGTAATAAAATATTTATTATTTCTTGATGATAACTTCAGATCAAGCTGGATTATATAGATGAATATGACCAAGATAGGCTTACAACAATAAAATAAAAGGTATCTTGTGTCTATTATAGAAAGTAGCTAGTTGGAAAAGAATGAACGACAGTTCTGGTGTAGTGGTGCGAATAGTCGCATCAACGCCAACCGATATTTTAGTCTTTGGTGCCTATAAATAATCATTTATAAAATGTGATCCTTTGTGAAAAACAATAATGAATATTGTTACATACATACATCATAATAGGTTATGCATATTCTAAAAATGTTTCCTTAGAAAATGTTTTACAAAATGAATTGTGTTTCCGTGCAAAATAAATATAAACCATACTAACAAAAAGTAACTGCTTTGCAATAATTGTTTAACTGCTTCACTCTACTGCTGCGTGCTTGGACACAAAATTTTATTTCTCGTAACACGATAAACGTAACCAAGTAGTGCTGAGTACTTTGTAGTAGACTGACGATGACATTTAAAAAGTCTGACCTTTTAGCAACCCCAACAATTCTGTTAAAACTAATATTTATTCATTGGCGATTCTACGTGTTTTTAAGCCTCTACTTTTTAGGTGTTTTATTTATATAAAAATAAACATATTATAGTTAATATATATTTTATATAAATAGAATTTTCGCTTATGAGAATATGAAATTATAAATTAATCCCTGCTGACCAATTATAATGCAACAATACAACATTATGGAGTATCAAATACAAGAATTAACATAATCTATCGTATTTGAACTCTTTGGAATTAACTGAAAAAAATAAACTAATATTATTGATCTGGTTCTGGTAGTATAAAGGTTCTGGTACTGGTGCTGCAGAATATTAAAAACTGATTAATAATGATTGTAATCTATAGAATATGATCTAAAATAAATTATTTTAATGTGTATAACAAAATTTATTCATATTTATTAAGTATTTCTTTTTTAGGCACTAATCTTAACTGGTACCAATAAAAATGAATTTAAATTTTCGTTAAATAGCATGTTCATAGAAAAGATTGTTTACTGCAACAACGAATTAAAGGAAATTCGTGTTCTATTAAGGAAATCTTAATATTATATATGTATTTTGTATATACATAATTAAAACGAACAGTATAGAACTTTATTAATTAAAGTTAATGAGCATTTTATAAAGATCGACTCCTAATTGCCTAATATATTTTGTTCCGCTTATATTTATATCGATAATAATAAACTCAGCAAAGTGAAAATAACTGCAATCTAAAAATGACATATTATCTAGAAAATTATAAGGCGTGGAATCATTTTATTCGTTGAAGGCGTGTACACTTGTTAACGCAGACACTCATTCAAAACAGAAATAATCTGACTTGATATTATAATGCTTAAATGAATGAAAGAACATATTTTGCAGTAGAATATTTTTATAGGGCGAGTAGGAAACGCCTTGTTGTGCTAGCCAGGTTAAATGTATGTAGATTAGGGTTACCAGATGGGAAGATTAAAAGTTCTGGGCGAATTTTCAAAAAGTCGGGATTTTGGGATTATTGTCAGGACCGACGGGACAAATAAATATTATGAAATATAAAAACTCCCTTTTTATTATAAAAATTTAAATCACAAAAACAATACAGAAAAAAAAATTAACACTTTTTGGCAGATTCTGAGATCGTTAATTATCACAACCACTTATTAATAAGTATTATATTTATTAGTACCTAATTTGAACTCTTTTTTAATATATTACTGCCACATGTACTTCGCATTACATTTTATTATTATTATTTTAGATTATTATTATCGCGATAGTTTGAGATTTTTGTTTTGTTGTTATTTGTCGGGACATTTTGTATTTTTTCGGGACTCTGGACATCATACGAAATGTCGGGACAATTCCGACGAATCCCGACCATCTGGCAACTCTATGTAGATGGTGAATAATCAATCGTTTTGGCACACTACGTGCAACTAACTGCGTGTGCGTAACAAATAAGTGTGTTTTTGCTTAAATTAAATTTGCAACTTGAATATGTCTCTTTCTTTTTATCCCAAATTTAAAACGCTAAGAAATCAAAATTTAAAATTATACTACTATCTGTAGAGTGAATACACAACAGAATGGAAAACTTGTGTTGCTCAGACAACTGTTGACACGTCACTGGTCTCTGTGAACTGTCATATAAACCATAGTTGCGTATTTACTACTGTATTTAGTGATGCGCCAAAGCTAAGTTGAACTATCTTAGTATTTTGATGTTAGTCTATCATCTTTGTTATAGGAGTTGCGCAAAGGAATATAAAAGTTTAAAATAAAAATACAATACCTATTTGTATAATTTATTATTATTTAAGGTTTTCGAAGTTATTTTTATAATTTTATTATATGATAGTTTAAAAATCAGGTTAAGAGAATAATGAATATAGTTTCAAATATGTAATATCAAATAATAGAAATATAATAAAAATAATATATCACACTTAATTAAAATAAAATTCATCTCTTTATCAGCAACTATTTGGAAACCATCCTTAGCGCGATCAATTAAAGAAATTAGATGAAAATGTTTGTGATAAAAATAAATATGTAGAAATTATTATTATTATTATTAGATGCAAACATCGGAGCGAACTCTTATGCATAGTCTTTCGTATTATTCCAGATACTTGATCTTTAAAATTTTATGTTAAAAATACTGAATTTTTATTTTCATTTGTTATCGTTAAGGTAACGTGACTAAACAAAAAATAAACAAGTACATTCTAAAAATAATACATGAAAACGGAGCATCAAAAATAAATATAAAACGTTGTATGCTTTTCTAGCATTGAAATATAAAACGCTCTTTAAATGACAAACTAGACACGCAACTAACGAATTAAAATAATAATTATTAATATTAAAGCTCTAAGCAACCACAAGCTACTTTCGAAAATCAGAATTATCTTCTAAACACACTAGAAAACTCAGTACAAAATTTGAAGGAAATTGCTTCTTTTTACCCGACTGCGCCAGAAGGAGGGTTATGTTTTTCGAGAGTATGTATGTATGTATGTATGTATAATTGTTTGGCACGCTCTGCGGCCTGAACGGCTCGATGGATTTTAACTATAGAGGTGTCGTTAGATTTGTATTTAGTGTGAGAGTGACACTGGGTATATTAAAATAAAAATAAAAACAAAATGGCAAAATTTTGGTGCTAAATTAATTTCATTTCCAAATTATACAGAAACGCAGTCGGGTTTTTTAGTTTTTTAATTAACTTACTTGTTTAATTTATTATTGTTGTAACAATTGAATATACATATTTCATCTAATAATAGCAGCAAAAACAAAAACCATTACGGTTTTAACCTGTGCTATTGTAAATTGTGTAGGTATCTGTTGCAGTAAAGGTGAAACGTAGATTTCCGTCGAATAATTTAATTACTAAGAGTTTTTTTTAATTGTAATATTTTTATAACATACTATCTGACCCGATTCCATGAGTCAAGCCTATATGAATATGCCATATGGCCTATATGAATTAACTTTGTAATATGCCTTTGTATAAGTTTAATATTATTAGAAAGTTTATTTTTTATATCGACCCAATAATTATTTTACTAAGATTAACACAACAAAACAAAAAAAAGAACTCTTGACCTTTATAATTTTCAAAATGTGTTTATTAATAGGTATATATTATATTATGCTACTTTAATATCTAAAAATATGAGTATATTTGTCGTTTCAAAATTTATATATCCTAATAAAAATCATTTTTGTGAAGCAATTTTCTGCAGCATTGTAGAGTCGTTGTAACACTTAAATTTAACTGAAGCACATCGTTCCACCTGTAAAAAGAAACTTTAACAACACACGGTGCGCTCATCGCTCGGTAAATTCGGTAGGCAAATTGCGCCGCAGGTTGACCTGACTCTATTATGCAAGATTAAAATTATTTATTTTGTACAAAGGGAACGAACAGACTTGTAATAAATATAAACTGTACCCCTTTTAATTAAAGCTGTAAAACATCTTCAAACTTTGCATATTGCAGCGAGTTATACTCGTAACTAAAGAAAGAAATAGGAGAACGGAAATGTACAAAGTTAGGTCATTCTTTTATATTACGAGGTGAGTTTGATGTGGTTGGTTGCAGTGAGTGTAAGCGTGGTGGCGACCGGCTGGCGACGCCGCGGATGTCGCTGCTGGGCAAGCCGCTTAGCTATCGCGCTACGCGACGCGACGCGCGCTACCGCCGCCTTCAATCCAAGTTCTACAATTTTCTTGAACGGCCGAGGGGTGTAAAGGCCGTCCTATATCATATGATTGTGTGAGTCAGATCATTAACCTACTTTATATATGTATTTATTTTATGTTTGTGTTGTCACTTTCTTATTTAATTACAATAATTTTAGTTAATTTAAAATTATTTACCTTCATACTTAGCCTACTTTCACTGTCTAACTCCATTTATTTCCTTTAGATTATATCAATAAAAGCAGAATATATGTTTTTGAATTATACATATTTTTAAACTTAAATTTATATAAATAATAGATATTTGACAAAAAAGTAATTTACTTCTTTGTAATAAAAATGATTACATCACTCTATCTTCTAAATAAACAATTAATGTCCTTACCAAGGTTCCTGATGGTGTTCATGTGTTTGTCGCTGTCGGTATTTTCAACAATCGAAGAGTACGAGGCTAAAGCTGGAATCGTCCTTTTCTACATGGAGACAGTAGTCGTCGTATGGTTCGCTATTGAATTTTTTTTAAGGTAACATTAATTAACATATTTTAAGCTACGTACGTACAGAACTATGACGTCCATTGAAAATAACATATATATCATAATAAGACTTTAAAAATTATTAATGGTACGGATTATTATCAAAGTAATAACCACTAAATATTAAGACAGAAACGCACATGCAGATAAACGTTAAGAGCTTTTGGACGTCGAGTAATATATCTTGTAAAACATATTGCTAAGGTATTTTAAAAATAAAGTTTTATAAAGCAAAGTAACTACTATTAAGCCCGGTCAAAATAGACATTGACCCTTGCATAAACTCACAACAAGCTGAAAAGACACACAAGCTGAAAATCACGTAAGTAATAAGAAATTCTGAAAAGTCCTCATTGATCCCGTGTGTAAAAAATTTTTTATTCAAGGTCAAAGAAGGCAATAGAGGGTTTTTTGGATTTTTAGCCCAAACGGTTATTTTTACGATAAAAATAGCTACGATTAAAATTGTAGATCAGATAATTATCTACTAAAATTGCCCTTATACTTTTTTCTCTAAGATTTACCATTTCTGAGAAAAAGCCATTGTTGTGAGTTTATGCAAGGATACCCCTATTTTCTGGGCTAATTTGACCGGGCTATACTAGTTTCTAGCACGCACAAGATGCTAAACTCGATGAGATTAATAATTACGAAGGTTTTTTTTTACTCTCAAACTTAAGTAGAATTTTAAAAAACAAAAACAAAATAATCCTTATGATGAAGCCTTTCGATCGGTATGATAAAACTACAGAATATTTTTTTTCTCGTATTGTGGTTTCGAGTCCCGGTTCAACCAGGCAATTATTTAAAAATGTGTGAATGAAGTTTAAATTGTTTTTTAAATTAAAATGAAGTCTTCTTTCACTAAAATGTTCTATCTACAATATTTAAGGTACTTCGCCTCCATGTGGCATAGCCGTGGGACACCCGGTAGATCCTGAGATACGAATAAAGATGTTCAAATTTACAAACTTTTTATGCTCATATAACACTTACCTATCATTAATATGCGTATATAATATCGTGGGCCGTAAAAAATTATACACAGACTTATTTTTATTTACGCACGTTAAAATTCATATATTAATTATTATTACGTATTAAATCGATTTCGTCAAATTTTATAATTTTACCGCCTATGCTTTTGTGCGATGACGAATGCGATTTTAGTGCCTATGCCTTTCAAGTGACAATACTAACGAAACCAAACAGTAAAATTGCTGTATTGCAAATATTCATAAATTATAAAAATGGAGACGTAAATTTTTTTGCTTTAACAGGTTATGGTCTTCAGGATGCAGATCACGATATCAAGGTTCAATGGGTCGCCTCAAGTTTTTGAGGCGACCATTTTGTATCATAGGTAAGAAAAGAAAACTACGTAGTCAGTATAAATGTAGTAGTATTAGTAATCAATGTTAGATAAACAACAGAAGTATTAATTAAAAAAAATGTTTAGTAATTTTTGTTAACTAAAAATAGAATCAAGTGTCCTTTAGAAATATCTAATATTACTTTATTGTAGCCTTCACATTTCAAAGCTCTCCCTTTGAGCAAAAGTTTCATGCGATGCCCCTAGACTCTAGGGAACTGGGCCGTCTCGAGAACGAACCATAAATGACAAACATCGCCACACTATTCGCCCGCTTGGGCTTATAATGTTACATAACTACAATATTACGTGACGGTTGGCCTAGTAATGTTATTCTATTCAAAGTAGAATAAATAACGTGACAGGACTTATAGCTGTTCAAAGAAATAACTGGTGTATATATAATGTACTTTAAAAAATGAAACCTTTCATCACTTGTCATAGGTATACATTGTCCATTCACTTAAACTCGTTTTAAGCGATTTTGAATTTCTGTAAATTAATATGATTCTCGATTATTATGTAATGACGTGTTAAATATGCACGCCGATTAAAGCTTTTTTTTTTAAACTTGCCAGTTTAAGTTGTTGCTGTTTTTAAATCTGTACCTAGAAAACACAAATAATGTATCTAGTATATTTGGTCGTACTTGAGGCATAATTATACAAGATCCGGATGTAGTTTGTTAAGAACAGATTCATTCTCGTCTTTTGGCTGTTTTATATTTAATTTAATGACAATATTATTATATACTGTTGTCATTGTTGTATATATATGTCGGGGCCATATCGTAGAATTGGTCAAATCATGAAATGCTCGAGAATATGTTATGTTAATATGTTAGGTTAGGTTAGGTTAGACTTTTTTTTATCATTGATCTTGCTAAGACACATTATAATGTGGCCAATGGTCAGTGAGACATTACATGAAATGCGACCAGTTCATGAAATTCTCGGGCATTTCATGATTTGGCCAATTCTATGATATGGCCACGACATATATACAGCTTAATAATGCTTGATATTTTCGGAGAAACAGAGAAAAAAATGTTTTCTTATTTTACATTAATTAAATTTCAAGCCAACCTGTTTTGCATTATACTATTTACTTGATATACGTAGATGTCACAACAATACTGGCATCCATGGTGGTGCTGGGTATGGGATCATCGGGTCAAGTTTTTGCTGCGTCAGCGTTGCGAGGCTTACGCTTCTTCCAGATTTTACGTATGGTACGCATGGACAGACGCGGCGGCACATGGAAACTTCTTGGATCCGTTGTATACGCACATAGACAGGTGACGTATAATAATAAATTATTTATAAATGATATTAATATAATAAACATAGATACCTATATTCTAAGTTACTCATCATCATCGGAGGCGCTACTTCTCACGCCGCTTCTCACACCAATAGTTTTAAGGTTGTGTTCCACGCCACGTGAGCTTTATCCTGCTGCGATTTCTTCTCAATACTTAGTAGGCATTAAGGTATCCTGGCGTCATCCATTCTTATCACGTGCCATGCCCATTTTAGGCGTCCTATCTTCTTAATTTTCCTAATAACATAGACTCATAGTAAGTATATTTTTATAGAACTCTTGATTCTATCGCGTTCACCATCGCTCATGTTCCCAAACTGTACCAAAAATGCGTCTAATGATCTTACTCAAAAATCAGTAGTGTTTTCATCCTTATTGCTTAGTATCCAATATTCTGAGCTATATGACAGCATCAGTCTTAGTAAGGTCTTGTGTAAAAGGAGCTTAATGCTTCTTGACAATAATAATATTTGAACGAAAATAATTTATAAAACCGACATAGCATTTCCTAGTCGCCATTATTCGCCGATTTATTTCAAAAGATATATCTTTTTTGTCTGTTATCAAGGATCGAACACGAATTCACTGACCCATTTAAAGATATTATAATTTATGGTTACTTTGGACGGTAACTCGCATTGGTTTTTTGATGGTTATATAAATATGAAGGTTCAGTTTAAGACCGGCTTCCGCAAATGCTTTGGTCAATGCATGGTGTGCGCTCTCCATAGCCGACAGACTTCTATCAATCACATCCAAGTCATCGGAATACCCCAACTCCTGAATAGATTATAGTCACGGTTGAAATTATATAACACTACACGGAACAATTGACGGTTGCATTTATATGTATAAAAAGTAAGCAAGAGAGGCCTGAGGCCATTATGAGTCCGAAATGGGTCTGACATTTCCTTTTGTATCCTAACGATTTGAAGATTGGATCTATATTCGATCGATTTAACCATAAACCACACTGATATTCTCCCATTATAATTTATTGTGTTGATGAAATCATACTAATTTATTTTTACTCTTAATAAATATAATACGACATATGCGTTAAATAAACTTATGTTATGTGAAAAAGTAGAAGTTAAAAGAATATAGGTTTTAACGCTCCCTTTTTATGGCGTATAAGATCGTTTTATTTTTTAAGGGTTCACGTTACTCTCACAATTTATATAACAGGGCAATTCCTCTGATGAGAAATATTTCATTTTAATTAGCATTTCTATCTAAAACTTAAACGACACGATTCGTATAAAATTTCGATATTAATGTATAGATGAAAGATTAATTATAACCAAGTGAGTGTTAGTTTATTGATGTATAGAAAGTCATTTAATTTTTATCAAAAAAGCATCTTTCTACAAACTCAAACAACTGAAAAAGTAATTTTCAGCGTTACTTATAGTTAACGATATATTATGTTGTTAACCACTCACAATAAATACAAGAAGATTAAAGGAAGTAAAACGCATTTCAAGAGATATGCAAATCCAAGCCATAATAATGGTAACAAGACGAACAAGCACCTATAAACGAAGTAATTGCAGATTTAACAGGGTACATTAAAGTAGGGATAAATTATCACAAACCGTAAAAAAATAAGTATCTACTTTACCGATAGAATAATGAATTATGGCGCGAGAAATACAGATTCGTCGAATAATTAGCGATATTTGAATTAAGAACTTGACAACAAAAAGATGTTAGCAAGAAAATGAGGATAATTCAGTATATAAATTAAATAAAAATAAATACGAACTTATCAAATGATATCTACAGTTGTATCTGTGTTTGTATTGTAGGCGGTCGACGGTAATCGATAAATGCAATATCTGATTATAATAATATAGGAGCCTAAGATAACATAATAACTAAAGTCTTTAAGCCGTTTAATTACTAAGTATAAATATTTTCATCTACATTTAACTGTACATACTATACTTTTGTTTATTAAAAAGAAAAAATATATATAAAAGAAAAAAGAAAAGAGAAATAAATTTTATATTATTAAAATTTATAAGCGAAACGAATTCTACTTTATTTAGTACAAGCTATGCCCGTGGCGTTGCTCGAACATAAGTTTTATTATACATACATATTTATATCAGGGCCGGCCTAAGGGTTGTGCGAAGTATGCAGCCGCACACTCGAGCTTTTTGGGAGGGCATTTTTTAGGTATTTGGATAGACTACAGTCGATCGTAGATCTCGGACGATTTTTTTTTTAGGAACACGTAGAGCCTGGCGGCTTTTATTTTTGTGTACACTTCCGACACAGCACAATTATGGATAATAAAAGTCGATAATGTTTTCATAGGGGCATAAGATGTGAGTCTTGCACACTTACAATTTTCGTCTTAGGCCGGCCCTGATGTATATGTTGTAATGTAAGTCATAGAAGGTACAACTATAAATTTATGAAAGTTATTTATTGTAATAGAAGTATTTTTATTTTAAAATATTTGAATATATACATAAACGGTTAAAAATATACAAAACAAAAATATGAAGTCGCACCCTCGACTATAAAAATACGGCCCGTTGGCGTAGTTAGTGACCTTGCTTTCCGCCTATGGGTTTGATGCCCGACCTAAGTCCGAGTGTATTATTTACAGAAATATACATTACGAATATATACATTAATTTCAAAGCTAATGACAAATATGTATATCAGTCGTCTCTTACCTTGAATACAGGCATTTAGTTGCCTACTTTAGGAAAAGACGGTAGTAGTAGTGTGTACATATATTAACATAGTAATATTCATTTATTTCTATTTTAATTATAGTAATGTTAAATGGATACATGGAGAATTGGAGAACAGCATTGAGATGACACTCTAATACGTGTGTTAGTTATTCTTGCGCCATTTATTTGCATTAAAATAAAATGTCAAAATCTATTAAATCTAACTGTTATTTGTGTCATAGCTGCAACATTTGTCACATTTATATTACTATAAAAATTATTTTATAAAAAATAAAAACTTTAAAAAATACAACATAAATAAATCAACACATCTAAAACAGTCACTTCAGTACATATTAATTCTAAACGGTGAAAAAGGTAACCAAATATTATATTTCCCATGCCACTGTAATTGTAATTACAGCCTTAATAAAACGATGTTTCTGATTTTAAATTGAAATGAATATATTTAAAAAACCAACATGATATTTAGTTTAAATAAATTTATATAATTGATACTGAAATTTATTTACATTTTTTATACATTGAACAATATAATGCGTCACTCCTAATGGACGTGTCTCACGTGAGTGTGTGTCCCTGTCCACTCTTTAAGTCTTTAAATCTCTCCCGCCCCGCACCGTCTAGACGTAGCCATAAGATGACTTTATATATTTCAAAATTTAATATTGTGGTACAATTGGGATATATCAAACTATTAACAATAAAATGTTAATTTAAATTAACAAAAGAATAATAAAAATTAAAACTTTAAAAATAACTTTGGATACTAAAATTATTTAAATGTTATTGGTAAATTAGATTTTTGCATTAAGCATAAAACAATAAATGGCTAAATTATATTAGCAATATATTTTCTTTGGTTTTTATAGATAAATGAATTTTATTATTATTTGCTTTATATGGATACTCTTCGCTACTCCAAGACTATTGAGACTATAGAGCAGAGTTCCTCAAATTTTATTGTATGCTTTTTAAGATATTTTCATAATGAAAACTCTATAACAATTGACATCAAGCACCCCACGCTTTTCTTCAATAAAATAAATCTTTTTGTTAATGACAGTATTCATAATTTAAATTTACTTAAAAATTATTTTCTACGTTTTAATTTGGTTTTCTATTAAAGCGTGTTTTTTTAGTTTTTTCAGCACGCATCCTGATGCTTGGCATAAAGACACTACCAGGTATCAAATATGAAAAGTAGCTAATCATGAGTGCCCTGACAAGGATAATGGGACAAACTATTTAAATTATTGTATTGTCATCGGTCCTTGATAAGTGTGCAAAGTTTTTGACACGAGGGGATTGCGAATCCCTAGGGTACAACGTCTGTTTTTGAAATGAAAGGTATCATAGCATCATGTTCTTTCTGAAGTCCTCAGCCAGGTGTATGCCAAATTTCATTGCGATCAGTGAAGCGGTTGAGCCGCAAAAGTGGGATAACCAAAAAGACAAACTTATAGATTTATAGTATAGAAAAGGATTTATCACTTCTATTTTACTTTCCATCGTCTACCAGCTTTTATTAAGCGCCCTCTCAATTGACTTCAACGACCACCGAGGGACGATACTACCCACTTTGAGAACCTATACTATAAAGAAACATAAGAAAATACAAGCGAGGTAAGAGACAGGGAGATGTCATCTCTCCAAAACTGGTTACCGCAGCATTGGAAAACGATTTTTCAAGCTTTTGGAATGTCCATGTCGTGCTCACCCCGATATCGGTTGGAAATTCTACTCTCGAAGTTGTTGACGAGTACATCTACCTAGGACAAAATGACCAACTTCCAGACTGGTCCAACTTTGAGAGAAAGGTTAATCATCGAATCCAGCTAGGATGGGTAGCGTTCGGGAACTTAAAAAATGTCTTTTAATCTGTTATACCTCAGTGCCTGAAGTCGAAAGTCTTTGACCAATGTGTGTTACCAGCTATGACATACGGATCTGAGACGTGGTCTGTGACTATGAGCCTTTTATACAAGCTCCAAGTCCCACAGCGTGCAATAGAGAGGGCTATGCTTAGTATTTCTTTGCGAGATCAAATCAGAAATGATGAGACCCGCAGACGGACGAAGGTTGCTGACATAGCCCAATAGATTTGCAAGCTGAAGTGGCAGTGGGCATGGCACATAGCTCGTAGAACTGACGGCCGATAGAGCAGAAAGGTTCTCGAATAACCAAAGGCTTTACGTGCTCTCCGAGGCACGTAAGTAACGAGTTACTCGATAACCAAAAATTCACTGCCTCTCTCACTATAAATCGAAAAATATCGATCCTACGAAAAAATTGATTAGAACCAAAATTGTAGAAAATTTAATTTTAAACAACTTTTGTAATAACTATTTTCCGTGTAAAATTGAAAATGAACGAGTTATTCAAGAGACAAAAAATAACCCTTTAAATCAAGATGGTGGATGAAGCGAAAACTCTGGTACCTCTACTTTTTGAATTTAGACTACCAGTGAAACCCCAAATACGAATTCCGAAGGAAAATTTCTGCTAATTTGCTGCTGGGCTATAAATACGTTTCTTCTTCGTAGACACCCGTTTATCTATTTTATGTGCATATTCAGCTAGAAGATATAATTAGATACAAAATCATGCGTTGTCCAATCGATATATTTATTTATAGTGATTGCTTAATATGATCGACCTCGATAGAGATTGAAACTACTAGGTAGTGTTACGAATTTTCTCGAAACGACTTGTAGGCATACCTAAAACTTACAATCGTGATTAACCGTGTTGTATAAAAAATATAAGTATGACTAATCTTATTTTTTTAAAAAATACTGGACCTGTACTCTGCGTTAGCATACAAAATGGTATTAAGTTTCTGTGTGTTGAATGTTTTAAGCACGCAGAAATTTAATAATTTTTTCCAGCAACTTTCTTTAAAATTTTTGAATAATATATTTACGTTTTTCTTAATGATTTATTTCCTCAAGGAAAATTTATGGCGTTATTAACACAATCTTTACATGGCCTAAATACTCGACCAGGTACATTTATACAGGCATATGTCGAGAACTTTAATTAACGTTGATATTTACGTGCGTACTATAAATATGAAACTTAATGCGTAATATTTATTCTAAAAAATAATTCTTACTAACTTTATAATTCTTTTAAAATTATTAGATTTTACGTAAATAAAATATGCAATATTATAATTATTTTATTAGAGCTCTTGGAATTTATACTTATGTATTACAAGTATATCCGTATCTTTGATTTTAAGTGTAAAGGCTATGCTAAAGGCTTACTTCTTGCTTAATCTGATGAGTTAGCAAAGCGGAACCGGTCGCAATTTCCTACTCCAACTGAGTACATAGAAATACATAACGAGGCGGGGCTCAATATCCACTCACAATTGGCTTAGGTTAAAGTTACATGATCACAATGCAGAGGAAATAAAACCGATACCGGCCGCCGAAATTTTTGCTTCGTCTTCAATATTGATTCTCCAATTGACTCTCTTGTACCAAAACAATCGGGTTTCGAATGATAATAAATAAATAAATAAATAGTTTAACATACACACACGGTCGTCTTTCCCTAAGGTGGGCAACTTAATGCCTGTGTTTTAAACAGCCGACTGATATACATTTTGTCTTTGGAAAAAATATACATATAAATAAGAAAAATATATTACACCAAGACTCGAGGTGGGAAACAACCCTGGAGCAGAAAGCAGGGTTACTGCCAGTCATCAATACAATTTTTTTTATATAATAGGAATACTACCTATATATACTGTTCTCTTATATTTACGCGAATTTTATTCATTTAATTAAAAGTCTAAAAATATTTATTAGTAAAAATAGTTATTTAGTTTATTTAACGCGATAAAATCCGTTTTTAGACTTTTAATTAAACTACCTATATATGTTTTTGTGCTTACTGAAGACTTGAGAAAATTAATTATAGTTAGACTTGAGTGAATTGAATTGGCTTGTTGTGTTAATGTATCATATTATGCTGCAATGTATGTATGCATGCTATCATAGATACATGAATAAGAAAAAATTTTTGGGCGGTATCTTGTTATGTTTATCTTTTCTTCTCTTGTATATTTTCTTTTATATCTTATATTGTGAATAAATAATTTATTTTTTATGTAGTGTAACGCAGACCCATAAAAATAGTGACGATTTGCTGATTAACTCTGAAGATATACGATAGAACTCCTTCATGGTTTTTAGTATATAAAAATGTGCCAAAATTTTTGCCTTTGTTAGTTGTTACCATTAAATTATTTTACTTATTTTCCTGTATTAAAAGTATTAATAGTAATAATTTTTAAAAAACGCCTAATATATCCCACTACAAAGTAAAAAATTATAGTTTTGTTTATTTTCAGAACTATACAATTAAGAAGTAGAATCTCTCTATAAACGTTGTATAAAACGTACTGAATTAAAATTTACAACTTTTTACCTGTTTGTAGAAAACAGGTTTTAATAGCACAAAACGTTCAAAATGGAGATGTTAAACATTTTGTAATAGAACAAAACTTTAATGTTTATTTTTAAATATTATTTTGGTCACAATGGAAGCGGATGTTTTTTCAATTGTTGCAGATAATTGTAAAACAAAACATAATATAAATCTTACATAAGCCCTGAAACAAGATATCATTCGAAAGGATTATTGTTCACGGGTTTGTCCCTTGTGACAACGATCTGTGGGTTTCCATTCTAAAAATCACAATCTTTATTATCCTTTCTTTCAAATTGTTTAATGTAATAGAACAATCCTATAAGAATATTAGATATTATATTTAATTCAATAAACTCTTATTGCGTCACAGTTTGATGCAAATAAATAAAATTGATGCATTTTATTACCTTTAATATTATGTTTTAGGTACTTTTGTAGGATTCTAAGATTAAATTACTTACTATTAAAGCTTTTTTAAAACTAACAGTCTAATTATAAGCCACTATCACTTTTTTGTTCTTTACTTCATATTTGAGAAATTCTTTATTTCTTCATAACTTGAATGGTCGGAGCTACCGCAGAAACTATTGTTGGTTTTATAAAGTATATTTTTCTGACTAGATTGAACCAGAAAAAATACTCGTAGAATACTTACAGTGTGAATGAATAAAGTATTTGTAAAACAAATTATCTGCAACACCTTTACAAATATTTCAAGAAGTTTTCATATGTACTACTAATGCTATCTTTTTTTCAGGAACTAATAACAACACTTTATATAGGCTTCCTGGGACTAATTTTTGCATCATTTTTAGTTTATTTAGCTGAAAAAGATGTTGCTGATACTAAGTTCAAAAATTTTGCGGAAGCATTATGGTGGGGAGTTGTGAGTATTATTACTTCGGTTTTTCTTTTTTAAATTATCATCAGTATAAAACAATCAAATGTTTAGTTATCCTAAAGTAATAAGTTAAAATGTTTATAAACCCTAATCTTATTTTTCTCCTGAGTTATTATTAGACTATCTGAGAACTACCTAGTCTATTATTAGGAAGTTGATTATAAGAATCCATGCCAATTGGTTATTTGTATTTGAAAACATAGAAGACCATACTTTTTTTATTATTTCATTTTAGATTATTTATTAATTTTTTGTCGTTTTATTTTTCAAGAATGTTATCCATAGAAACAGAATTATCCATAGAAGTGGTACGAAAATTATTATTTCTGTTAAAATACATCACCATACTTACTTAGCCAAAACTTTTATAAATTTTACTTGTAATATTTTGTTGTAACGCAATATTGGAAACAGCTGTCAAATACCAAGCCGCTAAACACAAATCTCTTGATAAAGAAATCGTTTCGGATTTTAAATCACTATAATCCTCTTCTTTATTCAATTTAGGATTAGTGCATTAATACACTTATCTACTGGAAAAATAGGTTTTTGCAGAACAATTTACTTAATCTAATGTACATTAAAAATATTTTTACTTGTAATTGAATTCCAGGAATACTTTTAGCGTGGTTTTACATATCACATCTATTTTATCTTACAGTGGTTCATCGTTTGTATAAAAGAAATAGCATAGCATTTAAATTAATCATCAATATTTATATGAAGAGTTTCGATGCTTTTGCATAGAGACATTCTGAAATTCGATCACTGCTAATAGTGTTATTCTCGCTGCAGATCACGCTGTGCACGGTGGGATACGGGGATATGGTCCCACAAACCTGGCAAGGAAAATTCATAGCCTCCTTTTGCGCGCTTCTCGGAATATCATTTTTTGCCCTCCCTGCTGTGAGTTAACTATCTTAATGATAGAATAATAAACTATTATCTAAAATAAAAAAACAATGTTTTATTAATAATAGTAATTTTATTAATAGCAGTAATTTCTTTTAAAAACAGGGTATTTTAGGTTCAGGTTTTGCTTTAAAAGTACAACAACAGCAGCGACAAAAACATATGATACGAAGAAGACAACCAGCTGCTAGTCTTATCCAAGCTTTATGGAGATGCTACGCGGCTGACGAACATTCTATGAGCGTAGCAACATGGAAAATCCATCAAGTGCCACTTCCCAGTCCTCAAACAAGGTGAATTTATGTGTAATTTATTTTTATATTAAGTTTTTAAACCACAATTTCTATTAAGCAATAATTATATTAAACTTTTATGATCGTTTCTGTCCTGTAATTGTACGAGTAAGAAATGAATACTAACAGAATGCGCTCTGAATAAATTAATATTTTGGGCATACTGATTACATTAGTTTATCGTCACTTTCTCGACTTTTTTGAATATGAGAATATCTGCTGAATCGTAGAGATTCTTAACTTATGAAGAAAATATGTATATTTAAACTATTTTTTTTCACTATTTAATATTAACATAATTGTAAAAAAAGTGTACCATCATCTTATTATGATACAAATAAAATATATTTTAATTGAAAATATTTATTCACGTTGGAATTCCAAACATAACAAAATAATTATATGGTGGCACTTTTACAAGTAAATCGTGTATCCATGCACTAAATACCCGTAAAAATAAAGAATCAAGCTATTTATATAGGGAAAAGGGGGGTAGCCCCGGCCAATATTTTGTTCTTGATGTTAAGACAATTTTTATTAAGAGAAATACAAAGAAAACAACAAAAAAATAATCAGCATTATATTTATTTACGATAAATATTGAAAACTTGAACAAAAATATTATCAAATTCTAATTAAAGTCACTTCAAATACTAATCAAATTTTGATATCTTTTTAAGATAGCGGGTAGCTCCGGCCACCTATGTATTAGTGACCAAATCGTTTTCTAGCGACACATATACATCACAGTTGTAGTAGAAATCGGATGGATTTATATCTACGCATGCTTCGTGAGCCCAGTCTTGACATATTTTGCACTGGATCCAAACCTCATCGAATTTTTCACCACAAATGATGTCTCCTGTTAATTGAAACCTGTAGAAGGAGTTCTTAGTGCTACATCTAGATTTCTTTTCTTGAAGTCGAAGAAAAAGTCTTTTGCAGGCATTCGCTTATCCTTGTTAAGCCTGTGAGGAATTTTAATTTTTGCCAAATTTTTTTTTTTTGAAAAATCAAAAGCAAGGCGCAAAAACTCACTTCTTGTTAAAGGCATGAGACGGTTATCTAAATTTATAACATGCTTACAAAGTTGTCTTTCAAACGTAATCTCATGACCTTTTTTTCATACCTTTGATATCGGTCTGTGGCAGCTCTATCAGAACATTTTTTGTCAAGGACGGCTTGAATTGCTTTTTTCATATTTTCTTCGCTCCAGTCTCCGTGATTTCTAGTTCTAATTTAAAATTGAGGCATTGTCACACTGCAACAAATGATTTTCACTGGAACGTTAAATACATTCAAAATAATAGACATCAGTACGTGGCCGGGGATACCCCCAAAACTGATGGCCGTGGTTACCCGACGTGACTTTTGTCAAAAAAAAAAATTCTGTTTAAAAAACAGATTATTACACATTCATATAAACTGGAATAAACAAAATAGAATAGTATTGCAATATGTAAACAGCATAAAATAAACAATTATTAAACCTTTAACCAATAAATATGGTTTCGGAAATAATTGATGTCACGCGGTCTCAGTTCACTAAAAACAAAATGCATTTAATAACGTCTGTACGCAACGGTCAATCGACTTCAATTTTTGGCATATGCAGAATGACTCGTAAATGCACCCAGAGATCACACGAACTTCAAGGTCACATCGCGCGAATTACGATTATTTTCTCTGGCCGAGGCTACCCACCGGCCGGGGCTACCCCCCTTTCCCCTAATTAATATACTCTCTGTAATTTGACTAAAAATTTGCACAAAAATCGTCAATAATGTATGTTATATTTTTAGCGCTGATATTAGTTACGTTGACGTATGTAACTGTACAAGTTTTTGAATTCCAACATATTATAACATGTTTTAAATCATACCGGGTTCATACTTGATAGTTCCCTGGTTGTCGTGATTTTTGTATATATTTTTATCTTTAAATACTATAAAAAGTAACAGTAACAGTTTACACGATAACCTTAATAAATCATGTCTGTATTATATTAAAACGTGCGCAAAGGACACATAAACTGATCCTTTAACAACCGTATTTAAAAACCTAAGGGGTACTTGCAATGAATATTTTAAACGAGCAGGTCGTCCTTCTTTGTTTATATAGGTTTACTCGTACATAGTTTTAATTGCTTGTTTTAAGCTTAACTGAAAAACGAATGACCGTTATACACGTTTGACAGTCGAGTGATGAGTGCATCATTCAAGAACAATGCATCCTTTGTGTCGCGGTTGCCGACGATCCGTCGACACAAGAGTACGTCCCTGCACTCCCCCGCGCCGCACTTCAAGCCTGCGCATCGATACGACGTCAACGCCAGTGCAGAAAACCTTGGTAAGCTTTAACGTCAATAACTTCATTACAACTTACGAGTAACAAGTTCATAAATCAGAATAGATATCTTATTTTAAAAATTACACATATTTTCAAATATAATAAACTGATTTCTTAACCACAATTTACATAAACCTATAACTACGTGCAAAATAATCTAAACAAATTTAATATTACCTTAAACATCTGTCTAATGCATACATAAGTGAATTATAAACGAGTATTCGTATATATTACGAATGTACCTTACATTAATGTTACATTAACATAATTTTTATAGCTACCTTAAACTAAACAAACGCTAAATTAAACATTAAATACAATAACCATATAATATCTGCAAAAACAAGCAACAAAAACAAACGAACATCCTTTGAATCGTCGTCAATTGAATAAAAATTACGAGTACCTACATTGAGCAATGTTACACCGATTGTCGATCATAAAGTATACACGGGACTGCCATACGTATTTCCTCATTTATTCCCATGTTTTATTTATAAGATTTCCTATTTATAAATATAGGAAAAAAATACGGCTTAATGTTTTTGACCGAATAAAAAAAGGGGATACTCAATTCGACAAATTTTTTTTGTTTGTTTGTGTTTCCTTATAACTTTTTACTGAGTGTACCGATTTCGATGATTCTTTTTATATTCGAAAACTGGTGCTTGTCCTGTGGTCCCAGTTAAATTCGAGCGAGATCTGACAAGACGTAGTATTTGAGTTATCCCTAATAATGCGTATTTAATTGACTTCGACTACGTTGATCTTGTTCTCATTTTTTTAAGTCGGTAAAAAAAAGTGTGATCAACACTTTTATTATTACGTTTATTATTTTCTATACATACTCGAGTCACAGTATTTGTCGATAAATTATATACGGACTAAATAATATGTTACCTATTTTTAAAAATTATACTTAAATTCTTAAATGGCAGTCCTTTTTATGACTATCATAATATGTATAAGGGCAATTATGTTCTCTATTAAACCACTCCTTCAGAAACTGTAACACTACAACTATTGATTAAATACAACCATAATAAAATTTAAACAAGACACGAACCAAAGCAACAGTTTGACTCGCGACAGTAAGCTACATTAAATACAAATACTCTAGTCTCAATAATAACATTATTTCTTTGTGAAATGGAGCGTGACGTGATATTGCCCTGTTTCATAGATAATCGTACAACGAGCGGGGACCATGCGTGTTGTCTACTCCATTGTTGGAAAAGCTGCTTTCAAGGTTCTTTCATCATCTTTTAGACGGCACTATGGCATGACAGTAACAGTCGAAAAACTTTGCTGCGTTTCTTATTAATTCTTATTAGTAAAAAAACTTTTCAGAAATGTGAATACACGAAAAGCGAATACGTAAACGACGTAGCTCTATTGATACCGGAGAGAATATTCGACTTCCGGCGATAATGGCTGCGTCTTTTAGCTCAAGACACGATTGCTGATCCTACCTTCTATTTCTTTCTTTTTTCACTTTTTAAAATAAAAATGCACCCGCGTAGTTAAAATATCGCTTCGATATTACATGAACAACATTGCAACCAGAAGCTTTACATAACTACCTATGATTAAGTAACAAAGTGGCTTCTAAACTTTATAATCGCTTCCGCGCAAGTGCTCAGATAGTCCTGTCGTTAATATATTATTGACTTACAACGAATGCGTAAGTTGCGTTCGTTTAGTATCATAGTGCGCGGATCACACATTCGATTTCTTGAATATACAATGCGTCTTAGCGTACGTAATGTTCCTGGAATGGCTTCATTTTAAGCTTATATTTTTGTTCGATTAAATTTATAAAATCTTGAAACAACTGAGTAAATAAACACTGCTTTGCATTTATTATGCATGTAAACTAGTTTATAGGAGACATGTATAAATTATGCCCATTCAAAAGTCGTACATATTGACATACTCATAGAGTGAAAATTCGAATCAAATATTAATACTGAAAAGATACATGATTTAATAATGAATGTCATTGTCTGCCTGTCTATGCAATGTCTATTGTCTTCAAAACAGGCAAGTAAATACATACTATATATACAAAAATAATTCATAATTTATTATATATCTTAATCGTGACTTAAACACAAAAAAAGTACATGAAGTAACCGATTGGATTAGAAAATCTTGATTGTAAATAAATACGAAAAATTAAAAAAAAATGTTTAAAAAAATATGTATTAATTAATACAGAAAGTGGTCAAATAAACTATTTTATAGTCAAATTCAAAAAAATTAATAATAAAAAAATATAGTTTAAAAAATTATATTATTAATTGTAAAAACATCTGTAGGTATATTAATATTTTTCAAAAAAAAAATTATTTAATTTTTAAGTTTTACTAATTTAAAATAATTATAACAAACAAAATATAAAACTTCAGTAAACTTTGATCATGTGATCTTGTTACGAGTAAGTACTAAGTAGGTATGTATATAAGAAGGCCTCCAAGAATTTTGTAAGAACACAAATTGGATAAAAATTAGTTAATTAACAATAATATACATAGAGTTCCGGGAGTCATTACTTTTTTATTGTAAATTTCCTCTTATTTACGGACCTTTTTTTCAAAATTCCTTTAATATTATTAACATAAAACTAAATGCTATCTTTTTTATCTTAATTTGTTAATAACAATTGCAATTCTTTATGTGATAATACATACTTTCGATATATTTTTTTAGACGTCATTTCGAATCGAATGAGCCATCGCTTATATTTTTAGGAGCTTTATCAAGAATTAACATGTTTTGAGCTTGTTGACTAACTTAAAACACGCTGAGTACCTAATGCGTGTGGCATGAATTTCAAATCCAATTAATTTGTAACTTAAAATTAGTTAAGTTTTTATTGTCTGTTGTTATACTCTGTATACTATTACGTTAATTTTTGTTAACGTGAATTTTGAGAGTCGACCTATTATAATTCAAAAAGTATATGATCGATTTTACCGGTTGAAAATAAAGTTACAGATTGAATCCAACAGATAAAACTTTCTGATATGGTGTTCTGTTTCACTACCAAACTCTACTTTATCTGTGAAATATTTCTATTCGCAACATGAGAAACCAAAAGTGTGTTGTAGTTTATTAATTGAGGTGAAACGGGCCTTAAGAGCCTATTTAACATCTTGTTGATAAAGATCTTTGATATCCTATCAGTAACTTATGTAGAAAATAAACTTATAAAATTCCTATTATAAACTTTTGATAACATGTTATGAAAAATTAATTTTGCAATAATTAATAAACCTGCAATAGATATAATTTCTACATACTTTTTTTAACTGTTGGACGTACGCTATTGTGAAATTGTAGGAATCTTCGACTATTTTTTTGTTTTAATTCCATTGTGGTAACCTATAATTGATAGAATTTAAAAAAGACAAAACAAATAAAAATTGTTCAGATACCAACTTTTAAAATTAACATTATGAAAAAGAAATGATAGAGACATATCTGATACAATAATCTTTTTTTATTTTCATTTTACATTACATATAATTACGTATCACTTACTTTGTAGTACACACATTATGATATATTGTTACTTAAAAAGGATTGTTTATTACTTGATAATGACAGTCGGAGTATATGATATTATGTAAAAAAAAAATACGTTCATTAGTTTATTATAACCCTCATATACATATTATATAAACTCTCATATACCTTTGAGAATCGCAGTGATTTAATACTTTACACTTACCAATGAACAATTAATTCAAAATAACAGGCAAAAAATGTTCTGTTCCCATTCTCATTTATGCTTGTGCAGAAATTCAAAAATAGTTATTGCAAAACTGTAAATATACCAAATACTTAGTATTAGTTTACAATGGTAGATACTCAATAGATTCGATCGCGTTAAAAATTATACTGCTGACAAACGAAGAATAAATGGAAAATATTTAAATATATTTTATAATATGCAAAACTATCATTCTGAATTAATTAAATTCTGAGATGTACATTCCACTAACTGAAATCTTATAAGTACTAGCGGTAAACCGCTCAAGTGGTTCACCTTAAGTAAGTACCTAACTGCCTGACACGATTACAAAAGTGACAGAGGAAACATTTTGAGATTTTACAAACGGAATTAACTATTTTAAGATAGGATGCGATAACCAAATATTAAGATAATAGCCAAGCGGCAAAGAAAACCATTGTCTTTTATTCATACCGCCTCAGCTAGTGATTTTTGGGGCAACAAAAAAAAGCAAAATTACATTTTATTAAAATTTCTACATTAAAACAAAAAAAAATAGCTAGCCACACGCATATAATCGCCGACACGCCTGACGGCTAGAGCTCATGAGCTTTTCTTTTACGTAATCGCGAGCTTTGAGTGCCACCGCACACTAATAGTTTTTGTCATTCCGTGATTCTACAATGGATACGATTATCAATATAACCTGCTAAACACAACTTACATTATTAATTATAAAATCACGACTATATTGATAATTGTCTACTATATACAGGATGACTGGTAAATTACTATCAATATTTAAGGAGACTACTCGGTACATGATTCTCATTCGAATTATGCAAAAAAAAACAGGTAAATATTAATAAACTTTTAAGTAAAGTTTCTCAACAATTATCCAATTATGTACACGTCGTCTGAACACCCTAGCAGCTAGCTGCACTTTCGACACAAAACAGGTAGTTTACCTACGTCCAAACGCCGCCACGTGTTAACAGGGTAGCAGGATAAACAAGCATGATCCAATCCCCCTTAATACTTTAATCCTGGCTTAGGATAGGCAAAAATACTAAGATATTTTACTCGTTTAAGCAACAAATTTGTTGACTAGGTAAATGATGTGAACTTTGGCAATTTTTAGATGTTAACAAGCGGCACAGTACAACACCTGTGCACGTGCCGCCGGCATGACTGTAGAGTGTCAACGCTTCATTTACTTGAATTGAAATTTATGAAAATTTGGTCAAAAATTAAGTACCTATTTTTTTACATAATTCAAATGAGAATCATGTACCGAGTATTCTCCTTAAATATTGATAGTAATTTACCAGTCACTTTGTATATGTAGCTTTGTAGGTTACATGCATACATAACTATATACTAATAAAACTAAAGAGTTTATTTGTACTGATACAACTGAATAGATTTAAATAATTCTTTCATCATTAGAAAGCTAAAATGTCTGAAAGTAACATAGGCTGTGTACTATCTACGATTTATAATGGAATAGAACATAATAATAAGAGCATCGGAGTGACCATACACGTGAACGAATCTGATAAGTTTCCAACCATAACATGCTGCATGTGGTTGGAAACTAGTTAAATACAGCTAAATAAAAACTGGATTGGGCCACGATAAAGGGAAACGTGGCCAAAATAAAGCCGCCACTCAATGGGTTTCGTAATGTTTAACAAATTATACTAACTTCACTTATAATATATAACGGCAAATATAAATTTTGTGAGAATTTCAAATGTTTACCTATTACATTTGCAAAGACAGATTTGATACAGAAGATCGGATAGACAGCGGTCAGCGGTAGTCACAGGCTTCCTTTAGTAGGTACCCAATGTATATGGAACCTTAAAAACTTTTATGAATATAAGGTCGGACTTAATATTAAGTTTATTATAACAAGGTAATGAGGTAATCATAATAAGGTCGACCAATGAAAAAGGTGACGCAATACCTACTTAAGATTCAGGGACAAAATATTTTAAATCATTTTGTACTATGCCGAGTCGTCAAAAACACCATTTTGTATTTACATTATAAAGACAATTGCCGCTATTATATTAGTATTTCTTTTTTGCTGTATTCGTAATTATCAAGATCGTAGAATATTTAAGTTTTGAATATACCTATTCTTAAAGTTTTGTATATACAATTTATTATTGTTCATGTTTCTATGCGTTTTCTATTGTGTTTTGTTATTTTGTGATATTAAAATGAAGTAGGGTGATAAAGAAAAGTAGAAAACCGAATCGCTCTAATTGCATTACACAAAGTATGTATGGGGTCAAATACAATTTTTAAAACTCTCCATACGCTTGCTATTAGTCAAATGTTTGTGTACTGGGCTATTGATAGGTACAATGAAACCTCCTCTGCTTGTGACAGAAAAAGATCTAGCCGTCCACGTAGTGTTCGTACGAAAAAGTCGATCAAGGCAGTAAGGGAAATAATTCAAAGAAATCCTGTCCGAAAGCAAAAGATTTTATCTCATTAGTATTTTAAAAGATGACTTAGGACTTGCAGCCTATAAAAGACGCACTGGTCATTTCTTAACTGATAATTTAAAAAGAATAGGGTGGTAAAATCAAAACAAGTACTTAAGCGGTACCTACGCAAAGGGTCACCAAAAGTTTTTGATTACGGATGAGATTTTTTTACAATTGAGCAATATTTTAATAAACAAAATAACCGTATTTATGCTCAAAGCTCTAAGGAGCTTCCCCATTAGTCATTAGAGTACAACGTGCGCATTACTGACTTCAGTGGTGGTTTCGTAGAGTGCTAGCTATGAAGGAGTGACTGAGCCATATTTTTGTGAAAAAGGAATCAAAACATCAGCACAAGTGTATCAAGATACCATTTTTGAGAAGGTAGTTAAGCCCCTTAACAACACCAAGTTCAATAAAAAAGAATGGTCCTTTGCAATGATCCTAATGCAAGACTCGGCGCCGGGTCATAAAGCTCAATCCACCCAATCTTGATTGAAAACTAACGTTCCGGGCTTCATCAGAGCTAAAGACTGGTCGTCATCTAGTCCCGATCTTAATCCACTGGATTATGATTTATGGTCAGTTTTAGAGAGTATGGCTTGCTCTAAATACCATGATAATTTGGAGTCCCTAAAACAATCCATACGATTGGCAGTGATTATTTTTCCATGAAAAGAGTGTCTGCTTCTATTAATAACTAACCTCAACGTTTAAAGGACTGTATTGCAGCCAATGGAGACCACTTCGAATAAGCTTTATATATATTTTTAACGGTTTTATATTAATATATTAAAAAACTAACACACTGCAGTAGTAATAAATGCTACGTGCAATAGAAAAAAAAAATATTTTTTTTTGTAACAATATTTAAGGTAAGACTATGTATTAGGTCCTTACATATGAAATTGGCGTTTTGTCTTACTGGCAACTTTGATCTCAAATATTTCCTCTTTAGTTAGGAATTCCAAATTCAAATTGATACCGCTATTCACTCATGCATTTGCGTTTCGAAAACCGTAATTCATTTGTCTTTTCCTCTTTTGTTTCTCATCTTTGCGTCACTCAGTTTACGAAATGGAAAACTTGAAATATCGTGTTATTAACGAGTACGAGTTCCACCGTGGCACCAGTGCTGCGGAAACGGTTCGAAGGATTAATGATGTGTATGGCTGCAGTGTCGCAAAAGAAAATACAGTGCGTTTTGGTTACAATGTTTTCTTTCGGGAAATTTCGACCTGAAGAACAAGCCCCGTGGACGGCCGGAGACCAAAGTTGACTATGAAGAACTGAAGGCTATTGTGGAAGTCGATCCATCACAAACCACGTCTGAGTTAGCTGCAGGCTATTATGTTAGTGATAAAACTGTTTTAATCCACTTGAAGCAAATTGGGAAGGTAAAAAAGCTTGAAAGGTGGGTACCTCATGAATTGTGTACCTCATGAGTGAAGCAAACTGACAAACAAGCTTAGACTGCTGCGTTACATTACTTAACCGGCACAATAATGAAGGAATTTTAAATCGAATCATTACATGTGATGAAAAGTGGATCATGTACGATAATCGTAAACACTCATCGCAATGGCTGAACCCTGGCGAGCCAGCCAAATCCTGCCCCAAGTGAAAATTGACTCAAAAAAGTTACTTGTGAGCGTTTGGTAAACTAGTGTCTTTCACTACACCTTTCTCAAATCTGGCCAGACGATTACGGCAGAAGTCTATTGTCAGCAACTGCAAACCATGATGGATAAGCTAGCTGCTATACAACCGAGGCTAGTCAATCGCTCTAGGCCACTGCTGCTTCAGGACAATGCTAGACTACACACTGAACAACAGACAAATAAGAGGAGCTTCAATTGGAATGTCTAAGACATCCACCGTACTTCCCGAACCTTGCTCCAACAGATTACCATTTTTTTCGAAATTTGGATAACTTTTTGCAAGGGAAAAAATTCAACTCTGATGGAGCAGTCCAAAAATCGAAAAATATAAACTCTTTTGCAAAAAAAACGGGCACTTAAGCAAAGAACTATTTTATAGTTACTATTGGTTTGTTTGACAATTTTAGGTATTGTTATCCTCAGAATTTTATAAATTAATTAGGAAGGAATAGTTTTCATCAGTTTTATCATAACATTTTAATTAAATTATTAAGAAATAATGTTTAATCTCAAAACACTATGATTGTACCTGCTCGCTAAATAAAAATGAAACGCGTTAATTTCTTTGTTTTTCTTGAATACATTAAAAGCAGATAAAAGTTTAGTATTGAGTGTGACCCCCTCTTGCTGAAATCACAGCTTGCATTCGTCTGGGCATGCTAGTGAGTATATCTTTTATGGTTTCTTGGGGAATACGTTCCCACTCCGCGGTAATCACATTCTTTAGCTCTCTGATGGTCTGCGGAACCGGCTGCACTGTGCTCACTCGTCGCTTCAGAACGTCCCAGACATGCTCTATGGGATTGAGGTCCGGACTTCTAGCTGGCCAGTCCAAACGACGAATTCCGACTTCTAGCATATACGCATCCAAACCGCCAGACCGGTGGGCGCGAGCGTTGTCGTCCATAAAAATTGAGTTTTCGCCAAGAGCGGTTAAAGCGGGTTGTGCATAAGGAATTAGAACTTCCGTTATGCATCGGTGTCCAGTCAGCGTACCGTTTTCGATGAAGACTAACTCCGTACGATCCATAGAATTTATTCCTGCCCAAAACATAACAGAGCCCCCTCCATAAGGTGTGATTTCTTCAAAACATGCCTCTGCAAAGCGTTCTCCTCGTCTACGTAGCACTCGCCGACGTCGGTCTTCACCATGCAGAGATATCCTGGCTTCATCGGAGAACAATACCCTATCCCAGTCTTCATGAGTCCATGACACACAATTTCGAGCGAAGCTAAGCCTGGCAACTCGATGTCCATGGAGTAATTTAGGGCCGCGTGCCGGGCGATGACTGTGTATATTAGCAGCGAGAAGCCTCCTCCTAACCGTCCATAGACTAATTTGCACATTTCTTACTTCTTCGAGGGTGTTCTTGAGGTCCACATAAGAAGATTTGCGATTTCTCAACGCTTGACTAACTAGAAAACGATCATCCCGTGGTTCGGTACATGTCTTTCTGCCAGAACCAGGCCTTCTCTTGACGGAACCGGTCTCTTGATAGCGCTGCCAGGTCCTTTGAACTGTCGACCGACTCACTTTTAGCCTCTGAGCCACGAAGCATTGACTGCAACCTTCTTCAAGCAGCGCAATAATTTTGCTCGCTTTTATCACTTTATCTACCATTTTCGAGATTGCTAAACAGCAATAACAATACTTTTAAATGTCAAAGACACCAGATAATTTAATAAAAATTGACAAAAAGTTAATTAGAGTCGATATTAACTATAGGGAATTCGCGCCACAAAATGTAGTTAAAAGTTATTTTCTTTGAAAACCAGGCTCAGTCAAAAATTTGAATTTGGAATGTACTCTTATAAACATTATGGCACTTTTATAACTGGCCAGTAACATGTTCAAATGATTAAAACCTTTTTGGTTTTTTATTTTTTTCAGCCAGGAAGAAAATCGAAACCGCCCGTTTATTTTGCAAATGAGTGTATATTTGCGCATCATGTCTGACAACCTAATATATACATATATAATATATTTATTTTTTATAATGAAAAAAGTTCTAAATAATATCGAACGTTTTATGTTTTTAACTTTATTGAACTTAAAAAATTACTATATAGGTATACCTACTCTCATTTTGAGTCTGATATAGTCGTCTCTCCCTTTTTACTTTCTTTATGAAATTTTCGGAATATTCAAAAACGTTAAAACATATTTCTATATGATTTTAGCATTTCTAGATTAACATTTAAATTGAAAATATTAGCTCCCCAAAAAGCATTTACTAAAATTAAAAAAAAATGTATATTAAAATTTTACAAAAAAAAATTGTGTCACATCGGAACATATAAATATATAAAAGGATAAAAAATAAACAAGGTCAATAGGGTACAAAAACTATCCCATAACATATTATTTATCTTACTTAAAGCTTACAATATCTAGAATGATTCCTTATAGTATTACAGACCCTTATAGATCGACCGCCATGAAATTCAATCTGGGGTGTCGATACTCTCGTTATTACCTGTCATATTTTTTTCTGTCTGCCGATCATTAGTTCATCGTTTGATTATCAAGGTGTGACAAAATGTAGTAGACTCCTCCTCTGATTCTCTTTCTCCTTTCGACCGTTTACATGATTAATTATTTTTCTAAATAATAACAAATCATTCAAATATTACTTAAAATATAATTATATAAATACATAGATTTTTATGAGACTAGTGCTTTATATTGAACTATACTAGAGGACTTTACTGGACATTAAATAAGGGAAGCATGTCGAGTTTTCGTGACGTGACGAATCCAAAAAAGGCAACCTTAGAGTGACGCATTTTGTAAAATGGCCCTTTGGTAGTTTTTTTTTTTTTTTTTTTTGTCAGACGCCAGGATGATGTAGAGATGGCGAAGAACGAATAACGCCGATGGTCGTAATTTGGATTCCCGCTCGAAGCGGATATTTATTTAGTTTTATTCAAATGTTTGTATTTGGTCGAAGTATTTGTCTTTTTGGGTCTACCCATTTAGCCTTTAAGAGCCGCCATTAGACACGATCTTAGCTATCGTTACTCTTGATAGGAAAATTATCCATCAATCCACAGTAGACTAGCATGCTCGATTAAACTACTATCCTTTTTCTTATAGAATAAGCGATCTTTTCCCAGCAGAGAAACATTTACACGCTGTTTTAGTTCAGTTCAAGACTTTTGTACAAATATGTCACAGTTGCTTAATAAGCCTTATCGCTGTCCGTTACTCAGATTTCCAGAGTCTGCAATTTAAAAATTTAGATTAACCTCTTCATACGTATACGTATGTACGCTACTAAATTTAAATCCTTTTAATACAGTACAGGGAATATAGAACATTGATAAGTGCTGATACGTCTATTTTTCTAAAATTCATACCTTGATCTGATTTATCGTAATCTGATTTATGATGTTTTGTTTTAAAAATTGTACAAAATAGAGTCATCGTTTTGAAGTAGCTTTCATCCAACGGCTTCCGGTGGCTCTCCTTAAGTCGTCTGTACATCTCGTGACCAGCCGTCCGACTCTGTTCTTGCCTGTACGTGATCTCCACTCTAGAACCTTTCGATTTCATGAACCGTCAATTCTACGAGCTACACTAACCCACAACCACTTAAACTTGTAAATTCGCTGGGTTATGTTGGCAATCTTAGTTCGTCTGCAGATTTCATCATTTCTAAGTAGATCTGGTAGAAAAATACAAAGCATTACACCTCTTCATTGCTCGCTGGGCGACTTGGAGTTTATTTAAAATGCCCTTAGTTAGAGACCACATCTACGATCCGTATGTCATGACACTTTGGTCGAAGACTTTCGACTTAGGGTACTGAGGTATTACTGACAAAAAATATATATTTTTAACTTCCCGAACGCTGCCGATCTTAGCTGGCTCTCTTTTGACTTTGCTTTCTCAAAGTTGGACTTACCAAGTTGGATGTTTTTTGGTTTTGTCCTAGGTATATGTACTCGTCAACAACTTCGAGAATGGAGTTCTCGACTGATATCGAGGCGGTTGCAACATAGACATTCTACGTAATTTTCGTTTTGTCCATCTTAATTTTAAGGCCACCGTGGAGATCACCGTCGGTATTTAAGGGATTCTGCCATAAGCATGATATAGTCGGCAAACACAAAAAAAAAAAATAGAGTAGATTGAAAGTATCAATTATTAGGTAGTAGTGAATATCATATTGAAAAAGTGTTATTTGAAAATGATTCAATGAATATCTTATGGATAGTTTTCCTATTACAGAACTTTAAAAAAATTATACACTAAGTGATAACTTACACCTGTGTAAGAAAGAGATAACAAATCGATCGATAGTTTGCTTAGACATTAAGTGGCAACCACTGCATTGACCTCATTATTTAGGTGTTTCTTTACTGCAGTACACTGGATTAAATGATTCTATTGAATTATTGAAATATACGAAATATGTTTTTAATTAACAAAAATAATTGAATACAAATAATTCATCATTAATTTTAAAAAACTCTAATACCTTAATACTATAATTAAAAAAATGCAGACGTAAACGTATATATTTTCTTTTTAGTTTTACTTAATAATTACTTTAATGTCGATAAACTATTTTTAAATGCTTATTCTATAATAGTTTTAGCTATAAGACGACAAAATTATTATCAAAATAAAATTGCCTATTTCGTCATAAATATATAAATATTTACTATATGTTTAAAAAAAATTAAGTAATTTAATTGCACATTTTACAATATGTAATCTGTAGTCCTTGGGAATATATAATAAATATTAAAACTTCATTGACAATATATTTTAAAGATAAAATGAGGGAGTAGATCAATATTTTATTATAATAAAAGAGCAATAAGTTTATTCAACTTATAACAATACACAGACAGCGGACTGACAGGCAGACGGGCGTAGTTGGTTGAAATCTGGATCCGCGTAGCGTATTAACGACAAGATGTTAGACACTGTTGCGTAGCAAACATTGCATTGTGGCTTAAATAGACACCCGATTCATTATTTTAAATATATAACGGAAACCTCATTAAACTGGATATATAGTAGAGTGGGTCCAGTGTTGAAGTGAGCGTGTGTATGCGTTGGCAGGCGCGACGAACGGCCGCTCAGGGCGCACACGACCCATCAACCCTTCCTACAGCGAGGACTCAGTGGCCGAGACGGCGCTCTCCAAGAAAAACTCTGATGGTAAGAGCTAAAGAGGCTAAAAATATATTTCCTTGTAAAACAAAACCTCTTCGTCTAACGACATGCTCTCACTGTCCCTTTCGAGTAGTAAGGTACCATATACATATAAGATTACGTTTTTAAATGTACACGATAACTGTAGTGTAATATAGCATTTAGTAGGTAATTCTTCTAGTCGATAAATTAATAAAGACTAAAGCCATCACTAATCATATTGTTATATACGAGTATGATTTATCGGTTTAACAGCTTGTCTTAAATAAAATCTTTGCATTAATTTTAATTTTTAAAGATTTATTCTTTACATTTGTAAATATCTTCGTATATAACGAATGTTTAATTCTACTTTTGTAGAATGTTGTTCGTTGCATTGGTGTGTATGGGATTATCTATAATAACTAAATAATAAATAGCGTGTGTTTAAATAACAGTAATTAATATTGGTCGTAGTAATAATATGTTAAATTTTATATTTAATTCCAATCTTAATAGATATCATACTTTGACATTCACAACACGTCATAAAATAACATTCTTTGTAAACAGAAAAGTGACTAAATATCAATCGGAAAAAATTAATAAATATATACAACAATTTTGTACATAATATAGCTATAATTATGATTGCATATGCAGTGCTGATGAGATCTTGGCTATCGGGACATGGGTCAGTAGCGCAAACATTTTTGGCGCGACCAGCGAATTTTTTTTCAATAGATGTTCTAATATAAAACATGATAAAACATGAAAAATTCGTGACAAACAATAATATTTAATCAAATTGATTTAGAGAAGACCTTTAATTTTGTACATAATTTGCTCTATATATCTATTGTTTACGAATTACTCCATTTAGTTTCCATCCACGCTCAAACGGCGTTTTTCGGGTCTGTAGACATAGAGGGCAAAGCGCTCTCTCTGGTTCCGGCTCGCATCTTGACATCCACGCTTATCGAGTGTCTCCTTATAAATATACAAATTAAATAGTACATAATTTATCAAATATCTTACTCCTTTTTATGAAAAAAGACCTTTGCCGACCAACAGTGCTAAAATTAAAAATGAGGACCAGCAATGTTAAATTTAAATATGTAAGAATGTATGAAAGTGATTTACAATATCTTTAAATTCTTCAGTCTTTTTTTTCTTAAGGAATTAAAGTCTGTATATTATCTGTAATGATATAATGTATGTCTGTAATGAATTCAAAAGACTCTAAACCATAAAGTAATTAATAGAAATTATGGAACCAAAAGTGTATATTGTATATGATATATAAAAATCTTAAAAAATAAAAAATAATCACACTGATGAAAAAAATCAAATCTAAAAAAATGTCAACATTTTTATATAGCGTGTTCTTTCTACTTTAATACGCTTTTTTAGACTCGATGAGATGATTTTTCTTTGAGATACAAAATACAAAATACAAAATACAAAATAGTTTATTGAAAAAAGTAAATTTTTACAAACAAGTCGCAAGGGCCCCTGTACTGGGTGGAATCCCGTATTACTGGGTACCCCGCTCATCCACAAAGGCGTACAAAGAATATACAAAAAAAGAAAAAACAAAAATATAATTATATAAAAACAAAAAAAAATGTAAGTTTGTGTGTGAGAGTGTGTTTGAGCATGCGTGTGTGTATGTGTGTGTGTGTGTGTGCATGCGTGTGTGTGTGCATGTGTGTGTGTATGCGTGCGTGCGTGTGTGTGTGTGTGTGTGTGTGTGTGTGTGTGTGTGTGTGTGTGTGTGTGTGTGTGTGTGTGTGTGTGTGTGTTTGTGAGTGAGTGAGTAGGAATGGAGCAATATGAGAAACAATAAAGTAAATATATATTATATATATTTATAAAATGAAAACTTATTATGCATTATATACTTACTCTTTTTAATAAAATTTCAGTTTCATTGTAATTTAAAGATAGTAGAAGTTTTGTTACCACGTCTGTTATCTTAAATTTAGTTAATGGGTAGATATTTAATTTGTTATTTATTTTATTATATAGTAATGCAGACTGACATGCGAATTGGTTCTGCTTAAATTTAGTTTTACTTAAAGGTAATTGGCAAGCAACAGCAGCTCTACGTTTACTAACAGATGATGACTTGAGATATTAGACTTCTATCAAAAATCATTTTGTTTGTAATCATTACGCATCGTCCGCAACACCGTTTGTCTCCGTAACGCTACAATCACTGAGCAATCAATAATAAGTTATACATTTAATAAAAAGCCCAATTGAACAATTACATATGCATAAAACAATTGAATGTCTGTGAGAGGCGTGTTCCTTTGTCAATAACCAGTTAAGTAATTTGACTAACTTATTAAATAATTCGTAACTACTTTTAGAACCAATAACAGATAATTTATTTTGGAGATATGGTCTTCTCTTAATAAAACTATTAAGAAGTTCTACCTTCCTAATATTAAAATACTTGTTTTATACTGTAGTTTATTTTATTTTTTAATTAGAAATCATTTTTTATTATTCATTGATTCAGCCTGCTGATATAAATGTATTTAAATCTTGAGGGTAGAATTGAAAATTCCACCACCACATCAGCCGGTACATGTCCATTGCAGAACGTAGGCATCCTCATCATCTCTAGGGGAGTGGTTGCCAATATCCGCCACGCAAGGCAGGCGGGTTGGCGAGTGCAGTGTGTTGTTGGTAAAAATGCTGCTACCATCACCATCCTAGTTGGTATACTGTTGTTCCCACCGTCGGAACTATTCTTCTCTGCCGGTCACAATACGTACGGTTAAAATATTAATAATAAATATCGCTATTTCTAAAGAATAATTTCGACATTTTATCAACAGTCCTAAGGCAAACTCGCGTCGAAAGTTGTGTTTTCTGTGCGCGTGGATTTCTGTTCAGGGCCGGCCTGAGATTTGTTCGACGTATGCATATGCATATAAATTGGTCAATTTTGTTTAAAAAAAATGCCAAATTTTTAGAAATTGATTTAAATGTTGGGCATAAATATTTAAACTACTAGGAACTTTGTCTTGTTGTGAACTTTGTTTGTCTTACCCCAATGAGTTCTGAAATAGTCTGTTCTGTTGTTCTTTTTTTTTACCCATAAGATATGGAAATTTATCTTAGGTCCGGCGGACATTGATTCCCGCATTAGCTGTTTATTCTGAGAGTATTTGCAATATAAGTGTCAAAATCATTGTGACGTGACCCACAAGCTTTCATTACTTTACTAACATAATAGTGGTTTAAGGTACAAAAAAGAGTATTGAACCTTTCAAGTCAATCAATAATAAATCAAACTGAGAGACATAAATTTAATGTTCTAAAAAGCAAAAAACTGTGTTTTTGGACCTTTAATTTCAAAAATTTACTAGGGGTCTTGCACACTTGCAAATTTCGCCTTAAGCCGGCCCTGTCTATTTGAGTTTTATTTTAAACGAGAGATGTATATTTTATTAAATTGATAAAATGAAACATTTTTATATATTTTCATAACCCTATGATAGATCGCAAAAATAATTATTACTAGTTAATACTAAAAAGAGTTAATCTCATTTATCCAGCACTTTTATTGCTAAGGCTTCTTGAAAACTGTCATTTTAGATTAACTTAGACAAGGGTCCATCCCATTATTAAAAAAAAATAGTCCTTTTATTTAGAAACCTCAAGAGATCAGGAATTACGCGGGCAAAAGCGCAGCTCACAACAAATTATAATTAATAAACCTAACGATATAGTCACTGGCGCCAAAGATTTCGATACGGCTCTGTGTATATGTCACATCAAATTGCTTAGTATTCCATTTAATTAACAATCTAGCCTTGTTAGTCTTCCTACTAAACGGCCAAGGCGCAATTTATTGAATGAGGGGGCTGGCTGATGCTAAGGAGGCTAATTCAATAAAAAGTATATATTTTAGTCTATTAAACTATAAATGAATTATAAAATAAATAACCGAGATTAGAAATTATTTTATTTATTCACAAAATGACAAATAAAAACATAAAACAAAGCTCGCGGTGTTGACTTCACGCTGGAAACACAGTGGAAGCTGTGTAACCACGATTGATTTCACTGTATTCTCAGTTCTCACTATATAATTATTCCATTGGTACATAGTGTTTCCACAAATTTATCATAGTAACTACACTCAAGGGGATGTAGAGCGTGCGATGAGCTTTCGCGCTGTCGCCGAAGAGAAATTAACTAATTTATCTGCTTTATACATTGAAACCATAGCGCGATTAATTCGACCTACAACGCCATCTATAGAGCTCGAATGTAAACTTTGATTTGGTGTTGAGTTGGTTCTGCAAGAAATTACTATGGCAACACAGTGCTTGAATGGAACAAACGCACGGTAGAAACATCGTGGAATCTACGTGGTTTACACAGTGTTTCCACGAACACAGTGTTTTCACACGTGAAGTGAAGACGCGAAGGATATGTACAATTAGGCATAACGAAAATTCAAAATAAGTAAATCCCGCATGCTTACAACATGCTACTATACATGCTGTATACGAACTGTAACTAAATCAATTTATTCGCCTAGTTCAAGATCGTGCGTAAATACATACAGATCCATTGATCTATAAAAACCCTATAGATTAATGTACAGATCAGAAACTTATGTTTCTACTTTTTGGCTTCACCGCAATCTGGTAAAAATAATACAATTGCGTCAGTCAACATTGCGTCAAGTTACTGTTACAACGGTTAAGATGCCAGAACCAAATTAAACGTTGAAGTAAGTCGTTTCATTTCGTTTTTGTAATTATTAATCCAAATCATTTGCATAAGTATTTGTTTTATTTAATAGCTGAATGTCATTCAGTCACCGCTGTTCATACGTTGTTTGAAGATAAAAAGGATGGACTATTAATAAAAAGAGGATTAAAATAATCGACTGCTGCATAGAACAAAAGTATAATTGTATTGTACAATGAACACGAATTGTAGTAAACCAATCATTATTATAGGTTATCTCTATTATAATTATCTCTGACTCTGCCGATCACTGCACAGATAAAATGACAAATGAAGGTATTATTTTATAAATTTTTTTTCTGCGAACTAGAATAATGAAAAATAATGTAGTTGTAAATAACCGTATATAAAGTTAATGAAAATTCATAAACGTAGCTTTTTTATATTTAAAAAAAAAAACTAAAGGTTGTTGTAGTTGAACTGTTTTTTTTTTTGCAATATATATAACAATATTCTTACAAGAATATTATTATTTGCAAGATGAAATTCTCTGTGGCGAGCATTGATACTACAATCGTAAAAAGTTGTTAAACTTATATCGTAGATGAGAGGTTCATGAAATGATGTAGCTAACAATAAAATTAAAGCAATCGATCTACATCATTATCATCATTATATCAGCCCTTGGATCTCCACTGCTGAACGTAAGCCTTTCCGTTAACCTCCAGAGCTACGTTTGCCGGTACATGGTCTCCAGGAAAACCGTTTTGCTCCATCGGCCATCATTTGTACAAGATATGTCAACCTGTCCACTGCCACTTCAGCTTGCAAATTCGTTGGACTATTTCGGCAACCTTTGTTCGTCGGCGGATCACATTATTTCAGATTCGCATTCCATCTTGAAGAGAAATACCCAGCAAGTGCTTGCTAGCTGTTTATTTATTTATTTACTTAAACATTTTTTTATGAACATCTATGAACTTTAAAAAACTAATACTTATAAGTTGACAAATACACCAGCCACTGGATATTCTTATATAATTTACTATGTAGGTACTAAGCTTATTATAATGTATTTGTAAAAATTTCATAATTTTTAAATTAGGTATATTAGGGAAAACAAAGGTAGTTGTTACGTCACTTAAAATTATCTAATTTATATTATATTCTCTTTTATATTATATTTGCTTCTTTATATTATATTCGCTCGTAGCCATTGATCTAAAAAAACATTTATAGATCAATGCTCATGGTGTTAAAAATGAAGATAAATCTAAATTATTGTTTCACTGATTCTTTAACTTAAAATTACGAAAAATAATTTTATAAAAAAATACAAGTTTATTTAAACTTTTGAAATTCGTACTTTGCTGCATAAAATAACTGCATTGAATAAATTATGCTATATTTTGTGGAGATATTATGAAAAAAAAATGTTAATAGGTAACCAAGAATGTGTATGTAATGAATGCGTTCTTTATCGGCGTACAAAATTTTATTATTGAAAGGTAAGATAATAAGTATGATGTAATTATGTGGTATTTTACAGATGATCTGCCATTAGTGTCAAAAAATAATTCATTTCACACCCCTCTGAGACTTTTTGAACTAATAACTTTTTGCTTTTTTGTGCTTGTACTTTGATATTATCGAACACACCATACACATGAACATAAATTAAAAATAATATTTCAGGAGATTGTGATAAAAAATTACAGGTTCACAGCTTTAATACTATTTTTATTTTAAATATTCCAAAATTATTTATATTTCGAATACCTCGAGATATGAGAGAATGGTTAACAAATTTGAAAAAATATCTTTATATAACTAACAATATATATAACTTATAAAACATTGTGTAAATATACTGAATAGGCGTCTTATAAATTATAAATATTTTAGAGCATTGAAGAGATTTAAATAATGATTTTATAAAATGAATAATTTCGAAACAATAAAAAAAAGATATTTCTTTTAGTAACGAAATAAAGGTTCTATAAAAATTTAAAAGGCTTAAGAGATCTACAAAATCAAACCAAATAAAAGATGTATCACATTTTACTTTTTAAAAAAATCAAAATTAAATTTTCGTACCCACCCAAACTGTTGCCTCCCGGGGTTAAAAATAGCCATTATGTTAGAAAAGCATTTTTAATGAATCTTTTATATTATATGCTTTTGTTCCTGGCTCTTGCCCTTTTGTTATTATTTTAAAAAAAACACTACCTACTTATTATTATATTATTGCTATGTTGGGCTCCAATATGAATAATAGGTATTAAATAAAAAATAAATATATTTTTTTTAATGTAGGCAAATGAAACAAGAAAAAAAATGTGATAAATATTCATTTGTTACTGTTTACTTAAATTTGATTAAGTTGCCAATTTATATCTATATTTATCGACAATACTTCATTGTTGGTAATATTACAAGTAGATAGATTTTTTATCTCTTTATTTTCTAAAATTTCAATAAAATTGTCCATTTACGTCCACTAATAATACAATACTAATAAATAATACGTCAATTTCTTGTACTAATAATGCAACAAAGTTATCAGAGTCGACTAAAGTTATAATTAACACCTATATTACAAAAGTCTAAAACACACTGTGCGGCGTCCGCCACCTCCGTTCCTAGTCCATTATCTTGTTTCAGAAGTTTAATTGAATATTACGTTTTGATGCAGACGAAGACGAGGAGCCGCGTTGCGTCACGTTGACTCCGCGTCACAAAGCTGCCATTCGATTTATTAGAAAGGTATGTAAGCAATACGTATTTTTGTAATTCTTGCTTTATTAAAAAAATTTATATGAATTACCAATTTATTCAATAATATAATAAATATATATATATATATATATATATATATATATATATATATATATATATATATATATATATATATATATATATATATATATATGTATACAAGAAAAGCCCGAATCGACAACACTATAATACAGGCTAAATCACCTTTGTATAGGTACAATCAGTAGTTGACAAGTCTTCAAAGATGGTACGGCTATAATAAATTAATCGGCACCATATAAACAACCTAAAATATAATATAATATATATATTATATACATAGACTGGCCATAAATACTGTTACAATTAAAAATATACATATCACATTTTAATTTTGAATCTGTCATTTTTATGTGATAGTTCATTGTGTTTACTCATTTTCGCGCCAATGCATTGTAAAATATTTTGTGATATTAAAATGGAAGTGGAAGAAAAGAAGAGTGGGGTGATAATGAGAAAACTGAATCGCTGTGATTGCATTACACAAAGTAGGTATAGAGCCAAATACAATTTTTAAAACTCTCCATACGCTTGCTATTTGTCAAATGTTTGTGTACCGAGCTATTGATAGGTACAATGAAACCTCCTCTGTTTGTGACAGAAAAAGACCTGGCCGTCCACGTAGTGTTCGTACGAAAAAGGCTATCAAAGCAGTAAGTGAAAGAATTCGTAGAAATCCTGTCCGAAAGCAAAATATTTTATGTCGGGAGATGAAGATAGTTCCGAGTATAGAACCATATCGCGTATTTTCAAAGATGACTTAGGACTTGCAGCCTATAACAGACGCACTGGTCATTTCTTAACTGATAATTTAAAAAAGAATAGGGTGGTAATATTAAAACAACTACTTAAGCGGTACGCAAAGGGATGTCACAGAAAAATTTTGTTTACGGATGAGAAAATGTTTACAATTGAGCAATATTTTAACAAACGAAATCACCGTATTTATGCTCAAAGCTCTAAGGGAGCTTCCCAATTAGTGAACAGAGTACAACGTAGGCATTATCCGACTTCAGTGATGGTTTGGTAGAGTGCTAGCTAAGAAGGAGTGACTGAGCCATATTTTTGTGAAAAAGGTATCAAAACATCAGCACAAGTGTATCAAGATACAATTTTTGAGAAGGTAGTTAACTACACCGTGTTCAATAACCAAGAATGGTCCTTTCAGCAAGACTCGGCGCCGGGTCATAAAGCTGGATCCACCCAATCTTGATTGAAAACCAATGTTCCGGACTTCATCAGAGCTGAAGACTAACCGTCATCTGGTCCCGATATTAATCCGCTGGATTATGATTTATGGTCATTTTTCGAGAGTATGGCTTGCTCTAAATGCCATGATAATTTGGAGCCCCTAAAGCAATCCATAAGATTAGCAATGAAAAATTTTCCCATGGAAAGAGTGCGTGCTTCTATTGATAACTGGCCTCAACATTTATGAGACTATATTGCAACCAATGGAGACTACTTCGAATAAGCTTTATATATTTTTAATGGTTATATAATAATGTATTAAACTAACACACCGTAATATTAATAATTTTACGTGCAATAATTTTTTTTTTTTTTGTAACAATATTTTTAATGTTTTTATATTAATTTATTAAACTAACACACCGTAAAAGTAATAATTTTACGTGCAAGTTTTTTTTTTTTTTTCTTTGTAACAATATTTAGGGCAAGACTATGTATATTGTTGTCGACCTTTGTAAACTGCCCTGATAAGGTATTTAGCTTTTGGTCTTCACAATTACTTCTAACTCCAAACACATTCTACGACGACGACACTACTACTACATATACAGTACCAACTTAATCAAATAACATTTTTCGAACTTCGTAAAGTTAGGTTACATATGTAGTATGTCTTACTTCATATACAAGAAACATTGGCGGTGAAGAAATCTTAACAACATAATCTATATTTAAGTAATTGAAATATAGTTCCAATATTTTTGTTGTTTTAATATTTATCAAATACTTCATGCTCTAATTTACGTTGGAGGTATATGTTTAGAATTTTTTTCAACATCTTCATAAATATGAAAAAATAAGACTTCAGGCTTCATGTAAAACGAATCCAGTTCACCTTCTAACCTTTACATAATTAATAAGATGGGTGAAAGAGCGAAGTGAAGTAGTCTTCGAGTCGCGGTGAATTATTTAGCTGTTTACAATGTCCAAACTTTATAGCTTGACCCAAGTTTACTATTTAACCTTAGTCTTTTTTACGGTACTGTAATATGTGACTTGATTTTGTGTTCGTAGTTCTCAAACCTGAGGCTGACTTTAGAACTATTTCTTTTGACCCTGATTCACAAGGCTTATCTCTATGGGCCACAAGTTTCATATTTGTCACAAGAATTAATACAATAACAATATTGTATTAATACGAGATGAATAAAATAAAAATATTCGTAATGTATTCAAAAGAAGTTTTCGCAAGACGATCAAACTTGAAAGAAAAAATATTATGAATATGTAAAAGTACTTATACACTTGACTATGAGTTAGGCTTAACAGAAAAAAAAAATGTAATAGAATTTATGAATTTATGAGTTTATCTTGTGGAATTCTAACAGATGAAGTATTTTGTGGCCCGACGTAAATTTAAGGAAGCATTAAAGCCCTACGACGTAAAGGATGTAATCGAACAGTATTCCGCGGGGCACGTCGACCTGTTGGCACGAGTGAAAAACGTCCAGACTAGGTACTCTTCAGGGTAACATTTCAGGTCCCGACACTCTAGATCCGTACGTATAATCGATCTGTTAACATAATAGAAAATTATAATATCGTAATCATTTAATTCAACACGTAACACGTTCACATTGTTATTTCGTGTTGGATAAATTAAATTAAAAGGACTGATTCGATTATTCGTATAGATTTAGCGCTCCTACTTGACACTATTCAAGGAACCCCTAAACATCTGCACTCTAGCTTATGTACCTATTTCTATTTTAAACCTTTATACTGTTTTTCGTCTGGACTATACCTACTTCTAAAATTTTAGCTGAGTAGAAACAATTGCTTAAACTCTACAATATTTTACGATATTTTAAGTAGCTCAATTTACGTAGTGGTGTTTTGCTGCATATACCCTAATATCCCTTACTTACAAAATACGTTACAACAAAACCATTTTAAAATACCGCTGAAAATTTTCAATTATACTACAAAGTAAATTAAATTGGTACAAAATGTATCCATTGCATGTGAATATTTTCAGTGGAATCAAAAATAGTAATTCGTGTTTGTATAAAAAAAAAAAAACAAATTGAGTGTTGTTTTTCTAGTCATAGTATTTCGAGAGTGAAATAGATATAATTTAATAAGCATGACTAAACTCTTTACTGAAATCAAAGTTGAAAAATATACCTTTCTTTAATAGTAATCCTCATCTATTTTACCTCTTTGATCATTGCTGTAAAACAATCCTTCATCGGCTTGTAAGTAGGCACAAACATATGTATCGTTCAAACTTCATCGACATCTCGAACTCGAAACAACACGAAACTTCACGAGAAAATTATCGGCTTAATATTAGGTTCGAGTTCTATACCAATAAAAATATACTATTACTTACATATTATACTACAGAAGTTTAACCCTATTAAAATGACATGGCTTAAACATACAAAAGGAAAACTTACATATTTACCCTTTTATTTTTTAAATGTCGTACTGAATAAACACCCTACTAATAGAGTGACTCCCGACAAATGAATTCGCATGAGGATTTTTTTTTATTTCCGTATAGCTCAAGTATTTTGTCGCACGCAAGAGATTTAGAGAAGCCTTGAAACCGTACGACGTGAAAGACGTGATAGAACAGTACTCTTCTGGGCATGCCGATCTTCTAAATCGAACCAAGAACCTACAGTACAGGTGAGATACGGAATACAAAATCAAATTATTATCCCCATTGGAACGGTGCATACAACGCGTCTTCTATTCTGCTCTGCTCTCGTTCACATATTATTCTCTAGAATTCGTATCTTCATAAAAAATATTTACCTAATTGTATCAAAATAAATAATATCTACATCTCTACATTACCAAAAACAAGAATAAAAATCAAACAGATATATTGTTTTGTTTGTAAACAAAAACGTTGCAATAAAAATTTGATATTTAAAACTTCCTTTTTCGTAAGAAAACTGGCTTTTAATTAAAATTTGAATGAGTGAAATCATATTGGCTAAAACGATGTTTGTTCGGCAAAGCTACTTAAATATTGAAGTAGGAGTAAGATTAAAATTTTTAAGTGCTTTCCATTTCAAAATAGGAAGTAAAATTACTTACAGTCGACGTGATCAATTGTTAAAAAAGATATAAATTTCTTTTGAAGTTTATTTTTATTTAACATTATTTTGTCTGAAAATATTTTGAAATTCTTATAAATTACATCATACCAAAGGGAATCTCTTGTGAAGAAGTAAAAAAAAGTACGGGTCGCGAAAACATTTGATTTTTTTTTCTTTTTTTGTTTTGCAGTGCAATTATTAAAGAGCAATAATCATTTATTATTATTAAGTATAGGAACAATTGTCTCTTGACTAATTTCTTTTGTATTTTTTAAAGTCATATGATAAATTCTTTAAAAAAAACTTTAAATTTTACGTACACACAATTTTGTTTGTTCCTACTTATTTTTTATTAAATGAACTATTTCGTCTGAAACGAACTGCTTCGTCTTTATACTGATATATTTTGTCATTTTGTATCTATTATTCTAGTACTTGTAGTTTTCTTTACTTGTATACTTTTATAGCTTATCTTCACAGCACAGCTTGTACTTAATTACAAACACGGATAACTAATTAATATTAGATTATTAAAAATTATTCGTCCGCCTCGTTAATCTTACGTTATTGCACAAAACTTCCTCTTAACAACAACTATTACTACTAAACTAAATAGGCTTAATTTCCTTAAAAAAAGTAAGAGTAAACGTGAAATAAAAAAAAATCAACTATATAAATATTAGTAAGAACTTAGATAATATTGAATGCATCGTGTAATGAAATCAAATCTATCTACAAAAATTAAATTATTTCTTAAACTATTCTAACATTAAAGTAGAATTTATAAACTTTAACTTTGTTATTGTTTTCGTTATAGAGTGAAATCCGCTTTTCAAGGAGCACTTGTTTTGTGGTTAGTTTTGGCATTGAAAAGTAAACAAAAGTTTATTATTACCGATGTTTTTACGTTTACTCAATCTTGTTCAGATTCAATAATTACTGCATGTATATTCTAGAAAATATTTATGTGCTAATTACACAATATTTACTTTTTAATATTACTATTCTACAGATTAGACCAAATTCTTGGTAAGCAAGGTTCAAAGGCTAAAGATGTCTACGCTTCTAAGATAAGTTTAGCTTCCAGAGTAGTTAAAATTGAAAGACAAGTAAGTTTTTTACTTATTCTATTTTTAACATACGATCCTAAAATGAAAATTAAATATTTTCAAATTTAAAAAAATCAAATTTAATTATTATTTAAATAATTTATAGTCAATTATTTAATAATAATTTACAGTTAATTATATAATCAAATTTAATTATTTTTGAAATAATTTTAGGTAGATGACATAGAAAGTAAATTGGATCATTTATTAGAATTGTACGAAGAAGATAGACGATCCATGCGTAGGACCGGTAATGATTTTAACGGAGGCGCAGAAAGCGGTACTTCTGGAGAAGTTCCGCATAGAATACGTCCAGCGTTGACAGAGAAACAATATTCTGAACCAAACTCACCCGTGTCCCGTGATTTTGAACAACCCACTCCAACCTCAGCACCCCCAGTGCCGTACAAACGACCGATGAATCGAGGCTACTCAGATCTAGGCACCAGATTCATGAGAAAAAAAGTCATCGTTAAGTAAGTTACCTCTACGAATATTTTATACGTTGAGCATTTTCAACAATTTCACATTTTTTAACAGATTATTTTCTACATATTACAAATTGATTGAGATGCGTAATAAAATATTTTAGAACATCATCAAGTCGTTGCGAAGAATCACCAAAAGATGATGAAGTAGTAATAGTGGTACCAACGGATCGTGAAGACACGCCACCGCGTCTTGTGACTGACAGTTCAGGTATACTTAAAATATTATCAACATATACAGTAATACTAATCTTTAAATATATCCCTCACACCACACTATTAATAAAATATCTTAAATAAAATATTTAAATAAAATTAGTTATCTTTTGTTGTTCCTTAATCATTTCTTTTTAACTAAGATTTATAGAATAACCTAATACATTCACTAAACAGTAACAAAAACTATACAAAATATTCTCAAAAATATCATAAGCAATCGATATTAACGAGTTAAGTTGCCCGTAGAATACATGACATTATCGTATTGTTTTTGAGGTTAATTAAAATTCATAAAGCGACCCGTAGCACTTCTTGCGTACGAGATATGCGTGAAATGTCTGCACGGAAGCAGATTATTTCTATTATTGTACATATTTGTGTTACATTATAATAAATAGGGATATTTTTAAGTATAAAATGAAACTCATTTAACCAATTAAACGTCGTTGCCATAGGTATAAATATGCGAATATTACAAAATTGCAGCATCTTATGAAGACTATTCGTCGTCGACTTCTCTCTGACCGACGTCTTTGGACAGCCCAATTCTTATCGGCCGTCGTCGGCTGCGTGAGTCCTGATCCATCCCCTCTTGATGTGTGGAATGTGTTCTCGTAATATAGTATCTCTGTGTCCTTCTCCCTCCCCCTCGCTCCTGCCTCGTGAATGCTCATTAATGGTGTTGTATTTAGATGTACGATATTTCGCATTTTGTCCTTTTTAAGTACATATCGTTGATATAACTATTTCTCTTTGTTATGAAATGAATATTTTTATTTATGTTGATGCTAATAAAATCATGGACTAATTGTAACTACATTTTAAGATGATGTAAAAATCGTGAACTATATTGGTGTTAGTTTTTAGTACGTACCAGTAAATACTAATACGGTGGTACTTTACAGTTTTGTTTAGTTTAATTTTTTTTATTATGTGACAACCTTGTTCTTATTTTAGCATGTTATGTAATCCTGTTCAAAGTAGTGATTGTGTTTCTTAAATTTAAAAAACGTTTATGGTTTATAGAAAAACGACTTCCGACCTACCTAAAAATAGTAATAAACGTATTTTTCTCTAATGATAATTTTGTTATTTAAGACTTTAATATAAGGTAAATTCTATTATATTTCAGTTGATTACTTGTATCTAAGCTCACAAAAACTTATAAAAATTGCATGCGCAATAAAGTTTTACGAGTGTAGGAACAGTTTCTACTTGGAACTTTTATTAAATAATAAGTATAAAACGAACACACCAAGACAAAATTAAAAAATATATACATATATTTACATGAATATAATAATTTAAAAATGTAGGTATTATAAAATTTAAAAAACATTCTACACTTATACATAATTATGAAATAAAATTATTCATATTTATGAGTTCTTTTTACTTTTATAATATACATATAATCTTTTAAACTTTTAGTATTTAAGTGTAATACTTTCAAAGTAAGTAAAGAGAGCTTAATGCATAACGATGGTATTGCAGAGGTATGTCCAAGCTGCTCGGTAGAGGTAGAGACGGAGGCGGAAGCGGGCGGTACGCGGTCGGGCAGCTCCGGCTCGCCGTCGTGGGGCGAGGGCGAGGCGGCCGACGAGCGCGGGTACGGCTCTGGCGACTCGCTCGCCGAGGACGCGGCGCTGCTGGGCGACCCCATCCAACCCGAACATCCTCCGCGCCTGATGCGACCCCAGAGACGGGATGTCGCCGTCGATCTTCACCTTTTGCGTCCCGACGTATGAGTCGAACGTCGTTCGCGACCTTATGTTGAAAAGCAATATGATTGTGTGTGTTCCGTGTTAAATTAATCGCACAAATATCTAAGTATTACTATCACAAGTTTTTAAATGAAGCGTTTAATTCACTCGTTGCATATGAGGTCCAGGCTAAGACTGTGTCGCGGTGCATTTATAATGAATTGAACAACGATATAACTTATGTGGTTAGTTTAAGTAATAATTCCACTCATTTAATGTATTATATACAGACCAAAGATTCGATATAGACATGATAAATGAGTACTTAAGATACTTAAAATAGTAAATACGCTTAATCTGTCCTACTGCTTATAAATAGCTTATAATACCTGTAGACGGAGGCTTTTAACTTAAAAATGATGTTAAGGTGTACATATATAATTACGAGTTACTCTCGAATAAAAGTTATAATTTAGTTTACGTATTCGCTTGTCGCGTTTTAACTTGAAATCATGAATAACAATGAACCTAACGTTGTTAAGATTATCTTTAAAGCCTTAAAACCTTGTTAAATATAATTTGATTTAGTTTCATTCATTTCATTTTATTACTTAATTACTAACTATAAAGGCCTCGTCAAAGAGAGAGCGTTATTAGCGCGCGTAAAGGCGCTAACGCTAAAGCGCCGTAACGTCGCGTGCTTTGTGTTTGACAACTCCGACGCTATTCACTAGGCTTCGAGCAACGCTATTCAGTTAGTCGTCCGTCACAATGTCCAGCGACTCGGATAAAGATGAGTTGTTGCTGTTTTACGCATAATCACGTTCGCAAAGGAAGCGAATATGGGTGCATGCAATCATTTTTTTATGCAATGTTCCTACTGTCATACGAACACGAGTATTTTCGGACACATTCAATTAATTTTTCACTCATTTTAACTTAATTTTAAAGTAATAATTACGAGAACACACCCGGGGCCAAATTAAAATTCTGTAATAAAGTACAACACAACGTCATGACGCGGCGCCAGAGCGTCGCGTACTGGTAGCGCGTTCACGCTGTTTGACAAGTTATAGCCTGTTCAGTACAACACAACACAACGCTATAACGCGGAACTGGGCCGGGACGCTATAGCGCTTTGACGCGCGCTAATAACGCTCTCTGTTTGACGAGGCCTTAAGTTTACACACTCATACATGTTCCATAAGTTTATTTTAGTAAAACAAGAAGAAAATAGACATTACTTATCAGTCTCCTTCTTATTATTATTTTTCTCATTTTAAATAGGTACTTTCATATTTTCAAAAGAACTGTGATACGTTTTTCCAGTTATTAGTTGTAACGGTACTAATTAGTAGCACTTAATATATGAATCCTGATTTGCGCTTAGCCACATAAACATCGAAACGATGCTAAAATTGTTTGTTTGTAAATTAAATATTAATGTTATATGTTACACATATATGATGTATGTACAATTATCTCTAGAATTGGAGATTACAATCTAGAATTACCACTTGGTTATTAAATGACAAATAATAATTATTACTTAGAGTAATACTTACCTATATGATTTTAACAATTCTCTTTGTAATAAAACTGCATCATTGAATTACATTTAATAAAAAATTTTGTACCTACTTATAAGGCAAAAATAATTATGTTATTGATATTTTAGCTATGCTTTCTCTCGCGATTTCCATGCCATTAATTAAATCTGTAAGTCCTAATACTGAGAGTTACGATAGTTGTAGTTTTAGATCTAATAAACCAAAGATATTTTAAAGATATTTAAGATAAAGAAGATATTTAAAACAGAACGACTACTTCTAACAAAAAGAATAAATGAATTCGGACTACACATTAATTAACGAAAAGTTAAAATTTTTACTTTCATCCCCACTCCCAAGGCAATCCTGCTGAATTTCAGGATAAAAAGTATCCAGTGTGCTAGATCGTAGTATAAACTCATATTGTTTCAAGTTTCATTTAAATTCAAATTAAATTATGAATTCAGTAGTTTTATATTCAGTATTTTCAATGTACGAAATTGAACCTGTTTCAGTTTTATTATAAGTAGGTATAAGTGAATTCCTCACGACCGAGTTTCAGTCATCTGCTTACATATTCGCTCCACATTAATGAATAAAGTACCTACTAATGCACTTAATTCTAAAAGCATATTGGTGACTCCTGCCAAAGAATAACCAATGCTTAAAAAAATGTCAGTAACTATGATTTCATAAAATTTAATTTATATTATTAGTAGGTTATGCTAAGTATTATTAATTCAGTGATTTGAATATTGTAGAATAGCTTAAGGATTAAAATAATCCATAACATGTTTAATTTTGGGACCAACGACACAGACTAAAAATTAAATAATCACATTAGTTTTAAATTATTTATTTTCATCATTTTTTTTATTTTATGATTCCTATCTATGATGCAGATTTATTACATACGAGCTTAAAAGATCTTTAGAAATCTTAATATTGAACCAATTTTCAAAATTTTGGACACATTTCTTAAAATTCAGGGTAAACACTTGCCTAACATTAAAAAAAATGTAATTATAAGTAGTATAAAAATATGTATTAAGTATTATAAAGCGTTTAATAGCAACATACGCAGCCAGTTTTACTCTGGTAAAAATATTTTAAAACTTAAACTTGGCTTTTGCCTGTTTCAGCTGACAACCGATACAATGGGACCTAGTTCTGCCTATTAATTGTAATTGTGGTAAATGTCAACGTGAAATGTGCGGACGAAAGAAAAAAGATAGATAGTAGTAGAGTCAAACGTAACTTTTTACAGAGGTCCAATATTTCACATTCTGGTACATTCAAATAATAAACATAACTGAAACTAATATTCAGTGCAATTTTTCCTTTTAAAATACTCTTCTTACAAAGGATACAAAATTGTAAATTCAAGAGTAGCCTAAACATAAATAGGCATTATTCTTCGAAAGTATATTGATTAGTCTAAACTATAACTCCTATCTACACAATTATTTTTGTGACCAAATATTTTAACTAAAATAACCTGTTCTAATTATATAGATAAGCCCTGGTTAGACTCAAATAAAATTAATAACACGTTTATCTACCTCCACACTACATGAGGAATTGGTTTACAAGCTTGATTAGAATATTAAAAATTTAGAGAAACCTTTAAAATATTGAATCAAAAACGCACTACTTTTGTACGGAAAATGTTCCTTAAATTTTACCTCACTTTAAAACCTTGTTATAATTTAGATTCTTTACTTAATTTCATACTATTTGGACTTGGATCTACGTTTCGTAAATTATAACAAGTGACAATTAGTGATTCCTACTGCATATTTTAATTAGTGTGAAATAACAACTTTACAAAAGACCCAACTATTTTCACAGGTTCCTTACAAATTTCCAAAAAGTGTTAATGCCTAATTAGATAAAACTCGTACAATAAATTTTACATAACTAAAATATAAATAAATTTGTATTAAAGTTTGCTTAACGTAGAAGAATTTTTAAACGGATTATTGACATTTTTCAAATCACCGACTTATCTATTAGCATTATAGCATGTAATTTATTATTCTTAAGTTTTAAACATTTGCAAATTGCAATGCCTTTTACGGTATTATTTTCGTAGCAAAAGTGCTCACCATTAGAGTTAATTATAAAATCATAATTGTGTAAACAGTACAAGTTTCCAATCAGAAACGAATATATTATGTACAAATAAGTAGGTGCATTTTATTAAAATTCGCATTTTAACTGCTTTATTTACAACGATACGGACATAATATAGCGCATACAATTTTGTTGCTAAAGCTCTAGAAATAATTTATTTGTATATTTTAATTTTTAAGGTTTATTCATATTGTTATTTAATTATGGACTTTTGTTTAAATATTCAAAAATTGTTATGTATTCTGATCATTTAAATAAAATTATTTAGAGTCAAATAGAGTGTATTTGATTCGCAAAAATGGTTGCAGTTTTTTTTTTATGTATGTATATCGATTAACCAGTAGACTTCGTACAATTTTTTTTTCCAAAATTACCTATTCTCTATATATATTATTATTAAATTAGTATAAAATCAGCCTACCCCATAAAAATAAACTAAGAAGATATCGATTATGTACTAACAGCCTTCAATTAAATTACGGATTTCATTTTGTTGTGTTTACCAATCAATCGTCAACTTTATAACCTAATGGTTATAAAGTTGACGAAGTTTAAGTTTTACCTAGTAGCTTATTTCACGTTTAGTTTTTCGTCCGTAACAGGTTTCTTGTAACATCTTCTGCATCTTAAAACAAGAACTGCGTAGAATTAAATCGTCCACAAACATATCGGACGTTGTCTGCACGATCGTAACTAAATCGCTATGTGAGTTTTAGAATAAATCTGAGGTTCCGTTTCTGCAGCGACAGTAATAAAACCACTTTGAGAGCTGTTACTCTAAGAATTGTTTATTACTTACATACATATCACGCAGCTGCGTGATAAGTATACCACAAAATTATAACTTATAAAATAATTATACTTATAATATAATTATTTGGTTGCGTTTATCCCGAGGCATAGAATTTCGGGCTGGGCAGTCACCGACTGAGATGATTTTCACTCTTCGTCAGATTCAGGAGAAACGTAGACAGCAATGTCTTATAAAATAATTCCACGAAGAAATGAATGAATCAGTAATGGAATCAGTGATGGAAACATATCTGATCCATATAAAATTCGTAAAGGCCTGTGACGAGGCTATGTCATGCCACCAGATCTTCATTGCTTTTCTAAGCTGCTTTCGGAAATGTCCAACAGGGTATCTACGTAGAACTATTTATTCATAGAACTATACGTAGGACTAAATATACATAGTATCAATGTACAGCTTACCGTATGTCGTCATAAATCATCTGAGGAAAAGATTTACAATATTTCCCTTCGACGAACGATGCGGTACCGTCAGGATATTTATGTCAACAGTCTGCTTTTCGCTGATGTCGCTTTTGTCGTAACGTTTCCTCTCGAATTTGAGCTTATTATTGACAAAATCTCACGTGCATGTGATCTTTTTTACATATCAATGAATGGCAAATTTTGTGCATTATTAATTATACACTTTTTTCTCAAGAGTGTTCGGTAAAACCAAAAATTTTGCTGTATGGCACTCCTTTGAATGTAATTGACAAATTCTGCTACTTAGGAACGACCTTGATGACCTCATCACGTGGAAAGATCGAGTCCTGAACGAAGCGGTTTTTGAAAGACCATAGCTACCAATTTTTAACGCTCTGCTCAAATAACAACAACAGCGGTGACTTGAACATGTACATGGCATGAAACCCTCTCGTCTTCCTAGACTGGTTATGCTGGGTGCAGTAGCAAATGCAAATTGGACCTTTGCTTTGATTTGCTTTAAAAACTACATCAAATGTGGCTTGTTCTCATTTAAACAAGCATGCAAATGGAAGGAACTCGAAGAAACAAAAATGAATCAGTGACAGTGTCAGTGTTCTCAAGGGATTCATCTGTTGGTCAAAGCTGGTTGTCGAGGCTGAAAACAGAGATTGGAGGTACACCGTTATCACAGCTGAGATATTGAGGGAGGTTGAGAAAGTTTACGGACAGCTGTATACCTCGGTCAACCAACCCGTTTGTAATTCGGCTGGAGATCCACGAGCCGAGCTAACCCGACATTATTCCGAAGATATCCCGGACATCAGCTTGCACAAGATTAGTATGGCTCTGGGACAGCTTAAAAACAATAAGGCACCAGGTGATGACCGTATTACGTCAGAGCTTCTGAAAGCGAGTGGAACACCGGTACTTAAAGTCCTTTAGATGCCATCTTTAATGCAGTCTTGCTCGAGGGCGTAAAGCCGGAAGCCTGGAACTGAAGCGTAGTGGTGCTCTTCTTCAAAAGAGGCTTAACACCCTGTTGAAGAATTAGAGGCCCATTTTACTTCTGAGTCACGTTTATAAGCTGTTCTCTAGGGTCGATCGGTAGGGTCGTAGATTTGATCGAAACTTGGGCGGTGCTCCAGTCTCTCCAGCGGTGCCATATTGACTACCGGTATATCAAAGTGTTGAAGTGCCTGTACAATAACGCTACTATGTCGGTTCGAGTACAGGAGCATAACACGAGAGCGATCCCAGTGCAGCGAGGTGTGAGACATGAAGATGTCATCTCTCCGAATCTTTTTACCGCAGCATTGGAAGACGCTTTCAAGCTTCTGAAATGTAAAGGATTCGACATCAACATAAACGGTGATTACATAACTCACATTCGATTTTCCGACGATATCATGCTTATGGCAGAATCCCTGGAAGACCTCAGCATTATGCTCAGTGACCTCGATGGAGTTTCCCGACTAGTGGGCCTTAAAATGAATATGAACAAGACAAAGATCATGTCTAATGTCCATGTCGTGCCCACCCCGATATCGGTTGGAGATTCTACTCTCGAAGTTGTGGACGAGTACATCTACCTAGGACAAAATGTCCAACTTGGTAGATCCAACTTCATGCGGGAAGTTAAATAACGTTTTTTCATCCATCATGCCTCAGTGCCTGAAGTCGAAAGTCTTCGACCAATGTGTGTTACCAGTGATGACATACGGATCTGAGACGTGGTCTCTGACTATGGGCGTTTTAAACAAGCTCCAAGTCGCACACCGTGCAATGGAGAGGGCTTATTCTTGGTATTTCTCTGCGAGATCGAATAAGAAATGATGAGATCCGCAGACGAACGAAGGTTGCCGACATAGCCGAACGGATTAGCGAGTTGGAGTGGCAGTGGGCAGGGCACATAGCTCGTAGAACGACGGCCGCTGGAGTAAGAAGGTTCTCGAGTGGAGACCGCATACCAGCAAGCGCAGCGTCGGACGGCCGTCCGCGAGATAAGGAAAGCGAGTGACTATAAGCGACTTGAAAAAAGTCGCCGGAAGCCGTTGTATGGAAGCTGCTTTGAACTGGTGGCTCTGGAGGTCGATGAGGGAGGCCTACGTTCAACAGTGGACATCCAACGGCTGTCGGCTGGTATGATGATGATGATGATGAGACCGCATCAGCTACGTTCTCTGGAGAGATGGCGATCGGGTTCATCGGTTCGATCTTAGCACATGCTTCCTGAACCGCCGCAATCCAAGGGCCCTCCTCGTGCTCTACTTTCCGTAACCAGATATTTCGCCAAAAGGTGACGAGGTCAGCCGTATTTGATTTTTGGAAAGCAGAGCACAACGTCGGGTTCCCCAACTTCCTGTAGAACCTCTTCTGATTACTCACGAAGAGACGATTTTGTCGGAAGCACTCAACCCATACCTCGTACCCCCATAGCTCGATTCTCTGCTTCAGGCCGTCGATGCACTCCCCAGTTTTTCAGCTATATTAGGCTGGTCAAGCCTGACACCTAGTCCACTGAACGCTGTTCTGACGGAGCGCACACAGCAGCAACGCGCTTTGCAGTCTCCCAATTAGGGCCCTGGCCAGGCTGAAAACACGTTATTTTCTCTTCTTCCAGGCTAGTACTCTCTAATCTTATTAATGGTGCGTCCAGGCTGGTACTCACTACTGTTATTAGTGGTCTGGGCTTTGGCTCCAATGAAGTGGTGTACCGCCAGAGCGGCACCAAAGAGAATAGAACCCGTATCATCCAAGCCTAAGCTGCCATCCAAATATGGAGGTAGCAGCCTGTTAGCTACCTCAATGGCATCCAGCGTCGCAGCATTAAAAGGAAGACGGATCGCCTCTTCTAAAATCCCTCTAACATGTTCTACTTTTTGGGATTTGATTATTATTATTATCTGAAAAATATGAAAGGAGTTATATAATATTGTTTTACATTTGTTTCAAACACATATGCGCAACAAATAATTTCTTCCTTAGATGATGAACAAGTCATTTGTGTTAATAAAAACCCAAATAAAAAATAACGACAGTTGCCGCCTATAATAAAAAAAAAAGTAGAAACTTAAACAGAAAATAAGATAAATAATCGAAATTGCAGGGAATTATTTGGGAAATTATTGGCGAGTGAAATGAATCATACTCGTATAAATAGACATACACGTTTTAAGATAATTATCGAATTTATTCATCTTATTCTGAAGAAGCAAATAAGAAATGATAACAAATAAAATATTTAATGATAAATAAATAATAACATTAAATAATAATCAACATAGGGTAAGTTCGCGGGCCCTCTTCTAATTGATTTCATCACTTTTTTAATAATTATCGATAATTTTATTATCGATAATTATCGTATTGTGTTATCGCATGGAATTATTATGTACTAGGTACAACTGGAAGGCTTACTAGTAAAATCCTGTCAAATAAAATTGAACTCTATATGTAAGACGATATTGTTGCTTTTAGAATATCAAAATACAGAGTTAAAAAAACGGTCTCGACAGAGAACAATTTAAGCTTCGTTGTGTCTCTTTCGCACGATTGCCGTGTAAAATATTTGATCCCTTTAGTAGAATAATATTGTCTAAGAAATGATAAACTTATGTGAGTAACGCAGATATACTAAAACAAATTACTTTCGCGTACAGTTTTACTTATTAAGAACAAAAATATTTCTCACAATAGCGCCGTAGGTAATTAGTAAATATTATAAATTTATTACTAGCAATACCAGTAAATATGGTTGTCATGTCAGCTTTTGTAATTTAATGACGTCTCCTTTGTTGTTCTAAGTGTTGACAAGGACGGGTGAAGTTTTGAAACCTCTCTTTCGGCTCGCGTTTATAATCTGAGTGAACCTTCCAGTTGTACACAGTACATAATAATTCCATGTGTTATCGATAGTTATCGATAATTATCGAATGAACACTTATCGATAATTATCGGATAAAAAGTTATCGATAGTTGGGGACAGTTATTGATAATTATCGGTACAAAAAAAGGTCATCCGCCGTACCATAATTATCGATACTTATCGAATCCAAAAACAATTATCAATAATTATCGAATACCACAATATTATCGATAATTATCGGATCGCACAAAATTATCGATAATTATCGGATCGCAAAAAATTATCGATAATTATCGAATGAAACTTATCGAAAGTTATCGATAAATATCGAATAAAAAATTATCGATAATTATAGAATCAAAATTATCGAAAAACACTTATTAATAATTATCGATAATTATCGAATGAAAAATTATCGAGTAATTACGAATTATCGATAATTATCGCACACCCCTAGTGTAATTGTCTAATTCCTTGTCTATTATATACTCTTTGCTATTACTATGTAATTATGTATACTAGTGTCAACTGTGAAGTTTTAACTTGTTTATAATTGATATTTTATTTTATAACTCAAAACGAATATCTAAATACTTATGTACACTAATACTTATTAAGTTATTATATCATAATGATATCTAATTGTGAAGTTAGTACAGATTCTATATAAAATATATGGTCAATTCGAGAAGCGAAATATATATAAAGTGAAACTTTCAAAATATAATAACAAAAATATTATAAAACTAAAAATGCCTAATCCATATGAAGATGAACGTGTTTGGGAAGGGACAACCCACCAACAATTTGAAGTAAGTTTATACTGTAAGATGCATTACCCAATTTGAATAACTATATTTTATGTATATATTCCCATCGAGACCCGAGTATTTTTATAAAACTTTAATAACAGGATGAAGGAACTGAAGATGTTATAGATAATCCTGAAGAAGTACTACAAGAGTGCCTTGAAAAATTTAAAACCCCTGACTATATTATGGAACCTGGAATATTTGGTCAATTGAAGAGATATTTTCAAGCTGGAGGAAACCCAGAACAGGTCATTGAACAGCTCTCAATAAACTACAATGCTGTTGCACAAATGGCTAATTTATTGGCCGAATGGCTTATTTTAGGAGGTATGAATCGATTTATAATTTACATCTATCAAATTAGTAAAGTGTGAAAAAGGCACGATTACGATTCGTACGGCGCCACGATTTGAAGGCGGATTTTTATAGATCTCGACGAAAGAAAACGAAATGAAAGAATGAAATTTTTCAATATCTCGCTTAGTTTCCGAGATATCGAGACTTAAATTAATCATGTAAAACTGTTATCGGTCTGACGTTTATCGGTAGAATTTCGTTCTTTGACGGCTTCGGCGCTTCGGAAGGTGCAGCCCCTTCGTCCTTGCGTAACAAAAGGAAGACACCCACGCTCGCCTTCGCAGCTTCGGCTTTTTGGTCGCCTTCGGCGAACAGCCTCAGCCGCTCCGGCTCGCCCGGGTGTCTTCTTTTTGTTACGACGGGTGGGGGCTGCCCTGCCTCCGGCCTCTAAAGAACACTCTAGAGGTGGGGTAGACAAGACTACGTGGAGATGGGGTAAGCTGATTCTGAAAAAAAATTTTCAATTTTTTCGATTTTTAAGCCTCGATATCTTGGAAACGAAACGAGATATCGAAAAATTTTATTCTTTCATTTCGTTTTCTTTCGTCGAGATCTATAAGAATCCACCTTCAAATCGTGGCACCGTACGAATCGTAATCTCCCCGTTAAAAACTATGTATACCTACTGTAAATACTAAATTATACTTTGCATTCTCCTGTCCTTATTATTTTTATATATAAACAATGTGTAGTTAAAATTATATATAATTTCTTTATTGCCTTTATATAGGCAAGCAGTCAATACATATATGTATGTGTCTAAGAAAGTTTTTTTTTAATAGTATAAGTATAAAAACATATGCATTTTTTTTTAAAAAAACCTCTGGAGTTATTCTTGACCGTGTATCTGGTATTCCTTATTCTTTTTTTAAATGAGCCCTCATTTTATAATGAGCCTTATGGCATATAGTTTTCTCCTTCTCAGATCCTCCATGATTATTGTCTAATATTTTATTTTAGACATACCTATTTTAAGTTTTTAATAAGATAAAGAAAACAATATGTACCTATTATAATAAAAATATGTTTTTATTAGGTCAATATAAATGCCAACATTTATGATTACTTAAATACAGTCTGCATTTCGTGTTTTGTCTATATTCTCCCTGATTTTATTTTGAGGTGTAGAGTAGTGCTGATTTTTTATCACATGAACTATATTTAATTTAAAATAGTAGTATTTGTGAAAATACTTTCTGGGTAGGAGAGTTCACATTAAGAAATAATTAATTTATTTTATTTGCATTTACTTTAAATTTTTATTATATTATGTTTATTAGGAGTAAAAGTAACAGAAGTACAGGCTATGGTAGAAAATCATTTAAAAGATATGATTCTAAAAACGTTTGATCCTAAAAAAGCAGATACAATTTTCACAGAAGAAGGTGAAGTGAGTATCATATTTATTTTTTATTCAGAAATTTCCTGAATATTTACAAATTTTAACCAAAAAAAAAATAAATATTTGCAGACTCCAGCTTGGCTCACAGAAATGATAGAACATCCGACTTGGAGGTCTTTGATTTACAGATTAGCTGAAGAGTACCCCGACTGTCTTATGTTGAACTTCACTATAAAAGTAAGATAACTATTTCACATAGTGTTATTCTTTACAAAATGATACTATTTCAGTAATACCATTACATATATTACTTTAGATTAAATTTTTTTTTTTGTATGATCTTTTACACTGAAATGTGTATGTCAGCCTTATTATAAAGTACAGAAAAATTTAGCAAAAGTTAAAATTAAATTAAGGATAATATTATAAACTTAAGTTCTTATCACTAATAGATAATTAATTATAAGTAATATAAACAAAGTTGCTTCAGAATTCGGTTTTGTTGATAAATTGTGATGTGGGCGTAACAATTGATCTATTTAAATGTAAAGATGTAATTAATGCTTTCCTAGCCGGTTCACGCTTAGAGTATTCAATCAAGGAGTTGTGTAGTTCAACTATTACATGGCATGTATCACAGTTACGAGAAGCCGCTTTCCTTATAAAGTGATTTTCTTTTTCCTTGAAATAAATATGTCCCGATCCAAGTCTATATGCTAGAAAGACATATCTTTTGTATCTGGTAACACCAAGGTACATAAAGAGGCTTACATTGAAGTGTTATCTGTACCATATCCCATTTTTTAAAGATAACTTATTAAAATATTCCTTATATTTTTTATGATTAAATTTGCCATTACACATGTTTTTTACCACCATATTTTGCTAAAATGTGAGCCCTTTCATTATTACCTTAAGTTAAAACTTAAAATGTATCAAATAAATAAATAATAAATATAAATAAATATTAACCAACAATCACACCACGACGAATATAGATGTCTGCACCGGGTCATGGATGTGTATTTATGTATATATGTATAAATTTATTTCCGTTCCTAGTACCCGTAACACAAGTTCTTACGAACTTAGCACGGGGCTAGGTTAACGTGGTGTGATTGTTGGTTAATATTTATTTATTATTGGTTAATATTTAATAATATATACATACCTGTCAAAAAGAAGAAAAGAAATAAGATATACATACATGTCAAATGTGTTGTTTCTAGAAACAGTTATTATTTTTTCAGTTGATTTCTGATGCTGGTTTTCAAGGAGAAATTACAAGTATATCAACAGCAGCTCAACAGATTGAAGTATTTTCTCGTGTGCTTAAATCAGCAATAGTTGGATTTCTACAAAGCTCAGATGATTGGCAGAATAGTGTTACAGAATGTGCTGTATGTTTACATTGTTTATCCTATATAAAGAATATTATGAGCACTTCCTAATCTTAACCCAGCTTAGCCAACTGTTAAGTACTATGGATATCTAAAATCAATGCTGCATCCTTTTTTCATTAAAATCCATATCATCAAAACATTACAATTTTTTTTCGTACGTTATACGTTACGTACGTTTCGTTTCGTTTTTTTTAATTTTTTTTTTTATTAAATAAAAAAAGACAAATTTTGAAACAATGTTTTTAATTTTTTAACAATATTCTAAACACTGTATAATTGATGACTAGTTAAATTAAATATTATGTTTAACAGAAAATGGTTTGTCACGGGGCACATACATATGTATACAGCCAGGTTATCGTTCATATACTGTCTCAAGAACCAAGAGGGGGGGCGATAATGAAAAGACTTAGTCAGGAAATAACTAGATGTGCACAGCAGAGGTAATAATATTGATATTTTATTTATCATTAGAAAAAAAAATTCAATACAGTGTACCCACAGATCACTTCCAACCTTTGTGGAAATATCTCTTTTTTGCAGAAAATTCCAAAATTTTAGACAATATTTAACTTAATCAGAATTTCTCAGTTTTTTATTTATGATAAGACTTGAAATGCTGCATAAGGTGATTTTACATACTTAACGAATTTAAAAAAAAAAATTAAAAATAAATACGCCAAATTATTATAAATTAATGTCTCGGATACATCACATTACATCATATTATTACTGAAATATTTCTACAAGGGAATCTAGGTATTCCCTTGTAGAAATACGCCAACATTGGTGGAAAGCGTGGAACGAGCGGGGCCCAACACGCGCCGCGTAATTGATTAGTTTATTAAATACGCTTTCTTTCGGACGATTATCATAGATATGTGGAAATTGCTGCTATATGTTAATAATTATTTATTTACATCTTGTGTATATAATTAAATAATTTTGCATTATTCTAATTTTATAAAATTGATTTTATTGGTTTTTTTATATATTTTTATTCTTTGTAAAATTAAAAAAAAAATATCTGTGTCATCTAAAATGTATACATATAATAATTACATTATTATTTAATATGAATATTATTTAACATATCTATTGTATAATTTACATTTTACTTGACACTCACCCCCTACTTTTTTGTTTAACATAAATAAATATTACTTGGCAAAAAATTGCACAAAAAAAGTACCTAAATACATACACTATACTTGAGCCAAATTCGATGTGGAATTTATGTAAACAAACCAAATGTCATCGTATATAGGGTTGTCACACTTTTAGTAATGAAAAATTATAATTTATCACCAATTTCCTAGTTATACATTAATAATTTTACTTTAACATTGTTTCCTAGAATTTAACTTAACCGCCAAATACGTAATATACAAGAAAATTTGCTTATAACAAAAAATAACAAATTTGTAATTACTAATATACATCTAACAACCCTAAATTTTTGCACTGACAGGAAAATTTCGCAGATAAGCAACATTTGGTCTTTTTTTGATCAGTCGTTATATTGTTAAAGGTTAATTGTTATCGATTTTTATGCACAATTTCAAATATTATAATTATTATGTTTATTCAACGTAAGTAAAGTAAAATAAATAATAAAAGAGAATGAGTGTCTGAACATAGATTTTTAATAATATTCAATCCATTTTAAAACAAAGGTTGTTTTATTTTGAATGCTATTCAGGGATAGTGTAGCTATTTTTAATATAGGCATATACATATTTATGAAAATATTTAGAAATCATTCAGTAGGAAATTATTTATACCCACGTTAACAGGAAAATTTTACCTCTATAACAGATAATTATAGATCATATATAAGTATATCTAACTCCCTGACTTATTTATTTCAAGTTTTATGTAGCTTGTACTACTGTATATAAATATTAAACAATATAATTATAATAATTATTTTCTAATAGGTTGTTAATATCTGCATATAGTTGGTTGCTAAGCAACGGTTTGTTGGTAAACATTCCACATCGAATTTGGCTGAAGTATAGACGCTTTATATAATGTACTAACTTCTGCCCGCGGCTTCGCCCGCGTGAATATCGGTTAACGCGATCAAAAAAATAAGTATCCTATGTTACTTCTAATACCTCCAAGAATATGTGTAGGTATGTATAAAGTTTCATAATGATCGGTTAATTAGTTTTCTCGTAAAAGCGTAACAAACAAACTTACTTTCGCATTTGTAATATTAGTATGATAATCTTTTAAATGATTTGGTGTCGAATCAAGTATATATCAATAGTTCCTACTTTGCAGTGGTCATGATGTAACTCCGATAACACTAGCTCTGACGCCCGGCGAGTCTTGGCGTAGCGCTCGCACTGCGCTAGCTGCGATGTTGTCGAGAGGAGCTTTAAACCCGGCTGATATTTCAGTGCTCTTTCGGGCTTACACTCAGTCCGAGCCGCCTCCAGTTCACTTACTTAGGATACCACATTTTTTAGGTATTATAGAATAGAATATGCTTTATTGACTACCGTTCTGGTGTAGTTTTGCGAGTAGTCGCCTCAAGGCCGCGCGCCGGCGGTCGCGGGTTCGATTCCCGCTCGGGACAGATATTTATATTTGTAC